>BSBK01008105.1:740000-1296286 GCA_027943335.1 Chamaecyparis obtusa | reverse complement strand
CTATTAAATGCTAACAAAAAATCACTTCGACTTTATCTTTTGGAAGATAAACGAATCCTTTTGAAAAACCTTCAACTTTATATACATTAGGACATTCAACTAGTTGTCAATGTTTCAAAAGTCTGAACAACTCAAAAGAGCATGCATCAAATGACAATCCATTACACTCAAAGAGGCGAGAATCCATTACAATCTAAAATTTTTCTCTTAGCTATTCCCAAAGAAAATGAAACCCAACTAACTTTTGTTCTCTAATCTTTAATTCTCCTTGGGCATTAGTTCATATTGGTGGGTCACTGCCTCCAAAAATTCTTCATCTGTAGGATGTTTCAATTATAACATCTTTCTATCCTGAAAGGAAAGTGAAACATTGATCTTAAGAAGATTGGTTATTGCCTCTGAAAACATCCTCTTCTTCGCTCTTAAAAATATCGTCTTGTATTACACCAATCACACTAATGAATCTTCTCCAATTTCCTCCCCTTTTCTCCCAAAAATCTTCTCCCTTTCTCCCCATGATTTTTTAATTTAGCAATTGACGTGTCTTTGTTGTTTCAGTGTAGAATCTCCTACTATTGCGCTATCTCTTTATCCACCACCTGCTATGCAAAACAAATCCCACATTAGAAATTTATGCAGGCATACATTTCAGCATTCTGAATCTAAATACACATTAAGACAGACCCAAAAGAAAATGAGAAAGAGAGTAAATGCTTCAACTATAAACTCATGTGAACGAATCAAAACTCTAGTCCAAATATACTCATCTACTCACCCAACTTTCCTTAGTCAAAAAAAAAAGTGAGAAGGCTTTTTTACTTGATGTGTATTTATACTTTGTGGTGATTTAGGGTTGTAGTACTATAAATAAACATTTAATTTTATTATAACTAGTTTCTTTATTAACTAGTTACATGGATGTTTATTTATAATAGTGTTTATTTTATTTTAATGATTTAAGAGTGTAGTACTATAAATAAATAAACAATTTAGTTTCCCAAGCCTAGAAAAAACTAATTAAAAAAGAAAAAAGATCCTCAAAAACCTGTACAAATTTGAGGAACAAAAATGAACCTCAAAACCTGTATGGGTTTTAAGGAATATTATATTCCCTAAAACCTGTGGTGTTGGACCATTTCCAACACCAAAAACACAGGAACTGTTCAATGGGGAAGCAAATTTTCATCAAAAATTGAATGTGTTTTTCTTCCATTTGCACTTTTCATCATTTGCAACAATGGCAACCACATCAGAAAGGTAAGATTTTAGTGTTTTGATTATTTTTGTTTTTATTTTAATTGAAGTAGGTTTTTTTAATTGATTTATATTTTTTTAAAAAAAATTTGATGTCAGATTCTACAAAGAATTCCCCAAAATGAAAAGAAAACAAAGACCTCATGCACAAAAAATAGAAGAAAACCCCAAAAACATTAACATGAGAAACAACCACAACCATAAAATCCTCCTCCAGAACCTCAAATAAGTCTCCTCAACAACATCACCACTTGTAAAACCTCGACACCCTCCATTAGATCGTGTAGATGCTACACAATATGATTTCATCAAATGCCTTACACATAATAGTTCCCAAGTGTTCTATATTGGTCAATAGGTTGAGGTCTGGTGTAACTACAAGTCTTCCTCTTTTAACCCTATACTCTCCTAGGATCCTCACAAGGCTACTTATAGGATTCTTCACCAAGAAACCCCACAAGGATTCAATCTATGGTCCTTTCCCCTTTCAACTTGTCAACACCAACCTGAAATCAAGCTTCCACTAGCAATACTCCATGGGTGCCTTCTTGCACCACCATCCCAAATACCCACCCTTGATCATGATGACCATCAAAATGGAGAGGAAGATTAGTTAACATGGTATTTGGTTAGAGACCATGCCTTATAACATCATTTTCCAAGAAATCCCTATCGCTTCCAAATTTTCACTGTTGACTAACTCAAAATAGGGCTACAAGACAATTAGGCCTAATTGACCCCTTTTGGCTTATAACACATAAAATTTCTCAACAAGGTGGTTAAAAAATTACATATTCAGATACCCTTTATGGAAATATTTAAGATTCATCTGGTTTTCCTTCCCCAACATGTCCGTACAGTGGGTTGCTATATTTAGGCCTATAATTAAGGGTTTCTTGATTTACCGACTGACCCTGTGAGGGTTTGATCATTCACATAGTAAAAATAATCACCAAGACCCCTCCTTGGGTGAGATTCATCCTAACACACATAGTTTCCTCTCCACATGCTTTGATTGAAGTAATGAATGCGTTCAATCACTCTTCTTACCTCTGCAACTCACTGTGATCCCTAGCCATGTAATCTTGGCTTGCCTATGGTATCACTATAAAACTAGCTTGCTTCCTTTCCAGGCCCCCATCTTCCACCATATGGTTACACATGGAGTCTAGTCACATATCACAAAGGGCCGTACAATTTGTATAGTTGTAGAGTGAACTAGCACTCCATTTTAGAAACACTTTCTAGATAGACCTGAGACAAGCTAGAAAACCAAATATTTACAAAATAATGCTAAAACTTAACAAAATGACTAACTCCTACCACACAAAATACAATGAACAACTAATCTACCATAGATAAAGTTTACAGATGCAAATCTAATCCATTACAACCGTGATCCAATCAAAACTCTCGAACTTCACACCAAATCACATCCTTCTTCCAAAATCTTGATCTCCGTGCAATCAATGTCCAACCCCAAATTAGGGTTTGTCTATCAATTTATACTCATTCCCCTTTGTTTGGACCCCTAGGTTGGGATTCGAGCATCACTAAGGCTCTTTCCTATGTTTTAGGAAAAGTTGTCATGACAACTTTGAAAGTTGTCATGACAATTTTTGAAGTTGTCATGGAAACTTTTATGTCTTGTCTTTCTACTTGGTCACACCATTGAGTGGCTCAACCAAACCCATAGTTAGGCCATCTAGACCATATTTATCCCTTGAATACATTAATGCAATGTTTTACAACATTTGTCAACTTTTGGGCAACTTCTCCAATTCTACCAAATCTGGCTCAACTAAGACTTAAGGACACCAACTAACTTGAGTAGATCCTACAACTAAACCAAACACACACTAGGACCAACTAGTCCTCTTATTTCAATAGTAGCTTGGCTAAGGCCACTACAAGCCAAAAACATAAATTAGGAGACCTAGGTTACTAGATAACCTTACCTAGGTACTCCTACACCATACTCCCCCACAAACAAAAATCAAGTCAATCCTATGACTAAGATGTCCTCTGAGATTCCAAGCTTTTTGAAGTCTGCAACTTCAACCCATGTTTCTTCTGACTCTGGTTTTTTCTTCCACTGGATGAGGTGTTCCATCTATAGCTTGTGCCTAGTGGTCTTCTTGGCCCTTGAGTCCAACACCTTCTCTATTTCTAGTGGCATCTTGGGACATAGTGCATGAGGTTCTACATCTATACTAATCTCTACACTATTCATAGTCTTCTTAGTTAGAGGACCTTTGAATCTGATTAAATCTGAGACATTGAACATCGGGGAGATGTTTAGACCAAGAGGCAGATCTAGTTTGTATGCATTAGCCCCATATTTGGCTAGGATTTTGAAAGGTCCCACTCTCTTCATCTGAAGCTTTGTAGACACACCCTTCTTCAACCAAGATTTGTTCAAATTAACCATGACATAGTACCCTACCTCTTACTATACATTCTTTCTCTTCTCATCTATGTTGGCCTTCAATTTTTGAGTTGACTCTAGGATGTTCTTCCTCACCTACTCTTGAATCTCCTTCATGGTTAGAAACCTCCTACTTAGTGCATCTGCAACTTCATTCATTTGTCCCTTTTTGTGCTTGATTGTAAATTTGAATGCTTGAAGATATTCCATCCACTTTAGGTGTCTATTGCTTAATTTTTATTGTGTGCTGATATAGCTAAGGGTCTGGTTGTCAGTAAACACTACAAACTCCTTGGGTATAAAATAATGTCTCAACTTTCTAAGAGATTGTACCAAGGCATATAAATCCAAATCATAAGAAGAGTACTTCTTCTTAGCTTCATTTAACTTCTCACTGAAGAAGGTTGCTGGTCTACCTTCTTGACTTAACACACCTCCTACTACCATCCCATTGGCATCACACTCCAAAGTGAAAAGCTTGTCAAAACTAGGCAATCTAAGGATAGGTTGTGTTGCTACTTGTTTCTTCAAGTTTTTGAATGCTTGATTTGCTACAGAAGTCCATCTAAACTTCATCTTTTGACCGCCTTTAATGGTGTCTACCATTGGTGCACAAATACCACTAAACTACCTTATGAACTTCCTATAAAATTGATATAATCCATGGAAGCTCCTTATCTTTGTTACTATGGTTGGTGTAGGCCAACTTAAGATAGTTTCCACCTTGCTTGGATCCATTTTCAATGTTCCTTGGGATACTACAAACCCCAAATAGACCAGCTCTTGTTTGAAGAATTCACATTTCTCTAGGTTGATGGATAACTTCTCCTCCTGGAGCCTTTCTAGGACCATCTCCACATGCTTTAAATGTTCTTCTCATGTCTTACTGAAGATAAGTATATCATCTAGATATACTACCACAAATATCCCTGTGAAATCCTTAACACTTCATTCATGAGCCTCATGAATGTGCTAGGTGCATTTGAGAGGCCAAATGGCATAACTCTCCACTCATACAGCCCATTAGTTTTCTTGAAGGCTATCTTCTATTCATCCCATCCTTGATTTTAATATAGTGGTATCCAATTTTGAGGTCCAATTTGGTGAAATACATTGCCCCTCCAAGACAATCCATTAAATCCTCAATCCTAGGTATGGGAAACCTATATTGGATTATAATTTTGTTTATGGCTCTTGAATCTGTACAAAGCCTCCATTTTCCACCTTTTCTAGATTCCAACACAATCGGGACTACATAAGGGCTTATACTTTTCTTGATTAACCCTTGATCCAATAATTCTTGCACTTTCGTAGCCATGTCTAAGTTCTATTCTGGAGTGAGCTTATAAGCTATCTTATTGGAAAATGATGCACTAGGTACAAAGTCTATCTGATGGCTTATTACTCTCCTAGGAGGTAAGGTTTTTGGATTACCATCACTAACTATATCTTGGTACTTCTCAAGAAACTCTTGAATAGCAGATGGCAATTGCTCTAGTTTAGTTTTCTCCTCCTCTTTGGGCTTGAGAAGAATAGCATACTCATCACTATCCTTATCCTTGAGGGTTTGATGAACTCACTTTTACTACTCATCAAGATGCTAGGAGTCTTGGACTTTGATTCATCTTCTTCTAATAAGGGCTGTATCTTGAAAGTTTTTTTATCCTTATTGAAAGATATAGAATTCTCCTTCCCATCATACAATGCACTCCTATCAAATTTCCAAGGCCTACCCAATAGTAAATGGCATGCATCCATAAGAAATACATCACAAAGAAACTTATCTTTATACCCTACAATTGAAAAGTCAACCCAAGTCTTCTCATTCATCAATACACTATGCCCTTTACTCAACCATGTCACCTTGTATGGATTGACATGAGGGATCTTCTCCAATTTTAGCTTATGCAAAACTTCCTATGATATGATATTATCTATGGATCTTGAATCCACAATCACTTTAAAAACTTTTCCAAGGATTTTACATGGTCAACCTTAGGTCTTTTGACACTTGTTGTGTCTTCATGTGTGTATGCAATCCTCTTTCCATTATTTGATGAGGTAGGATTATCAGGGCACCTATAACCTGGGTGGCCAAATTGGCCACAGTTGTAACACCTCATACTTGCAAAGTATGAGTTACTTCTACCTATACTTCTCCCTCTATTTGAGCCTCCTTGAGTGCCTCTACCTCTGGAATGATCCCCTCTTGGATTAGTTTCACCTCCATGCTCGGTCAACTTGGACTCTCCTTGGTTTTTTTGTTCATTACCTCTACCTTGATAACCCCCTTGGTGACCCACTTGATCTCTACCTCTGCCTCTACCCCTATTATTGGAGTCTCCCTTCTTCTTGTTCCTCTCTTCAACCTTGAAGCCTAATTGGTGGCACTTCTGAACAATGGTTGGAGTCCACAAGCTTATCTCTTCTTGGATGTTCCATTTGAGACCACTCAAATATCTAGCTACCTTGATAGATTCCTCTTCTTGAATCTTGGACCTAAGGTACAACTTCTGAAACTCCTATGTATAAGAGGCCACATCTAAGTCCTTTTGTTTTAGTCCTTGTCTCTTGCTATGAAGTTGTATTTCATAGTCTTTTGGAAGATAATTTTCCTTCACCTTAGTCACCATGGCTTTCCAATTTTCTATAGGTAGCTTACCCATTCTGACTCTTTCATCTTGTAGGTACTTCCACCATGCCAAGGCTGATCCTCTTAATCTTGATTTGGAAACCTTAATATTTTGGGCTTCTATCACACCCTCACATTTGAAATGGTTTTCCATCCCCTCAATCCATTCCATTATTGTCTCAATATCCATATTCCCACTAAATAGTGGCAGTCCTTCAAATGCCTTTGTATTTAGTACTTTGATGGCTTTCAAGAATGGCTCCTCATTCATTGGAGGGTCTGGTTTAGGAATGATGTCATCCTCATCATTGAGCTTTATACCTCTGTCATTGCTTTCAACATCTTTTTTGTCCTTGAGCTCTCTAATCAACTACTTCTTGGATTTTGATCCTCATTTCATCCATTGCATCTTCAAGGAGTCCATTTCTCTCCTTGTTCTCTTCTACCTCTCTGGATAGTTTGACATTTGTCACCATATTGATCTCCCCTACTGATTCACCAGTATATAGAGACATATACTAACTTCCCAAATCTTTAACCGCACTCTGATACCAATCTAGTGTAACTACAAGTCTTGCTCTTTTGACCCTATACTCTCATAGGATCCTCACAAGGTTACTTCTCTAGCCTATAGGATTCTTCACCAAGTAACCCCACAAGGATTCAATCTATGATCCTTACCCCTTTCAACTTTTCAACACCAACCATGAAATCAAGATTCCACTAGCAATAATCCATGGGTACCTTCTTGCACCACCATCCCAAATACTCACCCTTGATCATGCTAACCATCAAAATGGAGATGAAAATTATTTTACATGGCATTTGGTTAGAGACTATGCCTTATAAAATCATTTTCCAAGAAATCCCTATCACTTCCAAATTTTCATTGCTAACTGACTCAAAATAGGGCTACAAGACAATTAGGCCTAATTGACCCCTTTTGGCTTATAACACTAAAACTTTCTCAGCAAGGTGGTCAAAAAATTACATATTTAGATAACCTTTATTGAAATATTTAAGATTCATCTAGTTTCCCTTCCCCAACCTATCTGTACTATGGGTTTCTATACTTAGGCCTATAATTAAGGGTTTCTTGATTTAGTGACTGAGCCTATGAGGGTTTTATCTTTCACACAGTAAAACTAATCACCAAGACCCCTCCCTAGGTGAGATTCATCCTACCACACATAGCTTCCTCTCCACATTCTTTGGTTGAAGCAATGAATGCATTTAATCAATCTTATTGCCTCTGGAACTCACTATGATCCCTATCCATGCACTCTTGGCTTGCCTAGGGCATCACTATAAAACTATCTTTATTTCTTTCTAGGTCCCCATCTTCCACCATATGGCTATTTACGCAAGGGAAGGGAAGCCGAAGGGAGAATCAGGGTTAATTGAGACTGCTTAAAACCATAAACATTCCCTATGAAGAATTACACATGAAGAAATGCTTAAACATCACACAATGCCATGAAAAAAAATGGATATAGGCCATGAACTGGCAACCACAATGGTATAATTATTATATAATAATCAACATGCTCAGCTGTGAGGCCTTTCGGGTTTCGGCCTTATATAATGAATCAGTGAAATCAGAATCACATCTCACCTATTAATTCATGTGCTCATGCTACTGCTATCTAGAAACACTCAGTACTATCTAGCACCTCCAATCTTCCCCCAAATAGCAACACAAGCTCCAAATATATAGCCAGTAAAGCCACAAGTCAGCCAGTCAGGCATTTAATTACATTATAGGTCCACACTTAGGAGGAGAAACCAAAACTAAAGCTAGAAACAATAAAACATGATGTGAAGTTTCATTTAGGTCCACACAAGATCCAAGAATAGATCCCCAACCACACAAGATCCAATTTCCCCGCACGGAACTACACAAGACAAAATACCACATGTTTCAAGAGAGAAATTGGTGAAAAATTGATGCCTGAGGAAAATGGTGATAACTTCCAGATCCAAGTGAATTAGGACATGCATCCTTAGGAGAGTATCAAATATTAGGTCCACAACCTTGCATTAACTACACAAGACTAGAAATCAACCGCAACATTGGCGACAAGACAAACATCAAACTGGAACAGGAAACAAGAAATATTTTTGGTGATGCAAGATTTCTCAAGACCCAAGATGCTCCTACATTAGACACCTAGGGTATAAAAAGAACTGATGTCCACATTAGGCATTTCTCATATTCTAACCTAAATCATAAAGATCCAACTCAACTTGTGTAATCCATGATCTATCTTCAACTGGCTTGTCTTTCCACTAAACTATGTATTCCATGTAGTCTTTTCCTCTTGTACTCTTTCTTACTCTACTATTCAAGATCTTCTCAATGTTGTCTCTATCCTTCTTAGGATAATTCAGATCAACTCCCATCTCATCAGTTGATTCTGTATACACCTAAAAATGGTCATCTAGACTATTAGCCCCTTTTGCTAAATCACTAATTGCTTATTCTTGATCAAATCTTAGTTCTATCATTTATTCGATTATTTTCTATGGGCTAACCATCTTATCCTAAGTTTTTATTTATTAAAAGGAACATTTCCTCCCCTTTTAAATAAATAAAAAGGCCCCCACTTTCCTCTTATCCTAAGTTGCACAAATAAAGCATTATTCTTATTTTACAAAAAGGGAAAAAACACTTTTTGTCTCATATGGACACAAAAGTCAACTCCTATTTTCTCATTGGAGGATACTTGTGCACATGGATTGCTCCTCTTTCAAGCTCCACCGTTGATTAAATCTTTTGCCTCTTAATCTCCATGGTCCATTTCTCCTCATTTCCTTTAAAAGGAGAGCTCTCTTCTTCATTCTAGATCCCCAACTTTTTATGCTAATATTATGCTGCAGGTTTTCTAGGTACACTTTGGAGCTTTTGAAGATTTGGAGCATTCTTGCATTCTACATCTCATTCTTGCATTCTTAGCTTAGCTTCATATTTATGCTTTCTTAGATTAGCTTCATTTCTATGCTCTAGATTAGCTCACATAGATTAATTAGCTTGGGTTGTAACACTTGCATATTTCTTTTCATAGCTTAGCTTGCATTTCCATTTTTAGCATAGCATTGTATTGCATTTTCATTCTTGATTCTTGAAGATATTGGCATTATTGCCCTTGTCTTCATTGAATCTCCCATTGCATGGTTTACTAGCAAGGTTATAGGCTAAATAGCTCTAGCTAAGAGCATTCTTAAAACCCTTGCACTCCATGCCTAGGGAGCTATGGATCGATTTGTGAGGGCTCATTCTTGAGTTTCCTTGCATGTAATGATCCATAGAAGTGTGACACATTTATAGCACACATTTTTGGCACCCACCGTGGGGCAGAGTAGATAGACTTTGTCTTTTAAATTCTGCATTTTCATCATTTTTCATCAATTTTTCGGCAAGTTTTCAGCTTAATTTTTCATCTCTATTTTTTTGTCTCAAATTGTCGTGCGATACTTTCCAGAACTATCACGCGATATACCTCTGTATGTGCGTGCGATACTTCACCTGTCATAAGAAGTATCATGCGAAATACCTCTGTATGCATGTGTGACACTTCACCTGTCAGAAGTATCGCCTGGCTATAGTAGAGAATATCGCCTGGTGTCGAGCGAAGTATCGCCTGGTATAAGGCGAAATATCACGTAGACTAAAAGTATCGCCTGGTGTCCGGCGAAGTATCACGCGATATTGTGTTTGTATGTGGCAGTGAGCTATTTTTGGGCTATTTTATCCATCTTGCAAGTTTCAGGTTCTTAGCTATCTTTTTGAAATTTTCTAAATTTTCTAACGTTTTCAAATCCGTGCCTCTAGAAAATGGGTGCCCATTTTTTTTGAAATTTTGCAAATGGTATCAAAAGTTTAAGTGTGATATATCGTTGGAAAGGTCTTTCCGAGCCCAATCCAACTATGATGGTTTCATTTTCAGATTTTATCATTTGATCAGTTATTTTTTCACATTATCTGATTTTTTTCATGTACTAATCATTATTAGATTTTGGATTTTGCTAACCATTGTGGAGCTAACAAGTTGTGGTTGTAGGTGCCTCTTGCTTGAATATTTTGTCAAAATCGCATGTCAAAGAGGGCTACTAATGGTTTTTGTAGGGCTGCCCATGCATAAAAACAAAAAAAAATAAATCTTGCTTGTTTATTTGCTTTCCTTTTAAGTGTGGCAAAAACTAGTTGTTTCATTTATTAGGAACTTTAATACCTTGTGAAAGAGATTTTGAGGTGGTAGGAGAAGTATGCTCTTCACCTTTAGGTGAATCAAAAAATCTTGACCCATCTTAAAGTTTTGGAAGCAAGGGAGTAATTGAATCTCTCTTTGCTTGGTGTGTTTGGGAGAGATTCTTGAGATAGGGGAGTATGCTCTTCACCCTTGTGGTGAACCAAAAACCTTGAACCTCAAAAATTAATCCACTTTTTGTTTAGTATAAGGATCCTTTAGCGGGCCTGCTCTTGAGAAATCAAAAAGAACGACACAAGTGGGGACAACCTTGTCATCATTTTTCTTGGTGGTGAGTGATTCCAACTCACTATAATCTCAAGGCTATCGAGGACACAAAACCTTGGTAGACATAGTACTTATCTTCGCTTGATGTGAGTAACTTGTGGGATTGTGACCATGAGGAAAGCATTAAGCAAGAATGCTTAAGGTACTCTTGAGGCCATGAGGTCCTAGTCCTTTATGAGGAGCAAGAGGGGTGCTATGAACAGAAACCCTTACTATGAACCATTAGATAGAGGCCACCCTATTTTAGCCTCTTAGCTTCTTGGTGCAAGGATTGATCCAAGTGGACTTACCCAGCTCACCCCAAGACACTCACCATATGTGTTCCTTTGGTTGTGTTTTTGACACTTCCATGACAACGCCAATATCTCTTGTGGGAAACCACTTGGTGTGAGGTAAGGGAGCATCAAGTTGTGGGCCAAGTTGTTAAGTAATGAGCCTTGTCCTTCTAGGTAGTAATTGCTTGAATTGTCTTCGATTGTGCTATACCAGTGTAAACATTCTCAACATTCAAACAAACGGTAGCATTCATAAGGTTCTCTATTTTGATATCACAAGTGCTTGTCTTGGCAAGGTTGCTTTTTCCCTTGTTTCAAGTGTTCTATGACATGTTTGATCCCATACTGTTTGCAAACATGTCTTTTATCTATTGCAACTACTTATCAAACTGAGAAATTGCACTGTTCAATCTACAAATTTAGTCAAAGCGCTTCAACACTGAGTTTTTCACGTTCACTAGTCAAGAGTCATATGATATTGAAGTATCCTTGCATACACTCAACCGAGAATCCTGAGTCATTTCTACTGTCCTGTCATTGCTACAATTCAGAGTTGCTAAACTTGCACTTTAACCTGCTATAGAGTGTCCTTTTCTGTTCTTACCTGAAACTAGTTTGTTACTTACATGTTTAGATTTGTTCTAGACTGAAACAAATGAGCTAAAACTATTGGATTTGAGCTTAACAAATGCTACTCTTGATCACTTGTCGCATCACGGTTACCTCTCTAGCCACTTGCTTATTGAGCTTCTTGCTCGCTGCTCGGCTTTAGTCAATTGATTGCTGTAAGTACTTGAGCACTTTTGACGAGTCATCTCTCTATTGTTCTACTTTGACAAGTGATCTTTATTAGCTTTGCTTATCTCAAATCTAAGAAACTTTGTCTCATTCTATTAGTCAACCAACATCTCTTTTCATGCCGGTTACAACTCGGTCTCAATTTGAGCAGGAGAGTCATCCTCCGTTCAATTATACATAGTTACCTTCTCCAACTAGACGTTCAAAAGCACCCATTAGCAACAATAGTTCTAGTTCTGACCAATCTGAGAATTCTAAGGCTACACTATGGTATAAAGGAGGTTTCCTCTTTTCCGCATTCAAGACCCCCAAAAACACAGACAGTGTCTCACTCACTTTGACTGAACAAGAAAAGTTTCAACTCTTGCAAGAACACTTTGAGCGTAAGGATAATCAAGCGTGCTTAGACAAAGAACACAATCAACAAAGGATGGATGCTACTAGGCACATGGCTTATAGAGGGACATTTCATGAGCAACCTGAGACTAGTAATCATGAGCATAGACCTCTTTTTAACAATGGCAACAATGACAACAACACGCCACCAAGATCTCCTCCAAGGCCAACTTTTGCTATGCCTTCTTCACCACCTAGACCTCCTCCCTCTCAACATGAGGCAGAGGCTAATGATGAGATTTCTAGTGAGGATCTTATGAGATGTGAACAAGATGTGGATTTCCAACAAATGATGCATAAGCTTTTAGAGCGTAATGGCGATCAATATTTTCAATATATGACTTCTAGAGGATACAAGCTTCCTCCTGGCTATGATGTCAGACAAATTGTCCAACAAAGAGTACCAACTGAATTGGAAGTCCTTCAAGAAGAATTACGTCAGAAAAATCAACGCCTTACCCAAATGGCATTAGAAAGAGAGACTCCAAAGGTCTCTTTTGTAGAATCAATTTGTGCTCTTCCTTTTGATAAAAGTCTATACATGGTCCCATTTCCTAGGGATATTGAGGTTCCCAAATACGACAAGTATGATGGAAATGGTGATCCCCATGACCATGTGCATCACTTTTATGCTCTTAGCATGGACTTTCTTCATGAAGACACATTTCTACTACGATTATTCCCTCGAAGCTTAAGAGGACAAGCTTTAGAATGGTTTGCAAAGTTGACACCTCCTTTGAAGACTTTTGATGAGTTGGCTATGCGCTTCACACAACATTATTCTTACAACATCCAACAACCTGTCACTGTGATAGATCTCGGTAATCTAAGACAACATCAAGGTGAGCCATTTTCAACTTACTTACAATGTTGGAGGTCATTGTATTCTCGATATCCTCATCAGCTACCCGAAAGAGAAAAGATTGACATTTTCATCAACACACTTGTGCCTGAGCTATTTTATGATCTAAGGAAGCAACTGTTCTCCTCTTTCAATGACATGGTTGAAAGTGCATATCGAATTGAGGATGTAGCTATAAGAAAAGGGGATATTGTTATTAATAAAGATGCTAAAGGCAATGGTAAAGACAAGAACAAACCTTGGAATAAGAACAAGTATGTTGTTAATGATGGGGTTGTTGATGCTCCTAAAGTTAAAGAGCCCGCTTTCAATCTCTCCAATGCTATCTATGTAGCAAAACAACAAGAAGCTAGCAACACTCACAATGCTCTTAAACCTCAATATGCAGATAAGCCTAAGAAGTCATTTCGAAAGTGAGTCTATACCAAGTTGGCAGAACCTTACGATGTGATCCTTAAGACTTTGGTTGACAATGGATATCTTACGCTTCCTGATAAACCTGGTAATTGGGATCCGATAAATAAGCCTGATTGGTGGAGAGAGGATCATTACTGCCATTATCACAGAAACAAGGGACATCCAACAGATAATTGTTTTAGGCTTAAGGATGATATTCAGGATCTTATTGAGAATGGCACAATCTCCACTGATGGCTTAACTAAAAATTTTGATCACACAGCTTTCAAAGATCCTCTACCTAAGCATGATAAGGGGGAAACCTCTCAAACACATAAGAAGAATCATGATGCTAAGATCAATTACACGTATCCTTCTAATACACTCGTGATCAACATGGTAGAGCCCATTGAGAGTGTTCTAATGATGAGGTCTCAAGATGATAATAAAGCCAATCATGGTAAGCCAAAGTTGATCTTGCAAACACGTGATAGTTCATCTTCCCAAAGTGAGACACTGAATGCTATTACTAGGGGGCAAGCCAAGATTGTCCTTAAAACTGTGCAAGATCCCAAGCAAGCTTTATCTTCCAAACAAGTGGCTCCTTCAGCCACCCCTAGCTATGATCTTGTCCAACATTTGCAAAAGACACCAGCACAGATATCTATCCTTGAGTTTCTTTGGTTATCCCCTTCGCATAGAGAGATTCTTGATAAAGCTCTACGTACAACATGTGTTCCCAATGACATTGATCCAGATCAATTTCAGGCTATGGTCAACCACATTTCATCTCCGCTATCTCTCTCCTTTTCTGCAGAAGATGACATATCTATTGCTCACCCACATAATCTAGCTTTACACATTGAAGTTCTAGTCTACAATACCTGAGTCCACCGAGTCCTGATAGACAATGGTGCAGGGTTAAATATTGTTTCTTTCAATGTCATACAACAATTGGGTTTGTCAGAATTGGCTGTGGATTCTATAAAGAAGATTACTATAAAAGCTTACGATGAAGTGGAAAGATCTTCCAAAGGTCTTGTCACGCTGCCTGTCCGAGTGGGCCCTGTCATGAAAGATATTAGCTTCCAAGTATTGGACATCCCACTCGCATATAACATTCTTTTGGGTCATCCTTGGATCCATGACATGCAGGCTATTCCTTCCACTTATCATCAGTGCATCAAATTTCCATACAATGGCACTGAGGTTGTGATTCCTGGAGACCATACTATTGCTATCAATGCTCTTGCTGCTACTGAAAAATTTGTTCCTCATAATGAACCTTTTGTTGATCCTAGTACATCTCTAGCTACTGCTGAGAAATCACTTAAGATGATGAGCCCTTGTATGGGTGAATATACACTGGGTTCCTTTGCTTCTATACCTGTTTCTCCTAGGTCATATGGGAGACCTTCTGATAAGATGAAATCTTCCACTTCTGCTATGGTGATCTTTGATACTTTTGTTCCTTCATCCATTCCTTTAGAAGCAGAAAGAGAAGAACAAGCTATTCAAGAGTGGATCTATAGAGAGGATTCTAGAAATACTCCCATGCTCAGTAATTCAGACACAGATACAGATGAGTCACCGCTACACACTATGGTTCAAATGGGAGATGATCTTCCCTCTACTTCACTCCTTTGGGGAGAAGAATGTATATCTACTGATGATATGGATGTTGATATGGTTCATTCTTGTAGTAACCATCCCGACGTGGTTGATGGGTCTTGTGTGGGGTCTGATGAGTTTTTTCCTCATATTGCCTTAGTGGACCACACTAGTTCTTCTATGACAAGTCTAGATCTAGCTACTTTTGGAGCTTACCCTATAGGCTCAACCTCTCTTGTTACCAGAGATGACACCCCTCGCATAAATGCTATTGAACCAGTCACTTCATTTCATCTCGCATCAACACCTGTTACTTCTTCCACCAGCGAACTAGCCACAAAAAAGATTGAATCAGCAATCAAGTATCACAGTCATCACATCAAAAGAAAAGAGCAATGGTCAGATGGAAAAAACCACATTGTGGCAGTATCCGCACCTAAGAAAAGTAAAAATAAAAATCTGCTCAAAAATAATGAGTCTCAAATAAAAGATGACAAGCTGATTCTCTACAGAAAAATGGTGCACTACTTCAAGCATGATCTCATAGCTGGTATACTTCAGCCCATTCCTAAAGCTGAGAACAAAGTTGCTAATGCCTTGGTTACTTCAACATCCATTTTAAAAATGAAAAAGCATAAATTTCGCTTCAAGTTCCTGGTGGGTGAATTACGCTATCCTGCTCACAAATCTTACAATCCTACCATCTTTTCATATCTTCCACCTCATATTCCTCTTGCAAATCCACCACGCCATTCCTTCCACCATCCCTTACACTTTGCCTTTGTCTCTGGTGACTTGTATAGGAAGGGTCTAGACAGAACTCTCCTTAAGTGTCTAGAAATAGAGGAGTCAGAAAAAGTGCTAGCTGAAATCCACGATGGCATATGTGGATCACATTCTAATGATCCTCCGCTAGCTCAGACATTGCTCAGGGCTGGTTATTATTGGTCGAACTGGTTAAGACCTCCTATTGTCACAATTGCAGCATTTGGACCTGCGGCCTATCAGTTCTCTACATCAGAGGAAGTAGATTCTTGATGTCCGTTTCTGTCTGGGGCATCCTTTGTACATATTTTATGATCCTAAAAAAATTACAAAAAAATTCATATATGATGCTGAAAAAATCCTAAAAATCATAAAATGTCCTGAAAAAATACAAAAAAATCAAAACATTCAAAAAATTCAAAAATTCAAAAAAAAAATTGAAAAAGTGCCTTGGTGAAAACCTGGAAACAGGCGCCTTGGTAGCAAAAATACAAAAAATTATAAAAAGTTTTGAAAAAATTGCAATAAATCTATCAAGTGGTGAAAACCTAGAAATAGGTGCTACTTGAGACCCTTTGCACCTATGTCTATCAGTCTTGCGTGGCGCTCATTCGCTCCACTTCTCGCTTTGCCTCTCCTAGCCTGGAATTGACTCTTGTCTTAGTCTAGGGGGCATACATTGTTTTAAGATTATCTTGGGTCTCTTTGTGCATCTAGGTTTCTTAGGCATCTCGAAAACAGTGTTTTTCAACACCACCTCAACTGTGTTTTTCAACACTACCCTAGCGTCAAGTATTTTTTTAACACTTATCAGATATCCTTCCCACCATCTTGGATGATGAAATATTTCTCACTGGCAGATGTGATACTCAAAGCTTGACTCTATGACCTACACACACACACTTGACTCGTTGAGACTTGCTTGGCTTTATTTTCTTTGCGTGCTGTCTATGATGATTTCTTTGCTGAGTGTTCTCCCCCTATGATTGTTTTCGATGATGCATAGCTAGAAGACTGAGGGTATGAGAACATGTTTCATTTCTTTATCTGCTTGTGGGTATATCTTGTTGGTCCTCACTGTCATGAGCATTTATGCTGGTCTTACTTGACACTATGGACCTACAAGGTATTATCCTTGACTATTTTGCGAGTGCATGGTTCTAGTCATCTTGACTTTCTTGTGTCTCGATGCGAGCATAATCTTGCTATATCAAACTTAGGTAATCTCACTGCACTATTCATCTTGACCTACATGTCTTTGATGCCTAGGTGAGATTTCCACATTTCTATCTGATATAGATCATATTCAGATCCACATAGTTATGCTAGTGTGTATTGTATGATCTTGCGACACTACCAATAACACTCGATGATGAATATTAGATGTCTATTAGCATTGTAACCTTGCAAGTAAACCACTTTTCATGTAGCTTGCATTCTTAAGTTCATGTTAGTTTAGTTTTGCATCTTGCATATGGAGAGAGCTCTCCTTTTCATCTTACGTGGACTTGTTAATCAACTGCGCTCACCTTTCGCTTCTTCCTGATCATGTCTTTTGCTTCTTGTCTTTCATATCACATCATTTTCCTTTCATTTCGTGATCAAAACCAAAATCCAAGTTCACCTTGATCATCCAAGTCACCTTTTCCCCCTCTTTCACCCAGTTGGCTAACCTTTTGAGGCCTAATCCTTCGATCCTCACTGGGGCATTCTTCACCTCTTCATCCCCATCTCTTTCAAACTTCTAGTCTTTCATTCACTTTCAATCTCAAGTTCAAATTCTTCCCCCTCTCCATGGTGTTTTCAGGTTGAGGGACCACTTGGTTCATGCCCCGTGTCCCATGCGTGGGGCATATCTTCACTGCTTGATGGTTATTCCATTCTCTCTCTTCGCTTATGATTTCTAGTGATTTGATCATGCTGCTCTTGCTTCTGCTTTCCCTCTACCTGGATTTCACTTTCGATCCCGAGGGGGCAGACACATCATATCTTATTGGCTATCACTTTCCTAAGTGTTCAGTACTGTCGCTACTAGGCTGATCATGCAGGATTTGCTATTTTTCTGCACTTCATTCTTTGGAGTCAGAATGCTATTGCTTGCCTTCTTGGCTATCTCTTGCTTTCTTGGCTGATCTGAGTTGCTTTGTGATCCCAAATCGATCTCACATTTCAACTTCATTCTTTGACTACATGTGTTTTCAAATTGATCACACATTAGTCAAAGAGGGGCAAATGTATACACCTAAAAATGGTCATCTAGACTATTAGCCCCTTTTGCTAAATCACTAATTGCTTATTCTTGATCAAATCCTAGTTCTATCATTTATTCGATTATTTTCTATGGGCTAACCATCTTATCCTAAGTTTTTATTTATTAAAAGGAACATTTCCTCCCCTTTTAAATAAATAAAAAGGCCCCCACTTTCCTCTTATCCTAAGTTGCACAAATAAAGCATTATTCTTATTTTACAAAAAGGGAAAAAACACTTTTTGTCTCATATGGACACAAAAGTCAACTCCTATTTTCTCATTGGAGGATACTTGTGCACATGGATTGCTCCTCTTTCAAGCTCCACCGTTGATTAAATCTTTTGCCTCTTAATCTCCATGGTCCATTTCTCCTCATTTCCTTTAAAAGGAGAGCTCTCTTCTTCATTCTAGATCCCCAACTTTTTATGCTAATATTATGCTGCAAGTTTTCTAGGTACACTTTGGAGCTTTTGAAGATTTGGAGCATTCTTGCATTCTACATCTCATTCTTGCATTCTTAGCTTAGCTTCATATTTATGCTTTCTTAGATTAGCTTCATTTCTATGCTCTAGATTAGCTCACATAGATTAATTAGCTTGGGTTGTAACACTTGCATATTTCTTTTCATAGCTTAGCTTGCATTTCCATTTTTAGCATAGCATTGCATTGCATTTTCATTCTTGATTCTTGAGGATATTGGCATTATTGCCCTTGTCTTCATTGAATCTCCCATTGCATGGTTTACTAGCAAGGTTATAGGCTAAATAGCTCTAGCTGAGAGCATTCTTAAAACCCTTGCACTCCATGCCTAGGGAGCTATGGATCGATGTGTGAGGGCTCATTCTTGAGTTTCCTTGCATGTAATGATCCATAGAAGTGTGACACATTTATAGCACACAAATTCAAATTACTCAAATATATCTACAATGTTGAATATAGGTGATATATCCATGTCCTCTGGTAATTCCACTTCATAAGCATTTCCACTATCAAACTTCTTTAGAATCATACAAGGTCCAAACTTCTTCATTTTTAGCTTGTTTTAGGTGCCAACTAGAAATATATTCTTCTTCAAATGAACCATAACCTCATCTCCAAATTTAAAATATTTATGTATCCTTCTCTGATCTACTCTCTATTTATATTTCAGATTACTGTCCTCCAAATTCCTCTTGACTCCATCATGAGTAGTTCTCATGTATACTACAAAATCCTCAGCTTCAACACTTCTTCTCTCAGTAGGTAAATCTCTCAAATCTTTGGTTCCCTTAGGATGAAATCCAGTAACAATATCAAATGGTGTCCTCTTAGTACTTCTATTCATAGAATTATTATATGCGAACTCTACTTGTGACAAAACTAAATCACAATTAGCAGGCTTATCTCCAACTAAACATCTCAACAAGTTTCCCAAACTTTTGTTCACAACTTTAGTCTATCCATCTGTATGCAAGTGAAATGTAGAACTAAACTTCAATTTAGTATTCATATTCTTCCAAAGTGTTTTCCAAAAGTAACCAGTAAACTTAGTATCTCTATTTGAAACAATAGATTTAGGAAAACCATGCAATCTTACCACTTCCTTGAAAAATAATTCAGCTATATGCAATGCATCATATGTCTTCTTACAAGGTATGAAATGAGACATCTTAGAAAATATTTCAACCACTACCAAAGAAGAATCATTACCTCTCTGAGTTATAGGAAATCTAAGAATGAATTCCATACTCACATCTTCCCAAGGTCTATCAAGTAGAGGCAAAGGTGTATACAATCCCAAATTCTGACTTGTTCCTTTTGTTGTTTGGCAAATTCTGCAACCTCTAACCATTCTCTATACATCTCTATAGATCTTTACCCAAAAGTATCTTTCTAAAACCAATTTCACAGTCTTGTCAATCCCAAAATGTCCAACAAGTCTACCACTATGTTTGTCTTTCATTATGTTCTCTCTCATATATCCTGTAGGTATGCACAATTGAACTCCTTTAAACAACATGTCTTCTTGAATGAAATAATTAGTCCACTTGTCACTCACTGGCTGTTCCTTACAAGATTTCCAAGGTTTTTCAAAATCAAGGTCAGTTTCATATAAACACTCCAAATCATCAAAACCATGTACCTCAACCCTCATCTCTGTCAGCAAATTTATTCTTCAGCTTAAGGCATCAACAACCTTATTTGATTGTCCACTTTTATGCTTCAATGAAAAGGAAAAATTCTGCAACAACTCAACCCACTTCATATGTCTCTGATTCAATTTATTTTGACTTCCCAAATATTGCAAAGCTTTATGGTCAGTATACAACACAAAATCTTTAGGCATCAAATAATGTCTCCATTTCTTCAAATCTTGAACAATAACATAGAATTCCTAGTCATAAACTGAATATTTTCTCTTAGCATCATTCAACTTTTCACTAAAGAAATCTATAGGTCTTCCTTATTGACTCAAAATAGCTCCAATTGCACTTCCACTAGCATCACATTCAACTTGAAAAACTTTACTAAAATCAGGCAAAGCAAGTGTAGGTAACTCTACAATTCTTTGCTTCAATGTTTCAAAACTCTTTTGTGCTCCATGTGTCCATTTGAAATCCCTTTTATCTCCTCACATATTTTTAGTCATAGCATTACAAATAGAACTAAAATCTCTAATGAACTTCCTATAAAAACTTGCCAATCCATGAAATGATCTTACCTCCTCAACATTCTCTGGTGTAGGGAAATCAAGTATAGCTCTTACTTTCTTAGGGTTCATCTTGAATCCATCACTTGAAATCACAAAACCAAGGTACACAATCTCCTCTTTCATAAATGAACATTTCTTCAAATTAATCAACAACTTTTCTTCATTCAATCTCTGCAATACTTGTCTAATATGCTCAAGATGTTCTTCCTTACTTTTATTGAATATCAAAATATTGTCAAGATATACAATCACAAAATTACCCAAGAATATTTTCAAAACTTCATTCATCAGCCTCATGAAAGTACTAGATGCATTAGTCAGACCAAAAGGCATAACCAACCATTCATAAAAACCTTCATTAGTCTTAAAAGAAGTTTTCCATTCATCCCCTTCTCTAATCCTAATCTGGTGATAACCACTCTTCAAATCAATCTTTGTGAAATAATTTGCTCCACTCAAACTATCCATTATGTCATCCATCCTACGCAAAGGAAATCTTTACTTTACTATTATTTTTGTTTATAGCTCTAGAATCAGTGCACATTCTCCATTCTCCATTCATTTTAGGTGCTAACACAATAGGTACTACACAAGGACTCAAACTTTCCCTAATCAGACCTCTCTCAAGTAATTCTTGCACTTGTCTATTCGACTCAATCCTTTCATCAGGTATCAACCTATGTGGTTCTTTACTGGGAAAACTACCTCCCAGTATTAAATCCATACAATGACTTATACTTCTCATAGGTGGTAAACCATTAGGTACATTATCTAAAATGATGTCATGAAATTTAGTCAACAAGGGCTTAACCTCAGGTGCATGTTCTAACTCATCTTGTTTCTCAGTTTTCCTTGGAATTAAAGAAAAAAAAACATTTTTTTCTTTCATTTCCCTTGCAAACTATTTACCATTAACCAAGCATACTCTGACTGTAGTACAGTGCCCTTCATCAAACTTTTCTAGCAAGGGAAATAATACTTGTTTCTTTCCATCCATCCAAATAGTATATTGATTCAATCTACCATCATTCAATGCTTTCCTATCATACTACCAAGGTCTACCCAAAAGAATATGATAATAATCCATAGGCATAATATCACACAAGACTTCATCATGATAATTCTCAATTTTGAATTTACCAAGGCATTGTTCACTTACAAGTAGTTTATGCTCCTTCTGGATCTAAGAAATATGGTAAGGCTTAGGATGTCTCAATCTCTGCAACTACAATTTTTTAACCATCTCTTTGGATGCCAAATTATCTTAACTTCCACTATCAATGATTACCTTGCAACATTTTCCAAGGATCTTACATCTAGTTTTGAATAAACTTTTCCTTAGAATAGGTTCCCCATCAACTTGTTCATTACAAAAGATCCTTCTTAGCATCAAGTTTTCACCATGTTCAAGTTCATTAGACACTTCCTCAACTTCTTCACAAGACAAATTGTTTCTACCAGTACCTCCAATCTTCTTTCCAGAGTTAGTACATTCAAATTCTCTATTTCCTTCTTCACCACATTTGTAACAAGTTCCTTTAAACCAAGATTTATCTTCTCTTTTCCCATTATTGTTATTCCTAGAGTAACCAGTATAGATACCTCTAGAGTAATTACCTCTTTTACCACCAGGTTCATCTTTCCATCCTTTATCTTGTATTGCATTGTCAAATCTACTACTTTCTCCATAAGATCTACCTCTACTTCTTTGAAATCTGCCACCTCTTCCTCTTTGTCTTTGATCATGTCTTTTTGTCAATCACTCTTCTGCCTTCAAAGAAAATTGGTATGATTCTTCCACAATATCTATTTTAACATAACTGATCTCATCCTGAATCAATGTCCTCAGTCCATTTAGGTATCTAGCTACCTTCTCAACTTCATCATCCACATGTCCAGATCTGATATCCAATTGGTAAAATTCTTTAGTATATTCTTTCACACTCATGTCCTTTTGTTTTAGATTTTGCATTTTTCTCATCAAACTAACTTTGTAGTCAGTTGGAAGAAACTTCTTCTTCATCTTTCCAAGCATTTTCATCCATGTCTTGATCTTTTCTTTTCCTCTCTTCTATCTCTCAGTTTGCAAATGATCCCACCAAAGAGATGCATGACCTTTCAGCTCTGTGACTGCTATCTTAACCTTCTTATTATTAGGAGTACCTTCATACTCAAAGTACTTATCCATCTTGGAGATCCAATGCAAATGTACATCGGTCTCAAGTCTTCCATCATAGCAAGCAACTTCAACTGCAAGTCTGGAGTTAGCCTTACACAAAACTCTGAAAAGTCTTTCCTCATCTTGTTCAACTTTAGGTTCAGGATTAGGTGTTGCCTCTTCTTCATCACTAACATCTTCAAGATGTGCACCTCTTCTCTGGGTTGTCTCTATAGCTTCAAGCCTACTTGTAATCTGCCTCAACATATCCATAATAGCATTATCATTTCCTCTACCTCGAACCATCTTGACAATCAGGTTCCAAAAAGATCATAACCTTCTGTAAGTTATAGGTCAGATCTCAAATCTGCCACCCTACAACCAATCCAATAAGGTTCTCCACAATCCAATCCACAAGAAAAAAACTTCTCTCTGATAACACTTGACACAAGGGCAAGGAAAGTGAAGGGAGAATCAGGGTTAATTGAGACTACTTAAACCCACAAACATGCCCTACAAAGAGTTACACATGGAAGAAATGCTTAAACATCACAAAATGCCATGAAACATAATGGATATAGGCTAGCAACTGGCAACCATAATGGTGCAATTATTATATAATCATCACCATGTCCGGTTGTGAGGCCTTCTAGGTTTTGGTCTTATACAATGAATCAGTGAAATAAGAATCACAACTCACCTATTAATTCATGTGCTCATGCTACTTCTATCTAGAAACACTTAGTACTATCTAGCACCTCCTATCTTCCCCAAAACAATAGTGCAAGCTCCAAATATATAGCCAAAAAAGCCACAAGTTGGCCAGTCACACATTTAATTACATTATAGGTCCACACTTAGGAGGAGAAACAAAAACTAAAGCCAGAAAAAATAAAACACAATGTGAAGTTTCATTTACGTCCACACAATATCCAAGAATAGATCCTCAACTACGCAAGATCCAATTTCCCTGCACAGAACCACACAAGATGAAATACCACATGTTTCATGAGGGCGACTAGCGGAAAATTGATGCTCGAGGAAAACGGTGATAAATTCCATATACAATTGAATTAGGACATGTGTCCTTAGGAGAGTTTCAAATATTAGGTCCACAACACTGTATTAATTGCGCAAGACCAGAAACCAACTGCAACATCGGTGATAAAACAAACATCAGACTGGAACAGGAAATAGGAAATATTTTTGGTGATGCAAGATTGCTTGAGACCAAAGATGCTTTTGCATTAGCTACACATGGAGTCTATTCATAGATCCCAAAGGGCCATACAATTTGTATGGTGGGAGAGTGAGCTAGCACTCCATTTTACAAGCACTATCTGGACAGACCCGAGATAGGCCAGAAAACCAAATATTTACAAAATCATGCTAAAACTTAACAAAATTACTAACTCCTACCACACATAATACAATGAAAAACTAATCTACCATAGCCAAAGTTTATAGATGTAGATCTAATCCATTACAACCCTAATGCAATCAAAACTCTTCAACTTCACACCAAATCACATAGAATTCCTTCTTCCAAAATCTTGATCTCCGTACAATCAATGTCCAACCCCAAATTAGGGTTTTTCTATCAATTTATACCCATTCCCCTTTGTTTGGACCCCTAGGTCAAGATTTGGGCATCACTAAGGCGCTTTCCTATGTTTTAGGAAAAGTTGTCATGACAACTTTGAAAGTTGTCATGACAATTTTCAAAGTTGTCGTGGCAACTTTTGTGTCTTGTCTTCCAACTTGGTCACACCATTGAGTCACTCAACCAGACCCATAGTTAGGCCATCTAGACCATATTTAGCCCCTGCAATGTAATGTTTTACAACATTTATCAACTTTTGGGAAACTTCTCCAATTCTGCCAAATCTGGCTCAACTAAGACTTAAGGACACCAACTAGCCTAAGTAGATCATCCAACTAAACCAAACACACAATAGGAACAACTAGTCCTCTTATTTCACTAGTGGATTGGCTAAGGCCACTACAAGCCAAAAACAAAAATTAGGAGCCCTAGGTTACTAGATAGCCTTACCTAGGTGCCCCTACACCAATATCCTATAGTCTTGACCACTACTCAACCCTTGCCTTGATGCTAGAAAGAATAGCCAATAGTGAAAATGAGGTTTCTAGGGAGGTTACCAAATGGGCTTCATGGAGAGATAGATATCGAGCATTTTATGCATATGGGTTGTCATATGATGAAGTGAAAAAGAAGGCCATACTTAAAAGTGACATATATGTGCTCTTTTCACCGATCCTAGTAATAATAACACCCTAGAACAAAATATGACTCAACTTCCTATTTATTGGTGTGTTCACAATAGGATGAAACCATCTTTTTGGGATAGGTGGTATATGGTCTTTGACCAAGAACCCCGTAATGATTGGGAGGTGCCTCTATATTTTTTGAGAAAGCTATATTGTGAGTTTATCATCAGTGAGAAGCTGAATTACTTTGACATCTAGAAATTCCAAGGTAGAGGGAGAGGCTTTGTGTAGGATAGACATGGGGCCCATAGGGTGGTAGAACCATAACATATGAGGCCTCTAGCCAAAAAACCCATGGTTCATGTTGTGGTCCCAATAGTTGTGAAGGAGTCTATACATTTACAAACTCTTCATGCAGCCACATCATTGACTAATGTCATTATTAAGCATGGCACACAATTTTTCAAAGAAAAGGGTGGATCAAAACCTACACCACCTCCATTATCATCAGATGCACCATTTGGATTAGCCCAACCCATTGAGCATATGTGCCCCAATTGTCAGGGTATTTGTGTTGGGGTAGATACTTATGCAAATGAGGATGGTTCAACATCCTATTTGTGTACATATTGTGGGGTTAGATGTCATGCATTCACTGCTGAGGATGCAATCCTCACAAATGACTTGATGATGATGGCATTTTCTAGAGAGTAGAGACAAGTTTGTTTATTTGTGTTTTGACATGTTATTAATTAATCACCTAAATCTTATAAAAGTAAATAATTTTTTATTAGAGAATAATTTAAATTGATACATGAATAGTATGCATTGCAAGGTGTAGCAGGTGATATGAGCACACCACAAAGTGTTCGTTCGAGTAGATGTACACGTGTAGCTTTGACACCTAAGGTAATTTTTTAAATATATTCATAAAAATAGAATAATATGTATGTTTCAAAATATATTTTGTTAATATATGCATATTTATTTGGTGTTTTATAGGGCTTGTCAGCTGCTCATATTTCTAAAGTTAATGATATCAAACTTTCTGCCATTGACTTTAGGTTTGAAAGCTTTGCGATATAATATTTTGTACATCTCTTGTTTACAATTTTAATTGAACACATGCAATATTATATTCATTTCTCTTATATGCTATTTTTTTTTCTAGGGTACCCCTCCTGACTTAAGGACATCGAGAAAGAGAAAGAAATCCTCGAGGACACCCAAATGACAAAAGGTAATTCAATAGAATTTAAGTTTATTTGTTGAAATGTATAATTCATGATTAAACATGTACTTGTAGTCTATATTTATGAATACACCTCACTTATTTGATCTATATATAGAAACAACTAGGTTTTATATAATTAATGAATGCACCTAATATCACTGATGTTTAGGAGAGAGAAGAGGTAAGATTTTTTATTTACTTTCAATTGCATTCTTGATTGTTCTAAATATCTTAGAAATCATTCCTCTATGACTATGACATATGTTATGATTTTTCATACATGAATTGGTCATAGCTGCTTCATTAGTGGTGATGCCTCCTAAGAGTACAGGAGAGCCATCTAAGGTTCTTGTATGCATTTTTTCTATATACATGTTAAACATATGTGTTAAGATATGAGTACATGCTTTTTTATTTTTTTAGTGTTTCCTGACATATAAGTTATTAATTTATATTGATTTTATTTTGCCTGTTACAACCCTCTTCACAACTTCCCATGGATTCTCTGCCTTTAAATTTTCTTATAAGTCTAGCTCGTGCAAGATGGGGACCATCAACTTAAGAGAATGACCCAATTGTATAAGAAAGAGATGAGGTAACCAAAAACTCAACTGCCAACACATTGCAATCTAGCATTTTGTTATTTTGATGTTATTTTGAGAAAAGATATCTGATTTAGCATTTGAATTATTCTTGTGCTTTGAAGAGGTTATTGAATGACCAATTTTTGTATATATTCAACATTCTTATTGTATAAATAAACCTTGACATAGTCGATGCCACATTTTTGTAACTCTATTATTGATTTTGCATGTATGTCATTTTTTTTATATGTACACAATTATTGTTCATTTTGATATATATGAAACTTGATATTTGATCCAATTTGTTCATTGTGTGTTCATTTTTTCATTGTTAGTATGTAAATATACTTTTGTATATGTACTCATATGTAGGATTTATGCCTTAAGTATATTCATGTGTATTCAAGTACATTCTTCATAACCTAAATTCATGTGTACGGGCTACGTGCATGACTTAAGTGAATTCATGTGTATGCTTCATAATCTATGTGCTACATGTATGCTTCATGACTTAAGAAAAATTATGTGTACACTATATGTACTATGTGTGTTCATATGTGTAATTCATCATTTAAGTGAATTCATGCTTTATGTGCTATATTGTATTCATGTGTATCCTTCATATGTTATGAGTATTTTATTTGGCTAAAGAAAAATCATGATTTATGCATTATTTACATGAATGCTTCATAAGTGTATACAAACAATGTGTATGGATATCTAAATTTATGATTCATGCCTTGAGCATATGATCACTCCCTTATGTGTATTGGAATTCATGTCTTGCGTACATTCATGACTATAATAATGTCTTATGAGTGTTTTTCTATACGATCCATGCCTTACATGTATTTGTGGGTACCCTTCGTGCTTTGAAGGTTTTCTTGAAATGTGATCATCCCGAGAACTCAAAACATCAATTAGTAGTCTATTATTGACCCTTTGACCATATTTGAACATGTAGTATTTATTAAAAACTAAAATGGTCCATAGGACCCTAACACATTTAGGACACATAGGACCCAAGCTACCCTACCAATGATGTCCCTTACATAACCAACTTAGAGCAGAAACATCTTTTCATTGTGGGCACAAACTGATGCTTCCATCATGTCTGGTTGGGTGGGTTTACCCTAGGAATGTTCCCACTTTGCCTCTCGACACACCATAATACTTTCTCACATACCCAATGGTGCTTAGTGCACCTTAGGGACACTTTGGTCTGACATGGTCATGAAAGTTCTAGTGACTCTATGGGTGAAATAGGGTTCTCATTAGCGTTTACCTACCCAACATGAGATAATGGTATAGACCATTTGGTGCTAGGATAAACAGCTTGGAAGATACCCAATGGTGTAACTTTTAATTGAGCCTCACTACAAATTTTGGCATCAAGCGATATTGCCATGCCAAATTCAAACAAATTCAAATCTCCCAAAATTTAGAGAGGTTATTGTAGGCCTTAGAAATATAGTCTTGTAGCATCTGAAATTTTTCCAATACCTCTTAGGAGGTCTGAGTTATGAGCCTCGAAAGATCGATGCCCAATGGTGCTTAGTACACCTTGGGGATTCTTTGGTTTTGCATGGTCACAAATGTTCTAGTGACTCCGTGGGAAGAATGGGGTTGTCACTAGAGTTTACCAACCTAATGAGAGCTAATGGAAAAAATTGTTTGGTGCCAGGATGAACGGTTTGGAAGATACCTAGTGGTGCAACTTTCAGTTGAGCCTCACTACAAGTTTTGGCATCAAGAAATATTTCCATGCCAAATTCAAACAAAGTCAAATATCTAAAAATAGAGAGAGGTTATTTTAGGCCTCATAAACATGGTATTATATCATCTAAATTTTTTTTGATACCTCTCATGAGGTTTGAGATACGAGCCTCAAAATATCAATGCTCAATGGTGCTTAGTGCACCATGGGGACACTTTAGTCCATCATGATTGTGAATGTTCTAGTGACTCCATGGGAAGAAAGAGGTTGTCACTAGAATTTACCCACCCAACAAGATCTAATGGTGCCAAGATGAATGGTTTGGAAGGTACCCAATGGTGCAACTTTCAATTGAGCCTCACTGTAAGTTTTGGCATCAAGCGAGATTGCCATGCCAAATTCACACAAAGTTGAATATCACAGAATAGAGAGAGGTTATTGTAGGCATAAAAAATAGGGTCATATAGCATCTAATGGTTCACTGATACCTCTCACAAGGTCTGAGATATGAACATCAAAAGATCGCTTCCCAATGGTGCTTAGTGCACCTTGGGGACACTTTGGTCTGGCATGGTTGTGAACATTCTAGTGACTCCATGGGCGCAATGAGAGATAATGGTACAGACCGTTTGGTACTAGGATGCAATCCTTAAACACTATCCCTTCACCCTAGGCAATCACCATTTTACTTTGGACACACATTTGACCAATTTTGACTCAATAACTCCAAGTATTACATCATTTGACCTTCAAAGATCTTATTACATCATCAAATGATCAAAATGATTTTATTAAAGCCTATTTACACTAACATGCACCATTTACCAAAACACAACATGTTCATCATTTGAGGTCTCCTTGGACCCTTAGGTGCTCCTGTACCAAGTAACATGGTGGATCATTGGAACTTACAATTGAAATCTAATGTGTGTAAAGAAATTAAGACAAATTTTTTTGCACTTTACATGGCATTAAGATGATACAAATGTAAGGATACAAAATTCAATATGTATTTAGGATATACAAAATGTGGGCTCTTAATATTTTCAAATTAGCCCCATGGGCACTTTTATATTTCAAATTTTGCATCCAATATGCACGATGAAGCTCATTATTTTTTATATATACAAAATTTTGCATCTAAATATATACATTACAGTTGATTGTTGTTTTTAGATACAAAATTTGGCATCTAAATATGCACATTATAGCTCATATGCACAAAGAATCATATACAAATTATCAAAATCATTCTATCATATTGTAGAATCATTCATCTTTATGGCCCAAAATAAATCAAGTGAACTTTCTAGGTCATCTCTAACCCTTATTGTGTGAAGTATTGCCTTGTGGTCAAATTCATCAACTTTCCACAAATTCTTATTAAGAGGTCTACCACAATATTTAATCAATTGAATATTTGTTGCAAAAACAAGGTTATAGTAATGAAAACTATGTCTATATGTCTCAAAGTCCTCAAACAACCAGGAATTAGAATTATTGATAGGGTACCTGCATTTTATTATAAAAATAAGTTAATGCCAATATCAATATAAAGTATAATAAATTGAGTTTAAGAGGTCTCAATACAACTCGACACAACAATGGTACCTTCTAAGCCATGTGCTTGTCACAACAATGGAACCTATTGGGTACTCAATACTCTCTGCATCAATGACTGTAGTTGTCAATTTCTTTTTGGCCTCAATACAATGACACAAAAAGTAATATATTCCTTCTTCATTGTTCTCATCTGTAATGACTGCATATACATGACCCACATTTAGTAGAAGGCTATAAGTTAATACCAAAATCAACATAAAGAACTAATAAATTGACCTTAAAATGCATACAAGATGAGGAAAATAATTCACTAAGTAATAAATTGATAAATTACCTAGTTCAACTAGATCAGATACATGGTCAAAATCCACTGATGCTTCCATCTAGTTCAGTTGTAGTGATCGAGGAAGTTGATATGTATCTAGGGTTTGCAAAGGTCTACAAGACCATTGGTTGACCCACTCTTTTGATTCACATTTATCCCACAAAAAATGCATACATGAAGAGAAAAATCATGTAATATGTCTAGTATAAATAGCTAATGATGTTGCATTTGAACTTCTAAATGAATGCATGTCACTTGATCCTTTAAGTGTACACCAATCTAAATAGTTTTCAATGTTAGATTCATGTATTAACCAAAAATAATTGGAAACCATAGACTTACCTAGATTACCTGGTCCTAGCGTAGAATTGCACCATTGCACAATTTTTTCTCCATCTGTAAACACTACACCACCTTCATGCTTCAATTTCTCTTTGGTAAGAGCTCTTTTCACACATGCTCCTACACCATCATGCTCTCCCTTTCCATGACCTACCTGAGTGAGATTCCAAAAATGTTGCACACCACTTGTCAGATGCATCCTAGTCAACCAGTAGAACATCCTTTCATTCTTGAATTGTGAGGTTCAATTTTTTGACCATATTAAGTGCTGGTTGTATCTTATACCTCTTTCTATTAAATTGTCATAGAAAAATTTAAAGCATCCTTGCAAAAACTCTGAGGAATGTGTATGATCATTGCTGATATAGAAGTGATACTCTCTTATAACCTTTTTGTCCTCCTCTGTGCTATCATGTGCATGTATGAATACTATGTGTACAAAAAATGTAACTTGTGTAGAGTGGTAATACATAGGTTGTACTTCATTTTGAGGTTTTAGTGTATAATTCTCTACAAAATCAATGAAAAAGACAATAGTATTGAGGGGGAAAGTGTCCTTACACAACTTTAATTCCTCATCTAACCACCTAGCCCTATGTGTGTGACCTATGTACTCATAAACTATTTTTTCTTGAAACATCTTCATAAAATTAGCTACGCATATATTCCTTTTCACTAACTCACACCTCTTTAATTCTTTTCCATCTTTAACACCATATGTGATTGACTTGTATTTTCCAACATAAACTAGTTCCTACCCAATTTCGTGTGTTATTGAGATGTAAGAATCTATGCAACTTTTGAAAACTACCATATGTAGGACAAAATCCTTTCAAACACATCATCTTATAATGCACCTATCATCTCATTTATAGAGTACACTTGAAATGAATTCTCTTGGTGACTTAGGAGGTTCTTGTAGACCATATTCCTACAAAACATTGTTAGTGTGCAAAGTACCACATATATAGCAATAAATCTCATAATGCATGGAAAATTCAATGACATGAACCCTACAACAACATGTAGTACTTGCATGATTAATCTTAACATAAAATGGTTTTATCATCTCAAAAAATCTTTGACTAATTTTAATCTAAGGAAAGCTATGAAAAAACCTTTCATAAAATAATGTTTGTGCCATATCTAAATAGAGTTTTTGATGTGGCTCATGATTTCTAATTCCAATTCACCTTCTAACAAAATCTCTTTGGTTGGGTGAAACCCTTGTGTTTTCATGCCAATATTTCTTAATTAATGTTCTTAGTGCATCAACAACAACCTTGTCCTTGTGTGGAGTCTACCCAAGAATGCCCAAAGAGAATTATTGTTAGGATCCTCAATTTTCTCTCACCTATCTAAAGCATGGTTTAATGTGGTTCTACTTATCCTTAATGACTTGCTTGTTTTTCTTATTAAAAAAGATTTTTTTCATTTCCTTTCTCATTATCGTTGATGTGAGGACACGAGGAGTAACATCAGCATCTTTAGAGTGTGATTTTGAACCAATGGATTGGTATGCATCAAAAATATTTCTCACAATGTTTATTTCTCTATTATTTTCAAATGTTCTTAACCCCAAAATTTATATTGTCTCTCTAAATTTCAGATTTTTAATCATTTCAACAACTAATTGACATATTCCACTTTGATTTAAGTTTTCAAAATAGTTATTCAAAATTATTATAACCATTCTTCTACAAGTTCTTTCAAAAAATTTATCATGCATTGGCCTCACAATATTTTCATCAATGTCTTTTAGAAACTTTGGTTTTCTATGAATTATTCTAGGAGGTGTTAATATTGGTGCATTATCTACATTAATCACATCAAATTCAAATGGAAAATATTATTCAATTTCATTAACATGTGCATTCATTACATCATTTTCAAATAGTCTATGTTCAACTCATTCATTAGGTGGATTCATCACATGCATTTGAATTGGTGTATGTTGATCATTTTGATTTGGTGTATTCATCATATCAATTTTAATTGTTGAATGTTCATCATTTTCACTATGTGCAATGGATGATGTACCTTCTGTGTGATGAAGTTACTCACCTGCATGAAATTAAGATCTACTAACATCAATTTAATCAAATACAATGCAAATTTAACTAAAATTGAAATTATGATCTATATTATCCCATGGATCTCTAGAAAGAAGTGGTAAGTGAAGCTCTCAGCTACAATCCTCACTAGTGACACCTCTAAAATGAGAAATGATGCTACTACTATGCTTATGCTATGCTTCTATGATGATTCTAGCTCAAGAATGATGAAATTATGATACTAAATGCTCAAGAATACTCAAATTGCTCTTGGAAATGATCTCAATTGCCTATAGTAACAATGCTATGCAAATGAAATTCCAAGATGGAAATGCTCTCCAAAATGCTTCATATTTATAGTAAATGTCCAAAGGTAGGGGGTGGAGTGAAGTAATCATGGTTATCCCTTAGTTGAGTCAAAAACTTTGCATTGTCCATAAATGGGGGGACAAATGAGGGGACAAGCCTTTAAATGGTTTCAAATCTTTGGACAATTGAAATGTTTGAGTGATTTGTGTCTTTTTGTCTTCAATTCTCATTGGTTAATCACTTTGTTGAAAGAAAATAGGATTTATTTAATTCAATTAATTAATTAAATTTAGGCATGCAAGGGTAATAGGTTCATTTTGATTTTTGATTAAAACAACTATACAATTAATTGATTAAAATCAATTATATATTGTTTTTGGCTCTTTTAAGCTTCAATTTAATCATTTAACATCATTATTTAATAATTCCTTTGTTTTAATTAATTTTGCTCAACTTTATTTAATTATGTCCATTTTGATGATTTAATCCATTTTGATGATTTAATGCATTTTATTGATTTTTGAGCCATTTATTGATTTATTACCTTTTGATAATCACTTGTCCAATTTTATGTGTCTACAAATGCCCCTCTTTGAATTGATGTACGAAGAACATTGATTCAAAGATTCCTTGAAGTCCTACTCGCTAATTCACTGATATGCCATTGATATTGATTGATTGTTGCCTCTGATGATATTGATTGATTGCTGCCTCTAATGATATAAAAAAATTTTATGATGCCCCACTAATTCCATGATGTTTGATCGCTACTTCAATTTAGTACCCTGATGCCCCCTCAGAAAAATTTCTTGATTTGAAAAAGGTTTATGATGATTGATTTAGAATATGTTTTCATTTCTGAATATTTGATTATATGCCATGATTTTAAGAATATGCCCTTGTTTGTTTTGATTACTCAATATAAGTTCACCTCCATTTCCACTTCCAAAATTAGGTCAAAACACCTTAAATACGTTGATAAACCTTGTTTTACTATTCATTTTTGCTTTTTATCCTTGGTAATTTTTCTCTAATCCTCTGGTGAATTTCGAGATGGTTGTGTCGATTCGTGAGCATAGATTCGAGAGGTGCCGGAGATATGCGAGGCCACCTGAGTATGGACCTCCAATAAGTCATTCCCAACTTTGTCTTTACATTTATGGTGCATTTATTAGAATTTATGGCAATTTTTGTGTTTCATTATTGCGTTGAATAGACAAAATGTCGCTTGGAATTGTTTTAATACCGCGTAGCCTAATTTACTGTCACCTCCGCGCTTTCCTCTGTCTCGTCTGTGTGTTTTAGTACCGCCTAAGAAAGTTTCACTCTCGCCTATCAGAAAAATGCTCACACCTAAGGCTATGTGAAAATGCCCCTTTCCAATTAGGTTATCGTGTATACGAACCCTAACAAATTTGTTGTCGCCTAGGGTAGGTTGTGCTATTGCTTTACATGATTCACTGTCTCGTAGCAAGTAAATTGTTGCCTTACACCATAATAATGTCGCTTAAACTATTTTGGTTATCGCCTAAGATATATTGTCACCTAGTATGATGAAAATCATGCCTAATGAATTTTGAAATTTTTTGTACGTATACCTGATTGCTTTTAACAACAAATTTGATAACTTCCGAGGACTGATTGAAATGATTAGATTAGGTCTGTTGCTTTTTAACAAAACAATTGGTTTAAGATATCAGAATAGTAATATCATGAAATATGATTGGTCAATCCAGATAGGATAGTTACTGGTAGGATAAATCAATTAGTGTGAAAACTGATTTGATTTGGATACTGCTTAGTTCATTCTCAGGATACAGAGACATGAACAAATGGTTCTGGGTGTGATTACTTTGATACTTTTGACAAGATTGACTTGAGGTGATTCCTTGATATGAAATACTAATATGATTCCCTTTTGTTTTGCCAACAGGCTCACTTTCCTACTTTTACATCTGTTCAGTTGCGTCTTGGGTTATTGACTTAGGTCAGTCACTCACAGCTGCTGAGTATCGAGTTATTGAGTGGTGCGGTTTGAGTTTTCTACTTGATCTCCCATGGTTTCAGCTGAACCATGGGTTACTAACTACATTGGAAAAGTGATGGCACTCTAACCACAACACCTTTCATTTACCATATGGAGAGATGACGATCACGCCAAAGGACGTGTATCAATTGTTACAAATTCCTTGCAGAGGAGAGTTGGTCTACTACGACTCTGTTTATGATTCTACTGTCTGCCAATGAGTGTTTGGGGACAATACTATAGGTGATGGGGATACTATCACATGGCCTCAATTTGCTTCTTTTTCAAGGTTACCAGCCATACTTGGTGCTTAGATCGGTGGTTTTCTTCTTCCCGACTAACGTGGTCACAATTTTTCTGTTGGTTGGGGTAGGATTTTGGAGGACTTGCTTGCACATCCTCAATGGTTTGATTGGGGTTCTTACATCTTAGCCCAGTTATATCATGATCTAAATGAGGTGGTTTATCAGGTGAGTGCATCATTGTTAGCCGGTGCTATTGTTTTGTAGTTATGGATATGGGAGCATCTTCCCATTACTAGGCCCATTTATGATAGGAGATAGTCGCGGGGTTATCCTTATGCTTTTCTATATACAAGCATGGTTACTCAACATCACTTGGGTCATTTAGACTACTGGCACTGATAGATAGATGATATTGATCAAGTTCAGTGGCATCCCTATCTTGGTTGTGATCGATGGAGAGAGGATGACGATGAGTTATCCTATATGTTTTCCCCTCGATGGATGATTGGGTGCACCACCACTACTATTGAGCATTTCTATTTTGGAAGGGTTTTGAGATAGTATGGTAGGACATAGGTTATGCCTTAGGGCAATGCACTATATGCCCAAGTATAGGTAGATATATCTATGTGGGGTCCTTGCATTGACTACCAGTTTGCTTTAGATCAGATTGCGAGCATGACTATGTGTAGATGGGAGATGCTGATAGGTATTGTAGATGTCAGGATGTCACATGAGTATGCAAATTGGTGGGCTCAGAACATGTTTCCTCAGTTTACCAATCCAATAGAGCCTATTCTTGGATGACGTGATGTTGGTCATGTTGTTGGTGGTGGTGATAGACATAGGAGAGGATGAGGACGGAGAGATCCTCATGGTGATAGACATGATTGGGGTGATGTCTAAGATAAATAGGTTGATGCAGGCCTGACGGTTCATCCTAGAGTAGTTGTTAGGTAGGATAGAGCTCATAGACATTAGAGAGCTCAAAGACAGGTGCATGTTGATGTTGCTAGAAAGATTTGTAGTGGTTTAGATCCACTAGTGCAGTTGCAGTGAGTAGCTTTGGCACAACAGGGTGATGATCAGTAGGATGGTGGTGCTCCCCAAGATTAGGTACAGTAGGATCAGGCTCCATAGATGCCTCCATGAGGTTCTCAGCCACAGGATCATGGACAGGGTGGATAGGATGGTTGCATTGATTCATTATCCTGAGATATGCAGATATTGAGGATAGACATGTCCACTGTTGTAGGGTGATTGGATCAGGTTGCTTCCTTATTACATCAGTTTGTATAAGTTGTGGTAGTGTCAAGACAGGATGGAGTGAGCACTTCTCAGGCTCCTCCTCCTCCACCAGATGGTAGAGATCCAGGTGCCACAGGATCATGATTGTCTACTGACAGATTCATCCATCATTGATGTCCTCTATTTCCATACTTCATGATATTTGATTGATCGAGACATTTGATGTACCCCTTTTGATGATATTGTACCTTGATACTTGATGTACTGATGTGATGGATCATTGATGTACACTTTTTGATGATATATGATGATATACTCCTTGGATCATCTTGATGAGTTGGTTTATGAGATTATCCTTTATGTAGCTTATGATGTGTTATGCATTTTTTATTTATGCTATGGATGCAATTATCTTATTTTATGATATAGATAAATGAGTGCAATGATGTATGGATTTTGATGAGATGCTTTTCTATTTTGTCAATGTATGGATGCAAATTTTTTATGGAAATGCATATGTATATTCCTATGTTTGTGATTTTCATGTATTTAAATGAATGCAATGCTAAATTTTATTTTTATGAATGCATGATGTATGAAACATGATTTCTTTTCATTTCTTGTGATATATGAGTAATGAATAATGATTAATGCTATATATGAATGCAAAGATAATCTCACATGTGTTGTTTGAAATTAAGGATTATAATGAATGTTTGAATTTAATCTCCCCCCCATTTCTTTTGATGTTTGAACAACTCAAGTTTTATTGATGTGCCCCCCCCCTTTTGTCCTTGGAAATTAACCATAAATAAATGCAATTAACTTTCTACGATAATGCGATGCAATGAATCTAAACATGATAATGCAATGTAATTAGTCTAACATGATAATGCAACCTAAGTGTAACCAGCTTTTAGCCAATAAATGCCATGAGGATAAATTTTCATCGTTGAGCATTTTGGGACCGGAAAGCTAGTACAATCATCACTGACCACATCATGATGATATGAATACTAATTTTTATCGCTGTTTGGTAATGAAACTAGTACAACCCTCACTAGTTGGATGACCAAACTATGGGAGTCTAAATACCGGTGTCAACGGATTCAATGTTGCAAGTGGATTTTTGGTATTAAGATATGGAAGGTCTAAATAGCCATGGGATCCATTTGCGTAAACAAACAAAGGTTAATCCTTCCTCTTATGAGATAGTCCTTGATGGTTCTTTGATGACCATTTCATTAGACAAATTCTCATAAGTGGATGAATCTTCCTCAAAACAGTCACTCAAAGGCAAGAAAATATCACATCTTTATCATGGCCAATCTAGTCGAAACATCATTAATTAGCTAAAAGAAGTGATAAAAAGTCAAATTCCTAAAAATTTATCCAAAGAAAGCTTCCAGTGTTTTGCCATGTTTCATGATTTTCAAAAAGTATTTCCAAGCATTCTGATCTTTAAAATGTTTTGTCAATTTTTAATCCTGAATAATAAAGTCAATGAAGGTTCATGGATCAAGTTGTAGGATCAAATACTTGGGTGGTGAACAATGATAGCCATCAAAGGTTCACAAAAATCACTCTCTCTATAGTTCTGATAAATCTCTCTCTGCCACGACTGATTGTAGCACTTATTGAATCTGTATGGTACCAAAATTCCAATCCTTTCCTGCCCCCAAGTGATAAATGTGATCCTATGACAACTTAGGGCTGTAGGTAATGCAACAATGTGACTGAAAAACTTTATTATGACTATATACAAATGACGGATGCAATGAAGGTTTACAAATGGGATGTTGGAAATGCAATATGTACACATGTGACTAGGAAAGACAAATGTAAGGGAACAAAAGGCGCTTGTTTACCAAGTTTTCACCTTTTGGATGAATCAAGCTCTTTTTTCTATTTTTTAAAGCTTTTTTCCTTTTTTTGCTACCAAGGTGCCTATTTGCTAGGTTTTCACCAAGGCACTTTTTTTCTTTTTTCAATTTTTTTGTATTTTTTGTATTTTTTGTATTTTTTGTATTTTTTCTTTTTCTTTTTTTCTATCATCAAGGTGACTATTTGCTAGGTTTTCACCAAGACAACATCTTATTTGAATGTTTGTGATCTTTTGTGTTTTTCCATGTTTTTGGTATTTTCAAGATCTCTTTTGAACTATGTACAATAAATATGATGCTTTCTCATCTGATACTCTTTATACTCTTTCATCTAACTCATGTGTAGAACCTTTTGAGATGGATACTGTTGATGGGTTCTTGGAGTTCCTCTCCTTCACAATCTGATAAATTATAGGTTCCTGTGCCAAATGAAGATACTATGATGAATGGGCCAAGCCAATTAGCTTCCCATTTTCCTTTCTTCTCTCTTTCAACCTGATTCTTTGGGTTCTCTCGCAACACTAAGTCTCCTACCTGAAAGACTCTCAGTTTGATATGTTTATTATAGTTTCTTGAGATCCTATTTTGATACACTTTCAGGTGCTCATAAGCTTGTGTTTGATGTTCTTCAAGTAACTCCAATTGTTGAAGTCTAGCGACTCTATAGTTTTCATCTGTGATCAATCCTTGTAATTTCAACCTCTAATGGTAGAAATGCTTCAGCCCCATAGACTAATGAGAATGGCGTGGCTCCCGTAGGTGTTCTTATGCTAGTTCTATAGGACCATAATGCTGGATTAATTTGCACATGCCAATCCCTTCCTAATTTATTGACCGACCTCTTCAAGATTTTCAAGATATTCTTATTTGTGGCTTCAGCTTGCCCATTTCCCTGAGGGTAGTAGATCAATGAGGAGTGGTGAGTGATATGAAATGTTGCACAAAGTTCATCCAAATCCTTGTTTTTAATTTTTTTTCCATTATCTGTTATTATGGCATGTGGAATACCATATCAACAAATGATGTGATTTAAGATAAACATGGAAATTTGTTTACCCATTGCTATTATCAAAGGAACTACTTCAACCCACTTCATGAAATATTCCATTGCGGTTATGAAGTATTTGTGCCCATTTGAAGAAGGTGGGTAAATGATGCCAATTAGATCAAACCCCCATTGGTAGAAAGGCCATGGTGTAACAAATGGGTGTAATTCCTATGCTGATGCATGTATCATGTCGCCATGATATTGACATTTATTACATGTCTTCACAAAATGGCAAGTATCCTTTTCTAATGTCTTCCAGAAATACCCTAAGCGAAGGATTTTCTTAGCTAGGTTTAGACCGCTTGAGTGTGACCCGCAAATGCCATTGTGAACCTTGTGTAAAGCTAACTTAGACTCTTCTTCCTCTAGAAATCTAAGTAACATCCCATCAAGACCCTTACGATATAATGTTTCTGAAAGGATTAGGTAACGGGCTGATTGGCGTATGAAATTGCATTTTTGAGCTCAGGTTTGGTCTAAGGGTAGTACTTGGTCTTTGAGATATGTGTATATAGGTCCGTACCAAGGGGAGTCATGTCCATGTAATAGGGAAACAATTTGGGTTTCAGGAAGGTTGAATGCCGGTTTCACCAACTCTTCCACCAAGAACTCATACTTCTCATTTTGATCTGGTTTTTGTAATAAGGAAGCCAAGGTGGCCATGGTGTCAGTTGCTCTATTTTTCTTTCTAGGAATCTACTCAAAAGTGATTAAGGCAAAGTATTTCTTCCATCCATTGATCATAGTCTTATATGGCAGCAACTTTTCATCTTTGGTGTTATATTCATTTTTGACTTGATTGATGATGAGTTGAGAATCTCCATAAACTTGTAGCTCCATTATATTCCACTCTAAGGCCATTTTGATGCCTATAACTAGTGCCTCATATTCCACTATATTGTTTGTGCATGGAAACATAAGCTTGTAGGACTTTGGAATGATGTAACCTTGAGGAGTGATCAATAGTATGCTAGCACCGAAACCTCCTTGAGTATAAGAGCCATCAAAGTATAACTTCCATGTTTTTGCTTCTATATTGATAATGGCAGAATCCAGAAATTCCACTTGAATAGTTTGTGTAGAAGTTATGGGATTCTCAGCTAAATGATCTGCTATTACTTACCCTTTTATTGCCTTTCTATCGACATACTCAATGTCAAATTCACTCAAAATCATAACCCACTTGGCTATCCTACCCGTTAGGGTAGTTTTACTTAACAAGTACTTGAGAGGATCAATTTTGGCAATTAACTTGACCTTATGCATCAACATATAATGTCTCAACTTTTGAGATGCAAACACCACTGCTAGGCAAGCTCATTCCATGAATGTGTAATTAAGCTCATATTTTATCAAAGTCCTACTCAAATAGTAGATAGCTCTTTCCTTTCCTTGTTCATCGTCTTGTGCTAAAAGTACTCCTAGTGATCTTTCGGTAGTGGATATGTATAGAAGCAATGCTTTGCCCTTAATTGGTGGGATGAGAATAGGTGGATTTATCAAATAAGTCTTCAATAATGTGAAATATTGATCACATTCCTCATCCCACATTAATATAGTATCCTTATGTAGCAATCTGGTGAAGGAATGACACTTTTCAGCCAATTGAGAAATAAACCTTCTTATGGATTGAATTTTGCCTTGTAAGGATCGCATTTGGATAATGTTTTTAGGTATCTCCATATCTATGATGGCTTGTACTTTCTCCAGGTCCACTTCAATTCCTTTAGTGGAAAATATATAGCCTAATAGCTTGCCGGATTGGACACCAAAGGCACATTTCATTGGGTTTAATCTAACTTTGAATTGTTCCAACCAGATGAATATCTTCCTTAGAATTTTCAAGTGTTCTTCTCTTTTGTGGGACTTTGCTAGTATATCATCCACATAATCCTCTAAAAAAGTGTACATCATGTCATGGAAGATAGTTGTCATGGCCCTTTGATATGTGGCTCTGGCATTTTTAAGGCCGAAGGGCATGAAATTCCAACAAAAAGTGCCCCAAGGGCAAGTAAAATCTATCTTTTCTTGGTCTTCGAGTGCAATTTTGATCTGGTTATAACCACTAAAACCATCCATTAATGAATAAGTGGAGTGACCTGTTGTTAAATCCACTATGGCATCTATGCTAGGGAGTGGGAAATCATCCTTAGGACATGCGAGATTCAAGTCTCTAAAATTCATACATACCCGAATACATTTATCATGTTTTGTGACTGGTACAATGTTAGAGATCCATTTAGCATATGCTATTGCCCTTATAAATCCAACCTTTAACAATTTTTCCAATTCTTCCTTCACTAGGAGAGCCACATGTGGGTGCATTTTTTGTAGCTTTTGCTTCATAGGTTTAACCCTGGGTCTAACATTCAAATGATGCATTATGAAATCAAGATCCAATCCAAGCATGTCGGCATATGACCATGCAAAGTTTACTTGTTGCTCTTGGAAAAATTTGATGAAATCTTCTCTTTCTAGAGGTGTAAGTGATGCTGCCAAGTGTATAAACTTTGGATCCAATTCCATCCCAATGTTGACCTTTTCTATTGGTTCTATAAGAATAGGTGACCTTTCTTCCTCATGTTCAGGAAAGGTATCCAATCTCTCTTCCTTTGGTGCCACAGTTGGGTTTTCACCAAAGGAAACATCTTTTATTTTCATTTTTTTTGGTTCTAGTTGTGCCACATAGTGGTTTTCATCGCTAGAACTTTTCATTTTTTTATTTTTTTTTATTTTTTTTCATTTTTTTCTTTTGACTAAGAGAATGGACCATCGGTGTTCTCATCATGTCCATATCGAATTCATTGGTGAAAGAGGGTTCAACCACATTAAGGTATTGGCTCATTGCTTGGTTGTTTGGAAAGTAAAGTAAGTCATTTGGCTCAGTTTAGTCCCAATCAATGAGGTCTGGATGCATCAAAAGTAAGGATTCATTGGGTAAAATGTCATCAATAGGGTTTATGGACATGACTTCATTTGAGGGTTCATACATTGTATCATTTAGATCTATGATGTGAGCTTCCTTGAGATGGTCCATGGAAGAAGGGTCAAAATCCCCTTCACTTGAGTCCTCTTCAACTTCTACAGGAAACAATGTGGGAAAATCCACGAGTGGATTAAACCTAACATTTGAATCTCCCTCCTCCAAAATCTTCCAAAATGTCTCTATCCATGCTTGATTGGTAGGTGCATGCCCTATGTTAATATCTTGGATATTAGTTTCTTCATTGATTTGAACTTCTTGCCTTGGGATTTTTGCATAAGTATGTATTGTGATCACCTCCTTATCTTGGCATGATTCATCAGATAGGGTATCCCACTCATAATCCTGGGAGTCATCACTATCTCCATCAGATTCTAAGGCATTTATTTGAGGATAAAAATCTTGCATTGGGCTGGAGCTTTCGCCTTTGTATTGGTAGCCCACTCCAGATTTTTCTTGTTTTGCCCTCCAAGTAGGTTCAATGGGTTCTAGTAACCCTCTATTCCTTTGGCCTAAGGGTCTTCTTCCCTTGTATCTCATCTTCTGCATAATCTCAAAACCTTTCCCATATTACTTGGTTCATATATTAACATGTTGAATTCGTTCCATGGGAGTGTTTGAGGTATCTTCTTCATCGTGATAGAGCCATTGAAGTACTTCATTTTCCTCCTTGTCAAATGTTGCTTTATCACTTTCTCTTATGAAGTAAGAGTTGTACTTGTGAGGCAAGTATTCTTTTGATGGTTTTCCATGTGTCCTTGGAGACGTGGGCATGTCAAATAGGGAAACAGAGTATTCCCCTACTCCTTTTGAACTAATTTTTCATTGTTTGTCAAATGCCTCCATCATCTTATCCATTTTCTTGTAGTTTTCACTTTTAGCTTTGTCTTTTTCTTCTCTATTAGGTTTATAGGGTACTATCTCTGACTTGAGAGTTTGATATGAACCCTCATTAATAATTGGACCCTCGTAGCTCACCTTTTCCTTTCCCTTAGTTGATCTCGTTGAGCTAGCTTGAGGAGGATTTTGAGTAGCATTTAATGTTATGACTAGATCATCCATTTTGGTATCTTCAATGGTGACTCTTTGAATGATTCCTTCCTAGTTATTTGGAATATATAACTCATGAAGGGGTTTGAGTGCATTGCAACATTGGAATGGGTTTGAGTCCCCTCCAACCATGATTTCTTCACCCATGTATGGAAATTTGATGCATTGGTGGTACATGGATGGGACTACTTGCATCTCATGAATCCATGGTCTCCCCAATAGAATATTATAATTTAACTTCATGTCCAATACTTGGCAATTGGTATCCTTCTTGATGGGTCCCACTTGTATGGGCAATACGATCATGCCTTTAGAGGCCCTTTCAGCTTCATCATAAGCTTTAATGGTGATTTTTTTCATAGGGTCAATGCAAGATTCGGACAACCCTAAGGATTTAACAAGACTTAATGTAAAAATGTTAAGACCAGCTCCTCCATCAATGAGGGCTCTTTTGACTCTATGCCTTTCTATTAGGACCTCTATATGCAATGGTAGATTTTGAGGATGGGTTATAGACATGTCATCTTGATCAGAAAATGAGAGACAATGAGGTGCCACAAGATGACCTACCATATTTTGGAACTTTTCTTCTTCTAAGTTATTAGGAACGTTTGTCTCTATTAGAGCTTTTTCCAAAATATCCTTATGGTTCGGGGATAACTTCAACAATTCTAAGATAGAGATTTGCATTGGAGTTCTTTGCAACTGATCAACCAAGCTATAAGGTTTTGCTGTTGTAGAAGGTTGCTTGACCACGATGTTGGACTGAGGATTGTTAATGACTTTAGGAGTAGCTCCTTGTAGAGTCATTCTAGAATTTTGCCCTCTTGTAATGACATTTGATGCCTCTTTTTGTGGCTTCTCATTGATTATTATAGCATTCACAATGTTATCATAAGGTGGTGCAAAGTTAAGATTATTGGCACTTTGTTTCTTACCATTAGATGACTACCCTTTATCATGTTTGTAGAAAGGTTGTTTGAATGTTGTATGATCTTCATTGTTTTGAGGTCCATCAATGGTGATCATGCCATTATCGATTAAGTCTTGCACTACATTCTTTAATTGTAGACATTCATTTGTTGTGTTCCCTTGAATTCTGTGGTACTCACAATGGCTATTGGCACTCCACCAACTAGGCTTGTTATTTGGCTCATAAGGCTGAATGTTGGGTAAAGTAATGACATTATTAGCCATGAGAGTCTTTAATGCCTTTTCAAGGGGTTCACCCAAGGGTGTGAAGTTCCTTTGAGGGGTTGGCCTCAAATATTTATCAAATTTAGTACTCCTTGAATTATCTCCTTGATTTCCATTATTGGTATGGTTGTTGTTGGATGGCACATTGGGAAGCTGATTGGTATTATTCACCTGATTAGGTGTCCTTGTAAGAGAAAATGGTACCACCTTCAAGTTGCTAGATTCAACTACTCCATCATTCACAATTCCCTTATTGTTGTTCTTATAATGGCTATTACTATTGAACCAATTATTCTTTTGATTGTTGCCATTGTTACCATTGTTGCCATTGTTGCCATTGTTGGAGTTATTCTTGTTATCTTTGTATAGTTTGAGTTCTCCACTTTTGATCAGCACTTCCTCTGTTGTTACTCCATTTTCAATTAGATCTTGAAAGGTCTTTGGAAATTGCATTCGTAATTGGTAGTTCAACTCATTGCTTAAACTATTTATGAAGATATCCATCTTCTCTTTTTTAGGCACACTTCTAGGATATCTTGCAAAAACTGTCCTCCACCTTTGTAGAAAAGTGAGGAATGGCTCTCCATCCTTTTATTTAGTGTTTCATAATGTTATCATCGTGACCTCATGTTTAATATTATATGAGTAATGGGCCACAAATTTCAAAGCTAGCTCTTTGAAAGTCTTAATGTCGGAGGGTAACTTAGAAAACCACTCCATAGCCATGCCTCCTAAGCTTTGCGAAAATAATCTCATTAAATATGTTGTATCATGCATGAAATCTAAGCTCAATGCACAAAAGTCCTGTAAGTGATCTTGGGGATCTATCATTCCTTCATACTTGTCATACTTGGGGAACACAACATTGATTGGGAATGGCAGCATAACCAAGCTTTTATCAAACGGGAATGGACACAATGCTTCTATGGAGAAAGGTTTAGGAGCCCCACTTTGGTTAATGTTGTACAATTGCATTTGAAACATATTGAATTTCTTGTTCATGATGTCTAAGGTACTTTCCTCAACTTCTGATGCTTTGAGTTGGTTGACATCGTAGTCACGGGGCAGCTTGAGACCTTTTTGTGCTAAGTCTAGGAAGTGTTTTTCTCTATCTCTGTCCATTGCCTTTTCCATGAGCTTTCAGAAATAAGGACATTGGATAGCCTCACTAACTTTTTCATCTGTGGCATCTTCTGTCATTGCTTTGGTGTGAGTTCTAGTGTGAGTTTGGTCAATACCTTGAGCATTTTGATCTGCTCCTCCATTGTTGGTATTACCTTGGTTAGTAGTGTTGCCCTGGTTATTTATATCATTGCCCTTGTTATTGGCATCACCTTGGTTAGTGGTATAAATGCCACTATTGTCTTTACCACCCAAACTACCATAGTACATCATGTTGTCTTCCCCTTCTTGTTCGGGTGACTTTTGTGGTATTCTAGGAGTAGTCTCATCTCCGGGGTAAGGGAGCTCTTGTCTCAAGTAGGTCCCGTTGGCTTGCAAGGTTTTCTTGATATAACAAGATTTGGTAAATGTAGGCATGAACCTTGAAGAATGAGAGTTAATATCACTCGGGGTCTGATTCTTTAGATGGTTTGTAACAATGTTGTAGAAACAAGAATTTGGACCAAGCTACAAGTTTGAACAGTAAGAACATGAAAAAGGTTCCTCAAAAATGTGTTCAAAATTTTTTGATTTATCCTACAAGTACTCTCTATTTACCCTTTTAGGTTTTTGGGCATCATTGAACCGAGCATAGGCATGACTGAGACTTCTTTGGGCGTGCATTGGTTTCTTGTTAAGTGATACACTATAGGTTACCATGTGAGACTTTGTTAATGCCAGGTGGATTTCTAGTTTTTCCAAGTGTGTTTGAAATTTTTCTAAGCGTGACTTTAGTATGTCTACGCATGTTTAAACAAGTCACAAGCATGACTAAACCTCTGATAGGTGAGTGTGTTTTGTGCACAGGTGGCACTTCTTTGACCAGGGTATAAGATATTGAATTTTTAAAATGTGTAAGATCAGTCTTTGGAAATTTATGTGTTTGAAAATAGAAAAACAAGCCCAACACACACATCACTTTATCATCATGTCCCTAAAAACATTCTAACGTGTATGTTCTCCGATGTTTTTCACAAGTATATCACAATAAAGAATTCCAAACAGCCTACCTAAAGTCAATTTTGGCTTGTAAACATGGCTCTACAAGGTGGCTTTGCTATTTTACCAAGTTTTAATAAATATTCCATTCAAATAGACTTCAATCTCTCAATCCTCCAAGGAGGCTTCCCACACGCACCGAAGTATGATTTTGTGCAATCCGTTAAGACTACTAGAGGAAGGTTGAAAAATCAAAATCCGTTTGTCATGCTCCCCATTAAGGATACATGCATTTCATTTTAGAGTGGGTTGGATTCCCATGAGAAAAGTGAGTGTATCCCACTTTGGGCTATCCCTCTCACTAGCCTTGTTAAGGAAAACTCAGGAGGTGAGCCCACTAAATCTCTATTTTAAATAACATGTTCATGGAAAGAAATGAAATAGAATTAAGGTTAAGTGTTTGGGAATTTGGTTCACCTAAAAGGTGAAGAGCATATCCCTAACTTTCCCTTTTGTTCCCAAACACTTCAAGCAATTAATTGTTCTTTCTCAACCTCTTGACAAGGAGGTTCTTAAAATTGAAATATTTGGTTAAGTTCCCTCCTTAATGAAAGCTAGATTCAAATGAAATGCCACAATTTAAGGGAATGCAAGCTTGATCATGTAAAATAGTTTTCCTTGTAGCTAGCAAAAGGCTAGGGGCATTTTTGAATCATTGGTTTTCATCTTATTTCCACTCACCTAGTGGTGATCGTTCCCGCTCCCTCCTCTAACAAATTAGTCCAACACAACCAAGGAAAGTGAGGGGAAACCAAAATCAAATTTACAAAACATGCATTTCATGTAATGAATTTTAAGCCTTCTAATTGCAAATCTTTCAAACAAGAATTTGAATTATGGACTAAAGATCCAATTTAATGAAATAAACTTTTTTTATAGGCTTCAACAATTTTAAGGTAATTTTGAAATACCTTATTTTCTTCCTCTTGTGTACTCTCAAGAACAACCTTTATGTGCTCAAAATTCTCCTTCTTGATCCTCTTTCTTAAAGCTTTTTCCTCTTTGTTGAATCTACTATTAGGTCTCTACGCTTTTCTATGACTACTCATATACTGTTAGATCATAAAAATAGAGAGTTAGCCAAGTAATTTAATCAAATTAACTACAAATATAGACAGCAGGTCTCAAGCGACATCATCTAGCTAATAGGTGTGACTAAACTACTGAGAGGTGTAACTTTGAGAATAGCGAGCGTCACTTTACAGTGGCTCAAGCAATATTCAAAGTTACTCAAGCGTGAATAATTTATTCAGAGGCATAAGCAGAACTTAAAATTGTGCAAAAAGATTAATGCTAAGTGTCACTTTAACAACAATAAGTGATAACTTTTCTATTCCAAGCGTGATCATAACTTTAAAGTGCGAAGCAAAGCATAATCTAAAGCGACAGAAAATAAAATGTAGATGATACTCCTTGAGTCACAGGTGTGACTGTGAGCCGTAAAGGCTGAAGGCTTTGTCATCAAAAGCATGGATCTCCAGCTATTAGGTGTTAATAAAGAGCTCTTAGGCGATAGAGAACCGGCTGTAGGCATGATTCAACCTCTTGTAAGCGTGACTTTTCTAGTTTCCTGCAAGCAATTCATGGAAAATAGAATATCCAAGCATGCAAATGGAGATGAAAATGATGAAGTGAGGCTTAGAGCCCCACGGTGGGTGCCATTTTTGTGATGAAGTTACTCACCTGCATGAAATTAAGATCTACTAACATCAATTTAATCAAATACAATGCAAATTTAACTAAAATTGAAATTATGATCTATATTATCCCATGGATCTCTAGAAAGAAGTGGTAAGTGAAGCTCTCAGCTACAATCCTCACTAGTGACACCTCTAAAATGAGAAATGATGCTGCTACTATGCTTATGCTATGCTTCTATGATGATTCTAGCTCAAGAATGCTCAAATTGCTCTTGGAAATGATCTCAATTGCCTATAGTAACAATGCTATGCAAATGAAATTCCAAGATGGAAATGCTCTCCAAAATGCTTCATATTTATAGTAAATGTCCAAAGCTAGGGGGTGGAGTGAAGTAATCATGGTTATCCCTTAGCTGAGTCAAAAACTTTGCATTGTCCATAAATGGGGGGACAAATGAGGGGACAAGCCTTTAAATGGTTTCAAATCTTTGGACAATTGAAATGTTTGAGTAATTTGTGTCTTTTTGACTTCAATTCTCATTGGTTAATCACTTTGTTGAAAGAAAATAGGATTTATTTAATTCAATTAATTAATTAAATTTAGGCATGCAAGGGTAATAGGTTCATTTTGATTTTTGATTAAAACAACTATACAATTAATTGATTAAAATTAATTATATATTGTTTTTGGCTCTTTTAAGCTTCAATTTAATCATTTAACATCATTATTTAATAATTCCTTTATTTTAATTAATTTTGCTCAACTTTATTTAATTATGTCCATTTTGATGATTTAATCCATTTTGATGATTTAATGCATTTTATTGATTTTTGAGCCATTTATTGATTTATTACATTTTGATAATCACTTGTCCAATTTTATGTGTCTACAAATGCCCCTCTTTGAATTGATGTACGAAGAACATTGATTCAAAGATTCCTTGAAGTCCTACTCGCTAATTCACTGATATGCCATTGATATTGATTGATTGCTGCCTCTGATGATATTGATTGATTGCTACCTCTAATGATATAAAAAATTTTTATGATGCCCCACTAATTCCATGATGTTTGATCGCTACTTCAATTTAGTACCCTGATGCCCCCTCAGAAAAATTTCTTGATTTGAAAAAGGTTTATGATGATTGATTTAGAATATGTTTTCATTTCTGAATATTTGATTATATGCCATGATTTTAAGAATATGCCCCTGTTTGTTGTGATTACTCAATATAATTTCACCTCCATTTCCTCTTCCAAAATTAGGTCAAAACACCTTAAATAGGTTGATAAACCTTGTTTTACTATTCATTTTTACTTTTCATCCTTGGTAATTTTGCTCTGATTAGTGTTGCATTTAGTCTATGATTACAAGTATTTATTATTTTTACAAAAATATTTATTTTAAATAACTATTAGTTTACAAATATATGTGTGTGTGTGTGTGTGTGTGTGTGTGTGTATGTGTATGTGTATGTATGAGCACTTAAAGAAAACAATAGCAGATCTAAACATAAAAGGAACTTCTTCCTTTTTTTAAAAACCAAAATCTTACATGATTAAAATGTAAAATATGTAAATAAGTACATATATAAATATTTGAATATGTATATGTACATATATATACAGATATTTATAGATATATTTTTAAAAAAGAAGGAATATATGAAATAACATTTTTATTACTTTTTTAAATACAGAACTAAACAAAATATTGAATATATATTCAAATGTAACTTTTTTGATTTTTCTTTTGAAAGAAAATAAGTGCAATACTAAAAACTTTCAAAATACTTTTTTTCTCACATTTTCAAGAAAGCCCCACTTTACATTAATAATAAAAGGATAAACATTTTATAAATATTTTTAAACAAACTTAGAATATATATATCTTCTTTTACATACAAATACCACTTTCATAAAACTTTCATTTTCTCACACAAGTTCAAACTTTGGAATAACATAAAAAGATAAAAATAAAAAAATATAATATTTTATATTTCAATCCTTTTAATGGTTGAAAATACAAGATTTTCTTTGAGTCTTAAATCCTAATGAAAATACAAAATTTCAACATAATTTATATGTATTGAAGCCATTCTTATAAAAAAGAAATATCCGTCCTCTCCAAACCCTAACCTGAAATTAAGGTTAGGGTTCCAAATTTCATCTTAATTATATTTTTAAATTTATGGGGGAAGCTGTGAACTCCCCTCCCCCCTTGTCGTGCCCTAACACTGATTGGGCGGTCACCATGAATGGAAAACACCACCACTGGCATAGCCTTCAAGGGTTGGGAGTTTCTCCCCCTTCCCTTTCGTGGCTCCCTTTGATGGGAGGGTATAGTGGAAGGGGCAGTCTTCCCACTCACGGGCCACAGAAGTAGGTAGCAGCAATTTTTTTAAATTTTTTTTATAATAATAATTATTATATATATATATGTGTGTGTGTGTGTGTGTGTGTGTGTGTGTACTTATATCATTACAAGCATTTATATTTTTTTAAAATAACTGGGTATGTGCAAGATCATGAGGGGCCAAAAAGTGGCGATGTTAGTTCAAAACTTTGACAATGTAGCTGATGACTTTTTTTTCACCCGAATTTGATAAAATGAAAAGGGTATCTTAAGGATATTATCAGATTTCTATCGATATAATTGCTGTCAAATTTTGAATTCGGTAAGTAATTATTAGTTATTTTCTAATTGAGCTACCTCTAAAGTGCTGATTTATATACTGATTGAAAAATGACTATAACTTTCAGACGGTATAACATTTTTGAAATTTGAAAAATGCGTCACATTCTATGCTTCGCCTACTATAAGGAAAAAAAATAAAATTTGAATTTTGTAAAGTTTTGAATGAGTTAAGGTGGTCAGACATGAGAATGTTTTTATTTTGAAAACATTGTAGCAAAAAATTCATAATTAATTATTTTTTTAGAATAAAATTACAAAAAAATATGCGTCACATCCAGGCATGAGTCTACTACTTATATATAAAATCTTATAATAAAATATTATCATTTGATTATGATTAAGGTGGTCAGACATACACCTACTTATTTTTTTCCTGAAATTTTTGTACTGCTGCATTGAAATCTATACTTTTCACCAATCATACTAACTTTTTCTCAAAAAAGGCCTAGTAGTTTAGAAACTACATTCATTTTTCTATAGATTCTATTCTTACAACTTTTTTATAATAGGTTCATAGCTAGTTGAAATTTTCACATCACACACACACACACACACACACATGTATGAGCACTTAAACAAAACAACAAATTTAAATATAATTTAAAAAAAAAAATCAAAATCTCACATGATTAAATTATAAAATATGTAAATAAGCACATATATAAATATCTGAATATGTATATGTACATATATACTTAGATATTTATATTCTATTTTTATTAAAAGAAGGAATGTATGACAATAACACTTTATTATTATTTTTTATACAAAACTAAATAAAATATTGAATTATATATTCAAATGTAACTTTTCTGATTTTTTTTGAAAGAAAATAAATGTAATGCTAATCTGATTTAAAACTTTCAAAATATATTTTTTATTTCACATTTTCATGAAAGCACTACTTTACATTAATAATAAAAGGACTATTTTTGTAGATGGTGGCCACAACAGAAAAAGAAAAATTTGGCAGCGCGAGATCTGGAAATCTGGCAGGTGATCAAGATTCGGGCTTGAAGCAAGTGTCTTCAGTAGTTTTCAATGGTGAGGGTCCTGTCACCACAGTTGTTGGCCATGTAGATCCTAAGCTTGTGTTTAAACTTCCAAACCCCAAATGGGGTGATATTCATTTTGATGAATTAGATCTTGCAAATCTGGCTCTCACAGAGCACATCCCGCAATAGGTTTTTAAGAAAGGGCAGTGGAGGGATTTAGATTTGGATAACATCCCTCCTCTCCGTACTTCTATCAGTTTTCTTCTCAGCACCAGCTTGGGAGTGGGTGTCATTTTCAGCCAAGCAAAGCCCCAATCTATGAAGGATTACTTGGTCTTCCTGTAGGAAAGAAACTAGGGTTTCCTCCCTGGCGAGGTCGTCATTTGAATCATATTCCACAACCGGTTTTTGATATTTTCCATGGCAATCCTCTTGATTCTTCACCACCTCTCCAGCCACCTGTGCAACCTTTGATGGACTATGATGCTTGGGCTCCCTTCATTCCAAATAGGTGGGAGCTGTATGCACCCTAAAATGGTCGCCTAGACTTTGGGCCCCATTTATTCAATTTATCAATCCTGAATCATTTTTATCAATAATCAATATTTTCAACAATATCAATCTCTTGATCAAGTCTTAATTTCGATCATATATTGGATTTTTATCCTATGGGCTAACCATTTATCCTAAGTTTTTATTTACCTAAAAGGAATATTTCCTCCCCTTTTAATTAAATAAAAAGCCCCCACTTTCCTCTTATCCTAAGTTGCACAAATAAAATATTATTCCTATTTTATAAAAAGGGAAAAAGCACTTTTTGTCTCACATGAGGCTCAAAAGTCAACACTTCACTCTCATTGGAGGATACTTGTGCACATGGATTGCTCCTCTTTCAAGCTCCACCGCTGATTAAGCTTTTTGCCTCTTAATCTCCATGGTCTATTTCACCTCATTTCTTATAAAAGGAGAGCTCTCTCCTTCATTTGCATATCCTTGTTTTATGCTAATGTTATGCTGCAGGTTTTCTAGATCATTTGGAGCTCTTTAAAGACATCCTTGCATCCAAGCTTTGAAGACATTGTTGTTGCATTTCATTTAGTTTGCTTTCACAGTTGCATTCATGGCATCTTAGTATAGATTTCCTTTTATGCAATAGAATAAGCTCACATAGTCTAAATAGGAGGCATTGTAATCCATTGCTATTTCCTTTCATAGATTAGTTGCATTGTACTTTCCTTTCATAGCTTAGATTTGCATTCTCATATAGTTTGCATTGCATTTCACATTGGATTCTTGGAGATATTGGAATTGTTGCCCTTGTCTTCATTGTGAATCTCTCATTGTATGGTTGACTAGCAAGGTCACTTTCTTGTAGCTCTAGCTGAGAGCAAAACTCATAGTCCCTTGCAACTCCATGCATAGAGAGCTATGAGCCGCTTTGTGAGGCCTCATTCTTGAGCAACCTTGCATGTAATGGTTCATAGAAGTGCATATTTTAGTGTGTACATTTCTGGCGCCCACCATGGGGCAGAGTAGATTAGCTTTGTCCCTTTAATTCTACATTTTTCATCATTTTCGGATTAATTTTTAGAAAAATCTGCGTCTCTGGTTTTCTCTCTCAGATTATCGCGTGACACTTCTCAGAAATATCGCGCGATATACTTCCTGACTTGGCGCGATACTTCGCTCAGAAAAAGTATCGCACGCATATAGTGAAGTCTATCGCCTGGCATCGGGCGAAGTATCGCCTAGCATCGTGCGAAGTATCGCTCGACTAGGGAAGTATCGCCCGACTATAGGAAACTGTATCGTGCGATACTGTTGGAGACTGAGAAACATCGCCTGGTCTGGCAGAGACTTGCGCTTTCAGTTTTTTTGTCCGAATTCGACTATTTTAGCTTGCTGTTTTGTTTTACTTTGTTTAAATAGATCTAACCTGCATTTTTTAGCTTGAATCCATTAGATTATTGCACATTTACATTTGGATTTTGATTTTGCTAACATTGTGGGCCTAAAAAGTTGTGTTTGTAGGTGCTCTCCTTTACTTAAAAATTGCTAAAAAAATGCATGTCAAAGAGGGCTACTAACAGTTTTTGCAAGGCTGCCCAAGCATAAAAACAAAAAAAATAAAAATTCTTGCTTGTCTATTTGTTTTCCTTTCAAGTGTGGCATTCACTAATTGTATTAGGAATCTTAATACCTTGTGAAAGGGATTTTGAGGTGGTAGGAAAAGTATGCTCTTCACCTTTAGGTGAATCAGAAAATCTTGACCCATCTTAAGGTTTTGGAAGCAAGGGGGTAATTGATCTCTTTGCTTGGTGTGTTTGGGAAAGATTCTTGAGATAGGGGAGTATGCTCTTCACCCTTGTGGTGAATCAAAAACCTTGAACCTCAAGATTTGATCCATTTTGTTTAGTTAAGGAATCCTTTAGCGGGCCTACTCTTGAGCAATCAAGAGGAACGACTCAAGTGGGGACAACCTTGTCATCATTTTCCTTGGTGGCAAGTTATTCCAACTCACTATAATCTCAAGGCTATCAAGGACACCAAAAACCTTGATAGACATAACACTTGTCTTCGTTTGATGTAAGTAGCTCATGGGATTGCGACCATGAGGAAAACATTGAACAAGAATGCTTAAGGTACTCTTGAGGCCGCGAGGTCCTAGTCCTTTATGAGGAGCAAGAGGGGTGTTGTGAACAGAAATCCTTATTAAGAACCATTAGATAGGAGCCACCCTCTTTTAGCCGCTTATCTTCTTAGTGCAAGGATTGATCCAAGTGGTTTACTTGGATCACCTTAAGATACTCACCATATGTGTCCCTTTGGTTGTGTCATTGTGACATTTCCATGACAAAGCCAATATCTCTTGTGGGTAACCACTTGGTGTGAGGCAAGGGGGCATCAAGTTGTGGGCTAAGTTGGTAAGTATTGAGCCTTGTCTTGTAGGTAGTAATTGCTTGAATTGTCTTCGATTGTGTGATACCAGTGTAAACGTTCTCAACATACAAACAATCGGTAGCATTCATAGGGTGCTTTTTCAATTTTGATATCACAAGTGTTTGTCTTGGCAAGGTTGCTTTTGCCCTTGTTTCAAGTGTTTGAAGACATGTTTGATCCTTTACTGTTTGCAAACCTGTCCAAATGCTGTTGAATTTGTGACTGAAACCAAAAACATCAACCCTCAGACTGAAAATTTTGACCAAATAGACCCAAAAATGCAAATTTTACACAATTCTGGTCAAGAGTTGAATAATTCTGCAACAGTATCGCGCCCTGTAAGGTGAAGTATCGTGCGATACTTCGCACATGCTATAAATATCGCCCCCTTTGAAGAGAAATATTGCGCGATAGTTCGCCCCTGACGGACTATCGCCCTTCCTGCCTGGAGTATATCGCCCGCTAGTGTTAAGAAGTATCGCTTGTCTTAGGGCGAAGTATCGCACGAGTATAGGTTTATCGCCCCAGTAGCCTAGAGTATATCGCCTGGTTCATTTTTATCGTGCTTAAATTTTGGTCAGTTTCAGTTGCTGTCAATTAGGCCAGGTCTTACAACAGGCTTCTCACCCCGATGTTTGAGATCTGTCTTGACTCCAAATTTCTGGTTCTTAGTTCTTCGGGATAGCATCATTTGATTTACAAAGTCACTTTGGAATAATTGTCAAGTTAGAAAGTCATTCTTGGTGCCAAGGTTCATCTTTAAAATTGTTAGCTATATTCTGGGAAAATTTCAGTTCTCTTATTGTCCAAATCGCTTTCATTTTCAATTATCTTTTGGCCTAGTCCAACCTCCTGATTCAAAAGTGCAAGGGTAGTCACCCTTTGATTTGAAGCACCTCTTTGACAGTGTTGGTAAAGCCCCCTTTCTTTTCTTTTTTTTCATTTCTCTTTGGACAATAGAGGATTTCGATTATCCTAGTTTGGTGTTGACACTTTGAAAGGTCACCTTACCATTGAGAATATCTCTCTTTCATGTCAGTTACAACAAGGTACCAAGTTAATCAAGGGAAGTGACCCCCTGTTGCCTTTAGCCAGTTACCACCTATCAAGACCCGTCGACAACCTAAGGGAAAAGGACCCCTTTTTGACCAATCTCCTAAGAGTGAATCTGAGGTTTGTTTCAATCCGGGAGCTAACCCTAGTGAAGTGAGCACCTCTTTCATACCACTTTCATCAAGTATGGACATGAGTTACACTTTCACCCGACAACAAAGAGAAGCCATGAATCAAACTCTCGAGGATATCTTTCAACGACACAGAAGAGAGTATGGTGGTTCTTCTCATGCCAGTCCACCCGAGTCACCTCCTAACAACGCGAGGTATTTTGATGCTCATCAACGAGCTGAAAGACAGCATAAGTCAGCCCACTCAGATTCAGGGTCACAACACGAAGACCAGAACAACGAATCTAGTGATCACCATATCAACGCAGCTAATGCAATAAGGCATTCAAGACAAACCTCCCCACTTAAGGACACTTCTCGATATGCAAATACAAGATTAAGAAGCATTGAGAGAGAGAAGCAAGCCTACTTAGATGAACAGGCTGCAAAAAAGGAAAAATTTCGACAACTAGAGGAAGAGGAACGTGCATTGTTGGATATACAGAAAAGAGTCGCCCAAGAAGAAGAAGATAGACTCTATGCACAATAACTCCAAAGTCGATTTGACGGGAAGGGAGCCAATAGTGGGATCAACTCGCCCCCATCTACCCCTTCCCCTGGCCCTCGAAGAAGATCAAAGACACCCTCACGATCCCCAAGTCCTAGAGGAAGAAGGACTTCAAGATATGACCATCATAGGAGACAATCGTCTCATAGACATTCAAAGCAACCCTCCCAACGAGCACATCATGGCTCACAACACGGAGGCAGTTATGCTAAATCTGATCATATGGACTTCATGACTATGCAACAAGAACCATCCTTTCAAGCCTATGTGGAGCAATACGTGGAACAAAATAAAGACCAATTTTTGGAAAGTCTTATCAACAAAGGCGCTAAAGTTCCATATAACTTTGATGTTCACCAAAAAATCAAGAAACAGAATCCTTCAACTGATGAGTTGATCTTACAAATGCAAAAGGATATAGACAGAATAAAGGCTCCCAAGAGCACGTTTCATTTGGACTCCATATGTCCTAACCCCATTGACAAAAGTGTGGTGATGGTAGAATTTCCTAAGAAAGTTGAATTCCCAACATACGACAAATATGATGGCACAGGTGACCCTCACGACCATGTTTGACAATTCTACATAATGAGCTTTTCCTTTCACCACGAAGACTCCTACTTGCTGAGATTATTCCCAAGGAGTTTAAAAGGTCAAGCCATGGAGTGGTTCACCAACCTTTCCCCTCCAGTAAGGACATTTAGAGAACTTGTCCAAAGATTTGTGCAACATTTTGCTTACAATTTATCTAGGTTGGTCACCATGCTTGATTTGTGTAAACTTAAGCAAAATCAAGGGGAATCTTTTGTCCCCTTTTTGCAACGATGGAGGCGATTGTGTTCGAAATACCCAAGGACAATCCCTGAAGAAGAGAGAATTGATATCATTGTGAACAATCTAATACCAAAACTCAAATATGAAGTCAAGAAAATCCCATTTAATTCCTTTGATACTATGATAGAGGTGGCATGTCGCATTGAGAATGTCCTAAAAGAACAAGGAATTTTGGCTAAACCAACAAATAACAACAATAGCCAAAATAACAATACTAATGGTAACAAGGACAAAAAGAACTCTTATTGGAACAAAAACAAACAAGTCGTCAACGACGGAGTTGTTGATTCATCTCAGATCAAAAATGAAGGAGTTCTTAATCTCTCTCATGCAGTCCAAGCTATGAAGTTGCAAACATCGTCAACGCAACAAGACAAACCTCAGTATCAAAAGAGATCTAAAACGGAGAAAAGACAATTCACTAAATTGGGAGAATCATATGCAGATGTTTTTAAGACACTAGTTGCTCATAATCTGGCGCACCCATAGGATCCTACAAAACATCGAATACCAGATCCTTTACCTCATTGGTGGGATGCTAAGGCTTTTTGCGTTTTCCATAATGGGATTGGACACGACATAGAAAATTGTTTTAAACTCAAGCATCTTGTCCAAGACCTTATTGAGAAAGGACAATTACAAGTGGATGGGTTAACTACTAATGCAGACCATAAAGCCTTTAAAGAGCCCTTGCCTAAATATGAAAAAGGAGAGAATTCTAGCAATAAGAATGGCAAGGCGGCTATTAACTATACATACACACATGCTGATAATGTGATTAACATGCTTGAAGTGGCTGACGATAATATCAACATGGTGAGAAAGAAAGATCCTCATGGACATAATGTGGACTCAGTTCCTATGACTAATGAAAGACCCGCTGTGGTGATAAGAGGTCCTCACTCACAAGGAATGCCCCAGTCCCTCAATGCGGTCACTAGGGGTCAGGCTCAAACACCCATTATCATCAAAGGTCCTAGCACTAGCAAGTCTAAACAGCCCGTGTCCAAAGGTGCTCCTCCAAAACCTGTCGTTGGTCTTGATTCCAATTATAACCTTATTGACCAACTACAATGAACACCCGCTCAGATATCCATTTTTGAGCTTTTAGAATTATCTCCTAAGCACAAGCGCGTCCTCGAGGATGCCTTGCGAGCAGCCAATGTCCCTAATAACTTAGATATTGACCAGTTCCAAAACATGGTCAACCATTTGGCTAGCCCTCATTTCCTCACCTTCTCAGAAGAAGATGACAAATCCATTAGTCACCCACATAATTTGGCCTTACATATCGAGGTCATGATTCATAAAACCCGTGTTAGGCGTGTACTGATAGATGGGGGTGCGGGGCTCAATATTTGTACTTTGAGTTTGCTGCTAGCTCTAGGGTATTCCGAGAACATCATTGACACAAAGAAAAGAATCACAATTAAAGCATATGATGAAGCAAAAAGAAGTTCTAAGGGATTGGCTATTTTGCCTATTCGTATTGGTCCCGTAGAAAAAGACATATTATTCCAAATTGTTGATGTTGGACCTCTAGCCTACAACATTTTGCTAGGTAGGCCATGGATTCATGAAATGCAGGCAGTCCCATCGACATATCACCAGTGTGTTAAGTTCCCCCATAACGGTGTCGAAATTTGCATCCCTGGAGACAGTGCTCTATCAGTTAATAACATTTCTGCGGGATCACATGTACCTTTGAATAGAGAAGCTGACAGTCCTAGTAGTTCACTTGAACAATGCAAGCAGAAATTCAAGACCATGGACCTTGGGATGGGAGATTATAAGATTGATTCTTTTACAAAAATGCCAGTCTCTCCTAGGTCCTATGGGAGACCCTCCCCAAATGTGAAGCCTTCGTCATCAGCAATGACGTTATTTGGGAAATTTATTGAGTCTTCGGTCCCCATTCAAGAAGAGAAAGAGGAAGTTGCTGTAAGGAACTGGATATATCACGAAGAGAAATACAAACATAATGAGAATTTTGCTCCTTCACCTGAAACTTATGGGAAAGGATATACACTGGTTAAAAATATGGGATATCCGGGATTTGGTCCCCTTAGTCATAGGCTGGATGCTAAAGCTGAGCCTCTTGATCATGCTCTCTTTGGACGCAAAAATAAGTCCACGATCGGCTTAGGTTTTGAGAATAAGAAGAAGAAAGGTATCCCTATCCCAGCTACAACGGACAGTGACAGTGATACAGATTATACGCCCGATCTCTCCAACCAACAAGATGTGTCTGATGATTGGGTGCCCTCAACGAATCTCCTTTGGGGAGATTCCACAGATTTGATGCTTAATAGTCCTACTATCCCAGCTGCGACGGATAGTGATTGTGTGACTTCTAGATCGACAAAGGAAAATGTTACTGTCCTAGCTGCGACGGATAGTACCAATACTAGCACTAGAGAGGGGGAAACCCTCCCTAACCTTGAGGCTTCTACATCATGAGGCCTAAATGATGACTTAGAGACAGCCTCCCATGAATATGAATGGGATTCGCTTTCAGATGCAACAATTGATCTAGATGTGGATATTATCCATGCCTATAGTACCCAACCCGATGCAACTAACGATCCTAGTGTCAGACTAGAGGATTGCCCTCCTCAAATCGCCTTAGTAGACGACGCTTCGTTTGATAGGATGAGCCCCAATTCAGGTATCTTAGGAGAAGACTTGATGAGCTCCGATTATATGGTCACCAGAGATGACACCTTTCACATTCACAACATCGAACCTACCATTGACTTGCCCCTTGTTCACTTTGACCTGATTGACTGGCCCCAGCGCCACCACGAGCCCACATTCCTCACATTTCGCAATGATTACGAAATTGCTTGCTATCTGAATTCTCTCGAACCCATGGCTTCTTCCACCAGTGAACCAACAACTAGCATGACGGAGCCTGATATTAAGTACCTCAGTCTCAAAACAAAAGAGAAAAATAAAAATAGGTCTGATGGCGAAAACCACGTTGTGGCGGTGTCAGAACCAAAAATAGTAAAAAGAAATGACGCATCCAAAGGTGAAAACCTCTTTGAGGCACCTAAGGATGGGGTACTTAATAACTTGCCAAGTTATTTCCAGGATAGATCATCAATATTGATTGAACCAACAAAGCCGGTCAATCTAAACACAGAAGAAAATCCTCAGATAGTCCATCTTGCTCAGTCTTTATCAGAGGAAGAGACCAAGGCATATGTACAGTTTTTACAGAAAAAGAAAATTAATTTTGCATGGACCTACTTAGACATGCCAGGGCTTGACACAAATCTCATAATGCATCACTTATCTATAGCTCCAGGAGTCAAGCCAGTCAAACAGAGATTAAGAAAAATGCATCCACATATAGCTCTACTTGTCAAAGGAGAATTAGAAAAGCTTTTGAAAGCTGGATTTATTAGAGCCATCGATTATGCAGAATGGATCTCAAACATAGTACCGGTCTCTAAACATGATGGGTCCATTCGTGTCTGCACAGATTTTAGAGATCTAAACAAAGCCTGCCCAAAGGATGACTTTCCACTTCCAAACATTGACATGATAGTGGACATGACGGCGGGCTATGACATATATTCCCTAATGGATGGTTTCTCGGGGTATAATCAAATCAAAATATCTCCTGAAGACCAAGAGAAAACAGCATTCACATATGCATGGGGAACCTACTGTTGGAACGTCATGCCATTCGGGCTAAAGAATGCAGGAGCAACCTACCAAAGAGCTATGACAACTATCTTTCATGATATGATGCACAAAAATATGGAAGATTATGTGGATGATACCCTGGCAAAATCAAGAAAAAGGGACACACACCTCAATGATCTGGAAGTAATTCTAGATCGTATGAAACAATTTCAACTCAGATTGAATCCAAAGAAGTGCGCATTTGGCGTCACCTCAGGCAAACTTTTAGGATTCATAATATCAGCAAAAGGTATCGAGGTTGATCCCAAAAAGGTCCAAGCAATCCTAGATATGCCACCTCCTTGAAATATCAGCCAAATGAGAAGTCTTTAAGGACGTCTTCAATCAATTAGGAGGTTTATTTCTCAGCTTGCAGATAGAGCGCAACCCTTCAACAAGACATTGCATAAGGGTGCTTCTTGTGTTTGGAACGAGGATTGTCAAAAGAGCCTAGATCAGATCAAACAATACTTGGCTAATCCTCCGATCTTAATGCCTCCTATTCCAAGGAAACCATTGCTTCTATATATCTCAGCTACAGACACTTCCCTGGGGGCATTATTGGCTCAAACAGATGATACTGGGAAAGAACGGGCCATCTACTATATCAGCCGTACTCTAGTCTCTTATGAGATCAATTACAATAATATTGAGAAGTCTTGTCTCGCGGTGGTGTTTGCTTCTCAAAAGTTGCGCCACTACATGCTTGCTCATACCATACACTTGATTGCCAAAATTGATCCCCTTAAATACTTGCTTGGTAAGGCTGCCCTGACGGGTAGACTTGCTAAATGGATGATGGTCCTCACTGAATTTGACAAAGAGTACGTTGAAAGGAAGGCAATAAAAGGGAAAGCTATTGCTGACCAATTAGCTGATTTTCCAATCCAGGATAGTATGCCAGTCCAAGTGGAATTCCCAGATGAACACATCTTATATACCACTACTCGCACTTGGACAATGTTCTTTGATGGCTCCCGCATGCAAAATGGATCAGGTGCTGGAGTGTTATTTGTTTCTCCACATGGGTACAACATTCCGAAGTCTTATAAACTATTATTCCCATGTACCAATAATATTGCAGAATATGAAGCTTTAACTAATGGCTTGAAAATGGCTATAGAATGGAATATCACAGAATTACATGTCTTTGGGGATTCTCAGCTAATCATCAACCAAGTCAATGAGGAGTATCAAACCAAGGATGACAAATTGATACCCTATAAAAAGATGGTTGATTCTTTGAAACGCTATTTCACCTTTGTGACGTTTCAACAAATCCCTAGGATAGAGAACAAAGCTGCAGACGCCATGGCCACATTAGCTTCACTTCTTCAGTTGGAGACACATGAATCCAGATTTGAATTCCTGGTGGAAGAGCTACACCATCCCATCTTTGACTCATCTGAAAGCCGTGTCATTTGTGCCATTATCACACACGAGTCTTCCCGATATGGTGCTATCTATTCATATCTTCGTGATGGCATCATCCCTGACACATTCACCCGCTCCGAACGCCGAAACCTCATCCGTAACGCCTCTCACCACACCCTCATCTCTGGTGACTTATATAGAAGGGGTTTGGATGGGACACTCCTTAGGTGCTTGGAAAAGGAGGAATCCAACCAAGCGTTAGCTGACATCCACGAGGGCATTTGTGGTGGGCATTCTAATGGTCTTGCCATGGCCTGAAGGTTGCTTAGGGCGGGATATTATTGGCCCACAATGCAGATAGACGCAGTCACCTTTGCTAAGTCATGTGAAAAATGTCAGAAACATGGCAACCTGATTCATGCTCCGGGTAGGGAGCTGATCCCTTCTATTTCTCATTGGCCATTTCAGCGCTGGGCCTTTGATTTGGTTGGGCAAATTCACCCCAACTCATCAGGTGGACACAAGTTCATTATTACTTCCACTGACTACTTCACAAAATGGGTGGAGGCCGTACCACTTTCTGTTGCTTCAGGAAGGACCATTTCTTTGTTCATCTTGAATCATATCATTTGCCGATTTGGAGTGCCTTCTGAGATCATTACTGACAATGGAGGTCAATTTAAGAATAAAGACCTAAAGCACCTATGCAAAAAGTTTAAAATCAAGCAACATTGGTCCTCCATATATTTCCCACAAGGAAACGGACAGGCAGAAGCTTCTAACAAAACCATTCTTAAGATTCTTCATAGAACAGTACACAAGAATGGTAGGGATTGGCACTTACAAATCAATCCAGCACTATGGGCTTACCGAACAAGTATTCGCACACCTACAGGAGCCACTCCTTTCTCTCTCACCTATGGCGCTGAAGCAATATTGCCTTTAGAAGTCGAGATACCATCCCTCAGAGTCTCACTCAAAGGTTTGATTACAGATGAGGATTACCGCGCCATGAGGTTGCAGGAACTAGAACTTCTAGATGAGAAGCGTAAGGCTTCCTTTGATCATATGAGAGCGTATCAGAAGCGTATGTCCAAGGCATTCAACAAGAAGGTTCACCCTAGAGAATTTCAAATAGGTGATCTTGTTTTACGAGAAAACCCTAAGAACCAACAAAACAGAGAGCAAAAGAGCAAGTTTGAACCTAACTGGCTTGGACCATATGTCATCACAGCTACTTTTGGTACTGGTGCGTATTTACTATCAGATCCTGATGGAGAATAGCTCCCTGATCCCATCAACATTGTGCACCTTAAGAAGTTCTATCCTTGATGCCCGTTCTGTCTGGGGGCATCTTTTGTATATATCTTATTGGTCCTGAAAAAATTCTAAAAAAATTGATATATGATGCTGAAAAAATCCTAAAAAGCATAAAAAGTCCTAAAAAACTACAAAAAAAAATCAAAAAAATTTAAAAATTCAAAAAAATAGAAAAAGTGCCTTGGTGAAAACCTAGCAATAGGCACCTTGGTAGCAAAAATACAAAAAAATAAAAAAATGAAAAAAGATTCCAAGTGGTGAAAACCTGGAAACAGACGCTACTTGAGGCCTTTGTACCCCTATTTGTTAGCATGCGTCCTCGACACTTAACCACTTTCCATCATGCCTTGACCTTATTTGGCCTAGTCTGGAATTGGTCTTTGTCTTTTTCTAGGGGGCATAACTGTTCGCATAGGTCCTTTTGGTGCGTTTGTCTCTTGGGGCATTTCACAAACATGTGTTTTTTCAACACCACCCCAAATAGTGTTTTTCAACACTACCCTTGCGTCGAGTGTTTCTTAACACTTATCAGATGTCTTACCCAACAGTCTCACATGATGCGATATTTCCCATTTGCAGATAAGATACTCAGAATTTGACTCTATGACCAACACACACGCACTTAAACAATCAACTCGCTGACGATATGATGACTTTATTTTTCTTTGTGTGCTGTCTATGAGGATTTCTTTGATGAGTGATCTCTCCCTGAGAAGTTTTCGATGATGCATAGCTAGAAGACTGAGGGAATGAGAACATGTTTTCTTTCTTTATCTGCTTGTGGGTATATTTTGTTGATCCTAACTGTCATGAGCATTTATACTGGTCCTACTTGACACTATGGATGGACAAGGTATTATCCTTGACTGTTTTGCGAGTGCATGCTTTTAGCTATCCTGACTTTCATGTGTCTTGATACAAGCATAATCTCGCCATATCAAACTTAGGTAATCTTACTGCATTAGTCATCTTGAACTATATGTCTTTGATGCCTAGGTAAGATTTCCACATTTCTATCTGATAAAGATCATATAGTAATGCTAGTGTGCATTGTATGATCTTACGACGCTACCAATAATGCTCGATGATGATAATTAGATGTCTATAAGCGTTGTGACCTTGCAAGTCAACCACTTTCATAGTAGCTTGCATTTTTAGGGTCATGTTAGTCTAGTCTTGCATCTTGCACATGGAGAGAGCTCTCCTTTTCATCCTACATGGACCTGTTAGTCAACTGCGCTCACTTTCTCTCCTTCTTGATCATGTCTTTCGCTCCTTGTCTTTTTCATCTCGAACCTGTTCCTGTTCATCACAAGGGGTTAATCACATCATCATATCTATATTACAAACCGTCATTTTCAAAAAAAAACATAAGTCCACATCATACATGTGAGAATTAAACATACAACTATGAGAGAGAACATACATAAGCATTTTTGAGCAAAATGACAAGACAATATACATAAACTGATACATCCATCACAAGTGAGACAAATACACATGATACATCGAACATCCAGTAATCTCATAAATCAATAAATGTCATGATATACAATATGAGATCCCAAAATCTGGATCAAAAGTCTCAAAATATGTCCAAACATCTAAACCTAAGACCTAACCCTAAGACTCGCTACCACCCTCGTGAGGAGCTCGTGGTGGTGGAGGAGGCATAGCTCTCCTATCAAATGCCACGTCTGATACCCCTGCCTGCTGAGAGTATGATGGTGCTCTCTCACCCTCTGGGATGGCCTACAGATATAACCCGTGATAGTAAGTAGCTCTCGCTGACTCCCGTCAGAGCTCCAATGCCTCGGCCTGTGCCATCGCCTCACGGCGTGCTATCTCTGCTCTGAGATCAGTTATTTGCTGATCTCCCTCTGCCCTCAGATCCAGGAGCTACTGATCTCTCACAGCTATAGTGGTCCACAGCTGCTGTATCTCTGTCTCCTGAGCCTATATCTAGGCTCTCAGGTCCTCTCCCCCCGCAGGCTGCTCCTGCTGTACCTCTGCCTGCCGGCGAGCTGGTCTCGCCTCCTCCTCAGGAGTGGCTGATCTCTGTCCCCGTGGCCGTTTCCAGCCACCTGATCCCGACCCCTCTCCTCTCTCCATCCTCCTCCCTCTCCCCCTCCCGCCATCTCCTCTGTCTCCTCCCTCCTCTCCTCCGTCCCCTCCGTCCCCTCCGTCTCCTCTGTCTCCTCCCGGCGCTGGCACTTGAGCATCTGGTACTGTAAATCAAGGGAATGGTACCCTCCGCCGCTCTACTCTGTAGGCTCCATCAGCCCCTGCGTCTGCCACATCTGGGAAATAATCCCAAGGCTCGGTCCTGATAGCTGCTGTCTCTGCGACAGCCTGCTGATAATCCAGCATGGGTAGCCACCCATGCCCCTCCTCGTCTCTGGCCCTGGCATATGTGGTGGTCTCTGTCGAGACTCGCTGCTGCCTCCCGAACTGCCGCCACACCCGACTGATGCAAAACCTCTCTATGATATCCGCATATCGACCTACCAGTGGCCGACTGCATAGCATATAACTCAGCTCCTCTGCAGCATCCCCCCAAACCTCAACCTCCCTGTATGGCCTCCATGTGAATGAGGCTATCTCATCCAGAATCCATCTGTAATAGGTCACATCCCCTGAATGGGCATGTGATATAAACCCGATGTACCTGTAAATGAAGGGGTACCTCCTCTCCCTCGGCTGAACCCTGGGGCGCACCACAGCAATGTGCTCCCATGCCCATACCTATGCCAGGATGGCACCACATGCCCATGTCTGACCCTCCCTGTAGACGATCTCATGCAGCTCATGATACATCTCTGCTAGGATCGCAGGCCCCCATGCCATCCGTCGGGGTCTGCCTACCAAGTCTACCAGTAGCCTACCCCATCCGAGTGGGAATCCCTTCTGACTGCGATCAGTCATCAGGATCTGTGAAATGATCGATGCCACAATACATGGCACCGGATAATCTCGGCCGAAGTCATCAAGCAGTCGCTCCCAGCTGACATGCCTGTCTAGGATGGTCACATCCTGAAACATCTCCTGAATCAACCGGCGCCCCTCAGTGACGTCCTGATCATAGTATACCTGTGACAACACATAAATCATGTTGGTTTTCATCTTTTGGAAACATTACATTTTACATGACTATCTTAAAAACGTGATTATACTTACAGGCTCTCCGTGGCATGGAACTCGGAGGATCCTATAGACATCCTCCAGTGTGATGGATGCCTCGCCTGTAGGAAGGTGGAAGGTGTTGTGCTCGCTGTGCCATCTCTCGGCCAGCGCAGTCAACAACCCATGATCTGTTCGGATATATGGGTACCGCAACAGATACCGGAATCCCATAGCCCTGATATCGGCATTGTTCGGATCATCCAGATCTCGGACACACCGCAGCCCAGTCACCTTCGGCGCTCTGATGATGAGCGCCGAAAAAACCTCCTGCTAGCCAAAACTAAACCCGTTGTTAGTACATATCATGATGGATGTCCAAAAAACTCAGTATAAAATATCTTAAAAACGTAACATTGTCTAGACCCATGTCATTTTTGCTAAAAAATGCATTAAATATCAAATTTTTCAACTGGGCGATATTTTTTTTTAGAGAAGTATCGTGCGATACTTCTCCCTATAGTGGGGCGATAAACCTTATGTCGAGCGATACTTCGCCCAGTATCGCGCGATCTTTCACCCAGTATCGTGCGATACTGGTGTCTAAAGCGTGCGATACTTTTGGGGCACGCGAACTATCGCGCGATACTTCTCCCCAAAGTGCGCGATACTTCTAAAGTATCGCGCGATATTTCGCACAACAAAATTTTTTTGAAATTTAAAATTTGAAAAAAAAGTGCTAAAAAAGCTATTAAATGCTAGAAATGATCAAAAAGCTCGAGTTTTTTGAAAACATACCGGGGCAGGATAGTGTGATGGCCGGTTATGCAACCGGGCGCGCTCGAATCGATGCCTGTGGACGGGAACTCCTGCTTGCTGAGCCATTCTCTCTCTCTAAATCTCTAAAATTCTCAACTCACTAAAAGACAAATGATTTTTGAAAATGATATTTTGACCCCTTTTATAGCATTTTGACTTTTTGACCTAATTTTCAAAACACCTCAGAATTGCGCAAAAATTGCACCCCTAGCTAATTTCGACGTCCTGGATCCATTTTCGGACTCAAAATCGAAATCCGAGATCATCTTCATAGTCAAAATCATGTTTCAAATTCTTTCCCCCCTTCTGCGCAGTTGGCTGATCTTTTGAGGCCTAATCTTTTAATCTTTGCTAGGGCATCGTCATTCCTTCCTTTTCATGTCTTCCAAACTTCTAGTCTTTCATTCATAAGCCATTCCACTCCCTCATTTCTCACATTGACTACATCTTTCCAGTTAGGCTGGGGCATGTTTTCATTGCCTAATGGTTAACCTATTTGACCCTTACATTCGATTGTGATTTCCTTCTGATTTGATCAAATCCTTATCAATTCGCTGTTCTCCTCTCTACCTGATTTCGATTTCGATTCCGAGGGGGCAGTACCTATGGGATTCTCATCCCTGATTTTCTTGATTCTCTTGATTCAGACATCTTTTGTGAGCTTTTGCTCAAAATTTGAGATTATTATCTCCCATTTTTAGACATTGATTATTGCCTAGCAGCGACGGTAATAGTTTTGTCTAAAGCTTGATTTGCACCTAGCAGCGACGGTGTTGGTTTAAGCTTTTGTTTATGTTTTGTCCGGATGTGATCCCGGATCGACCTCATATCTGAGTTGTTTTGTGATCCCAAATCGATCTCACATTTCAATTCTTCTTTGACTGCATGTGTTCCCAAATCGATCACACATTAGTCAAAGAGGGGCAAATGTATGCACCCTAAAATGGTCGCCTAGACTTTGGGCCCCATTTATTCAATTTATCAATCCTGAATCATTTTTATCAATAATCAATATTTTCAACAATATCAATCTCTTGATCAAGTCTTAATTTCGATCATATATTGGATTTTTATCCTATGGGCTAACCATTTATCCTAAGTTTTTATTTACCTAAAAGGAATATTTCCTCCCCTTTTAATTAAATAAAAAGCCCCTACTTTCCTCTTATCCTAAGTTGCACAAATAAAACATTATTCCTATTTTATAAAAAGGGAAAAAGCACTTTTTGTCTCACATGAGGCTCAAAAGTCAACACTTCACTCTCATTGGAGGATACTTGTGCACATGGATTGCTCCTCTTTCAAGCTCCACCGCTGATTAAGACTTTTTGCCTCTTAATCTCCATGGTCCATTTCACCTCATTTCTTATAAAAGGAGAGCTCTCTCCTTCATTTGTATATCCTTGTTTTATGCTAATGTTATGCTGCAGGTTTTCTAGATCATTTGGAGCTCTTTAAAGACATCCTTGCATCCAAGCTTTGAAGACATTGTTGTTGCATTTCATTTAGTTTGCTTTCATAGTTGCATTCATGGCATCTTAGTATAGATTTCCTTTTATGCAATAGAATAAGTTCACATAGTCTAAATAGGAGGCATTGTAATCCATTGCTATTTCCTTTCATAGATTAGTTGCATTGTACTTTCTTTTCATAGCTTAGATTTGCATTCTCATATAGTTTGCATTGCATTTCACATTGGATTCTTGGAGATATTGGCATTGTTGCCCTTGTCTTCATTGTGAATCTCTCATTGTATGGTTGACTAGCAAGGTCACTTTCTTGTAGCTCTAGCTGAGAGCAAAACTCATAGTCCCTTGAAACTCCATGCATAGAGAGCTATGAGCCGCTTTGTGAGGCCTCATTCTTGAGCAACCTTGCATGTAATGGTTCATAGAAGTGCATATTTTAGTGTGTACAGGAGCAACCATGTTTTTCTACTCCTCAGGTAACCCATATCTCAGGTTTACATACTTGTATTCATGATAACTCGGCCATGCCCGATAAAAATAGGGTCATTCTCCCTGATTATATGATTCAAGATATTGTTACTTTATTGTAGACTAATGCTCTTATTGGTAATCTTAATTCTCTAGTCTCTTTTCTAAATTTTTTAGCATGGGCACAATGAGCTTGGCCAGGTTTGACAGATCTCTTCCTTTATGATGAAGATTCCTTATTTTTTATTGCTATCTTCCAGTCGATTAAAGATAGGAATTTTGTGCATAACTTTAAGGGTTGGTTCTATAGAGGTATTTCCATTTACACTATGGCTTGGGTTCCACACTTTCAACCTATCTCTACTCTTGTTCTATTTATGTCGATATGGATTTATTTTCCAAGATTTCCCTTAGAATATAGGGATCCAGATATTGTTGAAATTTTAGCTAATAAGCTGTGTATCTTTATTTGACATGATCTTATCCCATTTTAATTGGTGCATCTTCCAGTTAGGGTTTGTTTATTAGTAAATCTATCAAAGTCTCTTCCGTCGTCCATTTCAATTATCTCTAAGTATGGGAATTAGTCTCAAAAGGTCTGTATTCTTGATCCTGTTACTATAGATTTACATTCTAATCTTCTGGGGAATTTTAATACTCAATGCAAAGGATCTTCAGTTAAGTCAACAATGGTATGTCCTAATCACTCTTCAAATTTCTGTGACTACCCCCTCTTTGATAAAAATGTTAAGGATAATTATTCCTTTGTTCCTCTTGCTAGAACCTTTGACTTAAACCCTGATAGTTTTTCTGATTTTCTTCCTTGGGATCTATATGTGCAGGACCCCTTTGTTTTAAATTTTAATGAGGTTATTCAAAGTTTTCATGATTATGTTCTAAAATTTTCCTTCTTATTCAGTTTCTGGTTTAATATGTCATTAATGATTTTTTCTCTATTTTTTAATTAAAAATACAAATATTCTACTTCGATCAAGTTGGACTTCCTTCTCAAGTCTAGGGGTGTTTGTTGCACTTTATCCTCCTATACTTCATTCTCATCTCTACAGTTGGATCTTCCTCTTTGTATTCTGAAATCTTTATACTTTTTTAATCTGTCCTCAATTCGTACCTATGTTCTTCCTAGCAATGTTTATATTATTCATAATTTGATGTTTGATGATCAATATTTTTTACCTTTGGCCAAACCTTTGTCTTCCTCTTCTTTGAATGATGATGTGGTTCATTTAATGGCTAATGATCTTTTAGTCTTGGTGGCTTCTAATCTGATTGATGAGATTGCACTTGAAGAACTTCCTCCTCTTTTTTTGGCCTCAGAAACTCAGGGGGTTACTAATTCCTCTCAAAAAGAGTCTTTGGGTTTTGATTTCTCTCATAAATTATCTCTAGATCAATTTCCTTTTACTTATTTTCTTGTGTTTGGTACTAAAACTCCTAAAAAGAGGAGTTGTAAGCCATTCACTGTCAAGATTAAGGAAGAGATTGATGCTGGTATTTAGTCCACCATTATGGATAAATTTTCTTCCCAAGTAAAGACCAGGAGGGCTTCTTGCTCTCCTAGATGTTCATGAAAATTATATCTTGGAATGTCAGGGGCTTGAATTCCCTTGACAAAAGGGGAAGAATAAAAAAATTCTTGGATTCTTCCCAAGATGATATTATTATCATTCAAGAGACTAAATTGTCTTTGGAATCTTATAATAAGTACTTTTATAATTGGTCCTTTTGAGAATCTACTCATGTTTCCTCCTTGGGGGTATCAGGTGGTTTTTTAACATTATGGAATCCTAAATCCATTAAAGGTAAAATTATTCTACATGAGTCCAATTGGAAACTTTTAATTTTTTGTTGGTATGATCTCAAGTTTATACTCCTTAATGTTTATGGTCTGGTTGCTCCGTGTGATAAACTTAATCTTTGGGTTAGGCTTTCTGGTCTTATTTAGTAGTATGAGGATTCTTTTATCATTTTGGGAGGTGATTTTAATGCAATTGTCTCTCATAATGATAAAAAAGGTAGGAATCCATCTACACAAAGAGTAATTGATGAATTCTCATTATTCATCTTAGATAATTCTTTATCTAATGTTTTTCCTACTAATGGACAACTTACCTGGACCAATAGGAGATCACATTCCCTAATTTCTTCAAGGCTTGATAGGTTTCTCATTTCTCATGATCTTAGGCTCCAACATTTTGATATTATCTCAGAGATTCTTTCTTTTGCTGAGTCTAATCATTTTCCTATATCATTTAATTTAGTGAATAAGGATGTTGAACTCACTCATAGGCCCTCTTTTAAATTTGAAAAGATGTGGTTTACTCATCCTCACTTCCTTTCTCTTCTTTGACAATGGTGGGTCTCTTCCCCTATTACAAAGGTACTAGAATGTTTCAGTTCTATAAGTTACAATTTGTTAAAAATATAATATTATTATTTTCGAATAAAGAAGTCTTTAAGAATGTTTTTCATGAGAAAGCTTTGGTTGAAGAGCAACTTGCATCTATTAATGATCACATTATGAAATTTGGTGTAGACTCTTCTATCCTTGAGAAACAAAGGTCATTTCAATCTTATTGGGAACTCCTTTTTTCTAGGGAGGAAATTTATTGGAGACAAAAGTATTAGGAACTCTGGTTGAAATATGGGGATAAAAATGCAAAGTATTTCCATTCTTCAGCTAAAATCAAAAGATTTGCTTCTTCAATTTCCAATATTAAGTCTTATAGTTTCATGTGCTTTTATAACTAAAGCAAAGAAGATTCAGGAGGAAGGGGTTTTATTCTTCAAAATTTTTTTGTCCCTAGTAAACTCTTCATCAACAAGTACTGACAACATAGACTTCCTTTTTTGTTCTATTCCAAGCCTTATTTCTCAAGTTTACAATGATTACTTATTACAACCATTCTCCTTGAAGGAACTGCATACTATAGTTTTCTCCATGGCGTCAGACAAACCTCTGGGCCCTGATGATTTTATTCTTTTATAATTTCATAAATGTTGGGATGTTATTGGTTTTGATTTGCTTTTAGCTTTGGAAGAGTCTAGGAGGGAGGGTTTTGTTCTTAAATAATTTAACTCTACTCACATTGCCCTTATACCTAAATTTAATGATCCTCAAACTTTTGCTGACTTCACCCCTATTTCCTTATGCAATTCAATTTATAAAATTTTCACCAAAGCAATTTATTTGAGACTTAAGGCATTAATTCCTCTCATCATTTCCCCCCAATAAGGCAGTTTTGTTCCTTGTAGGGAAACTTCATATGGGGATTTTATTTCCCATGAAGTTTTTCACTCTATTGAATCTTACAATATTCCATCTTTTATCATCAAAATTGATATGATGAAGGCATATGATAAGGTGAATTGGTTATTTTTATTGAAAGATCTTAAATTTGGTTTTTATGAGAAATGGTGCAAATGGATTAAAAATTATATTTCTGGAGCTTCCTTCTCAGTTTTAGTTAATGGTACTCCCTTGGGTTTTTTTTCTTCTACTCAAGGGGCTCGACAAGGGGATACTCTTTCCCCTTTTCTCTTCATTATCATGGTAGAAGCACTTAGTACATCTATCCATGCTCAACATTCATTAGGTGTTTGGAAAGGGGTACATATTCCTAACTACTATATTTCTAACTACTATATTTATATCCACCAAGGTCCCAAAACTATGATTTCTCAAATTGAAAAAATTATCAAATCCTTTTTATGGTCTTCTAACATGTCTGAAGAAAAAAAATTCCTTTAGTTTCTATGAATAAGTTATCTCTTAGAAAAAATGAGGGTGGTGTCGGTTTGTTTGATATTGTAGTTAGGAATAAAGCATTTTGTGGTAAGATTGTTTGGAACATGTACGCTAAGCCTTCATCTTTGTGGTGTCAGATTCTTCAGGCTAAGTATCTTGATTCTTTAGATCCGTCAAGAATCTTTACAATTTCTAACCCTCCAATTGGATCGGTTCTTTGGAATGTCATGTTGTCCTCTAGGAAAGTGGTTTCATATTATATATCATGGCAAGTTCAATGTGGTGATGAGGTTATTTTTTGGAGTGACTCATGTAATGGGTATCCTCCTCTTTGTTTTATAATAGACCTTCAAAATTCTATTGATATTTTTACTTCTCATTGGGGGTACAAATTGATTGATTATGTTGATTGTGTAGATATTATTTCTCATAAAGTCCAATGGAAGAATCCCTCTCTTCTACCTCTCTCCTCTTTACAGGTCCTTGCTTTCACTAAAATTATTTAATTGTGAGTTTTATATTTATCTCCTACCAAAGACAAGATATTGTGGTGCCCTTCTAAATCAGGTACTTATTTAGTTAAAGAGGGTTACAAGGCTATTCAATACTTGGATAATCAGGTCTCATCTCAAAGGGCTTATTATTTTTCTGGAATAGCCTGGTTCTTCCTAAAGAATGTGTTTTTTCATGGTTTGTCATTTAATATAGAATTTCTACTAGTGACAGATTATCCTAGCTACAGATTACTCATCCTTTTTTCTGTGTCTTATGTGGTAATTTTTCTAAAAATGTTGATCATCTTTATACTCATTGTAGTTTTGCTTCGCATTGTTGGTCCTTTGTGATGGACAAATTTTCAATTGCATTTTCTTTGCCTCCTTCACTCTGGGACTTATTCCAATCTTGGCCAACTTTTTTATCATCTTCTCTTTTTGCCTACATTTGGTTGATCATCCCTTCCGCTGTTATTTGGTCAATTTGGTGGGAACGTAATAAATAGATTTTTAGGAAAATTACTTCAGATGTTCCTCAAGTCTTGTTGTTTATTGAAAATCCATTTCGGAACAAGTAATTTCTTATGTATAGTCATATTTTAATCCTAATGGTCAATTAAGTTCATTGGATAACTATGTGATCTCTAATTGGAAAATGATCATGATCCCCTATTCTCCGATTTTTCCTAGAATCAAAAGAACTCCTATTGATAGGAAAAATATTGAATGGCACCCACCTAATTTGGATTTTTGTAATTTAAGCTTTGATGGATCATCTAGGGGTAATCTTGGTGATTCAGGGATAGGAATTTTCTTGTGTAATTATCTTGGACATATCATTTCTCTTAAATCATTATTTATTTCACCAGCCTCCAATAATATGGTTGAAGCTCAGGCTTGGCTTGAAGGTTTGATCTTGGCAAAAAAGTTGAAAATCTCTAATATTCATGTTGAAGGTGACTCTTCTCTTATCATTAATTCTTACAAATCTAGATCCATAATTAACTGGAGTATCAAATGTATTCTTGAACATATTTGGGCTTTTCTTGACTCTTTTGATAAAATAACAATATCTCATGTGTATAGAGAAGGTCATTCTCTGGCAGACCATTTGGCTAATTTGGGTTGTTCCAGTTTAGAGATTGATTCTTCAATGGACTTAGTTGATTTTTAAAGATATTCTCTACTCTCTGATATAATTCAAAAAGAAGTTGCTTCCTTTTAATTCCTTCTTCCACCATATAGTTGTACACATAGATGTCCTTCCTATACTTTGTATACCAATTTTAGTTGATATGCAACTTGTAGTGCATGTTTTTTTGACGTGTGTGTGTAGATGTATGGGGAAGGATTGAATCGATACCTCCTCCTTTCTTTTCTCTCTCCTCTTGTTTTGGATCATGTGGGCTATATTTTATTTTCAAGTCTTTTCTTTCTTTACTTCTCCTAATGATGGGTCTCAGGTTTCATTTAGGCTTTTGTTCAATGTCCTTTTCACTGCAAGCTTTTACAGTCATTTAAATCCTTTCATACATCCTGAAGTGTTGTAATTATTTTGAGAGTATGCTTTGGGATTTTATGAGATATTGTTAGTTATTTGGCATTAGGTTTGTACTTTGACATGTGTTATCTGTCTTGATTTGATCACGGCCTAACATTCATTTATTTTATATTAATATCTTCCTTACCTTTTTTATTGGTGTTTAGTCTTCGTTAATTTCTTTTAGTTGTTTCTCTAGTCTTTTCGAGCTTTGGCTGTTTCATTTTCCATGGCATCATGATCTTCCTATTTGTTGAACTTTGGTGATATGATGGTGGGTTGTTTGGCTTGAAATTCTCTTCATATGAAATTCTATCCTTGAAACTAAAGAATCTTACTTGATGTGGAGAAATGGGAACAACCATTCTTAGGGCATATCAATGCTGATCTTTTGGCTTTTGTGTTTATCTATGATCAGCCTCAAGTTCAAAGGGCCATTAGAAGAATTGTCACTAAGGAAATTTTATCCCTGCAAGGGAAACACATGATCTTTCCTTTGTAGGTTGTTTCTATCTTTCTCTCCAATTCTTTTGATCTATTATAGTCCCTATTTCATTTGGAGGTTCTTGTTAGTAAATTTGTTAGAGTAGAATTTTGGGTGCTAATAAACTGTGGAAAGCACTTAGAAATTATAATATATGGAATGGGGAAATTTTGATTGGAAGTCTCTTTCATCATCATGCCCTACTGAATAATCATGTTGTCTTTTCTGTATATATGAGCATCAAAAAATATTTGGAATGACATAATTTTAGACATATCAAATCTGCATTATAGCTTCATGGAAGATATCTAAGCTTGACTTGTATTAGCTATATTTAGTCAAGGCTTTTCTCTCTGTTGGACCTTCTCTAGTTTGATGTTGGTCATGTCACTATTGAATCCTCTTTGTAGCTTGTTCTAGAATTTTCTTCCCGTGGTATAGATCTTAACAATAAATATGTGGCTCCTACTATGGATTTAGATTTGCACTTGGGTCTGGTTTCTTCTTCACAGAATTTAATGGAAAGCTAATTTAGAGCACACATATATCATGTTTCTTTGCAATTTTTAGGCCTTTTGAGAAGCACAACATCAAGTATTCCATTTTGGTTTAGTATTTTTGATACACTTCATCCTTTTTTAATATTGGCATTATGCTTCTTAGTTCCTTCTCGGGTAGTCTTATGCTCTCTAGGATTACTTATTTCAAAATGTATATCTAGCCATTGGCCAATGGGGTGGGTTTTTAGTATTATTCTCTCTTTAGGCTTCCTCTTTTCTTAAAATTCTATATATGGAGTGTAGGATTTGAGAAATACAAATCCACAAAACCCGAAGATCACTTGCATACAAAAACCTGTTACAAGGAGGTAGAGATAGGAAGAGGGCAAGGGTTTGACTCAAAAATATGAAGAAGAAAATATCCTCAATTAATGAATGAATAAAATGTACAATGGATCAACCTTATAAAGGAGATCAAAAACCTAGAAAGGAAAACTCTAAAAAGAAGTGCATGTAATAATTAGTTTAATTATTACATGACTAATGCATGCAGGTTTATATTTAAAGACAACTAGTGCATGAGTGTTTTAAGTATAACACTACCAATGCAAGAGAGGTTTAAATATAAACAAATAAAGTAAAAAATAAGTTGACATCTTAAGAAGGGAGTAAAGTTAATTAGATTAACACAATTAAATTAATACTTTACTCTAACACCCCCCCTTAAGATGAGCAACAATGTAGCTAGAAACAATCCAAGAAGAAAGAAAAGGAAACTACAATGCTGAAAGCAAAAAATGGGTCTCAGTAACATGGCTTGATAAGGTACCCAACACAACCAAATCTCTATAAAATGGAGAAATAGATAAAACCACATGGGAAAAAACCCTACTCCAAAAAGAGATAGAAAAAGAAGGAAGGAAGGCATCATCATTGAGACCCCCCAAGGATAACTTCCTTCACCCCAAGCATAGAACGTAGGTAAAGATATCATGGGGATGTAAAAGGTTTAGTGAAGATGTCAGCAACCTAATAAGTAGTAGGAATATACTCCAAACTCAGAAAGCCATCCTGAATCAAATGCCTGATAAAATGCATATGAAGCTCAATGTGCTTGGTCCTCTGATGCTCAATCGGGTTGTGGTAAATATGTATAGCACTTTGATTGTCACACCAAAGAATAGTGGGACTATCAGGAGGAAAACCAAACTCTTTCATCAACTACCAAAGCCATAAAACCTCTTAACTAGCTAGTACAGTTTCTCAGTAATCGGCCTCTATAGATGATAATGCATGAGCTATCTACTTCTTGCAAGACCATGTGATAAGATCGAAACCAAGATAGAAGAAAAAGCCATAAGTATACCTTCAATCAGTAGTATCACCAACCCAATATGAATCTATGGAACCAAAACTGTGAGGATCCCCTGATGTATAGTGAATGTCATAAAAAGTAGTACCCCAAATGTACCTCAAGATATATTTGGCTATTTTCCAATGACTCTCATGAGGATCCATAGTAGGAGTAGAGCAAGTGGTAGTAAAAACAACACCTGACTGAAAAGGTGTGGGAGTAGGCTTGCAATCAAGCATGTTGAACCACTAAAGCATTTTAAGAGAAAACTTCTGCTGAAGTATGGAAATCCCATTCGAAGACTGAATAACCTGTAGGCCTAAAAAATAGTGTAGAAGTCCAAGATTAGTCATCTCAAACTGTGCTCTCAATACATGTTGAACACTCTAAATCATAGAGGATGAGCTACCTGTAATGATGAGATCATCAACATATATCGCACATATCAATAGATCAGCCCCATGACATTGCATGTACATGGTAGGATTTGAATGACAGTGTGTGAAGTGCGAGGAAAGAAAAAAATAATCCATCTTCTCATACCAAGCCCTCAAGGCTTGTTTGAGACCATATAGAGACCTCTAAAGTCTGCACACCATAGAAGAGTCCCGCATGAAACCTTGAGGTGCTCCATGTAAATTTCCTCCTGTAGGTTGCCATGCAAAAAGGCACTCTTTACATCCATTTGATATACTGTCCATCCCTGAGAAGCTACAAGTGATAGTACAAGGTGTATAGAATTCATCTTGGTGACAGGAGCAAAGGTCTTAGAGTAATCAATACCCTCCACCTATGAAAAGTCCTTCACCACAAGATGTGCCTTATACCTATCAATAGAACCATCAACAACATACTTGGTATGATACACCCACTTGCATTGAACCAACTTCATTCCTTTCAGAAGATGAAAAAGATCCCAAGTGTGATTCTTCATCAAAGAAGAATACTCCTCATCCATAGCCCTATCCCACTCAAGATGACTTTTCACCTCTGAAAATCACTGAGGATCATCTAAAATAGCATGACTTAATAAACTAGTACCAGATGTCTGAGAACGAGTGTGACGAGTATCTAAAGGATCACCTGCCAAAGATCCAGTTGCATCAACAATATCATGAGCCCAATTGGTCACATGTGGAACATCTAGTGGAGGTGGGGAAGGTGGAGCATCATCTAAATCTTCCTTAGAGGAGATAGAATCCTATAGAGTAGAAGATGGAGAACTAGGTAGTGAAGAAGAAGCTAATGATGGAGGATCCATCTGAGGATAGCGCTCATCAAACTAAACATCTCCCTAAAACAAGACTTCTCTAGAATCAGGATCAAACAACCTATATGCCTTCACATCCTCACAGTAGTCCACAAATATGAGTGGTTGAATTTTCCTCTCCATGGATTTCCTTTGAGCATCTGGAATAAATGCCCAAGCCTCACTGCCAAAAACTTAGAATGTAGAAACATCAGGCTTGACATGAGTCCAAGCCTCCTCAGGAGTTAAATGTCATAATTCTTTATGAGGCATCCAATTCTAAATATAGTTGGTGCAATTGATAGCCTCAGCCCAAAAGGAAGAACTCATAGCTCGAGACTGTAGCATACAATTGGCCATCTCCCTTAAATTTATGTTCTTTCTCTCTATAATGTCATTTTGCTAAGGGGTATGAGGAACTGTGAATTGATGTTGTAAGCCATGCTCAGGGAAAAAATATTTGAAAGACTGATTCACATATTCCTTCCCATTGTCAGTACATATACACTTGACAAAAAGACCAGATTGTTTCTCAAAAAATGTCTTAAAAATTCAAAATGAATCAAAGACATCAAACTTGTACTTCAAGAAGTACACCCATGTGTGTCTAGAGAAATCATCAATGAAGGTGAGTACATATCTAGCACTAGAAAAAGGAGTGGAAAATGACATAAGATCACTATGTATCAACTCCAAAGGTGTGAGAGCACGTGAGGATCTACCAGATGGAAAGGGATCTCTATGATGTTTTCCAAGCACACAACCTTGATAAACATTGTTAGTACAAGAGATCTAAGGCAGCCCATCACTATCTCATGTGTACTCATCTAGTTGACATGGCCAAAATGCTCATGCCAAAGCTTTCTCACAGTGTCTACATGAGAAACAAGAGAAACACCTATAGAATTAGAGCTCTCAAAGCCACCAAACTGGTATAAGTGAGTCTTTGGATCAACAATCTTAGTAGCAATAACCAAGTCAAGATCATGGAGTTCTTGAATAACCACATCATGTGGTGAGAACTCAACTATTTTACCTGAGCCAAAATGAAAAATATGATAAATAGATAGGAGGTTCATACAAATGGCCAAAACCAAAAGAACATCCTGTAGGAAATGACCATCTAATGAAATAGTTCCAGAACCTGTAACTGAAAGTAGTGTTGAGTCACCAACTACAATCTATGTAGTAACACTCTGAGAAAGTGAGGTAATCAATCAAGGTGAGTGTGACATATAGTGTGAAGCACCTAAATCAATGATCCATGAAGAAGTGGAAGACAAAGCTCAAGTAGAAATTACATGACCTTTCCCTATGGGAGAAGGTAGAGGCTTCAGAGGAGCAATACTATGATTTTTCATGGCTTCTTATAGTGCCTCAAGTCATTTCCAATACCTAGAAACTAGATGCCCTTCCTTGCCACAAAAAGTGCAAGGATCACCTATGTACTTCATTGTCTTGGAGGAAGACTCACTAGACTTAAAATTTTTTCCTTTTAGAGTAGATTTCTTTGGATCTAATTTTGGAGGTGGCTTGGAGAAATTCTCACTGCAAACTAAATCTATTTTGGGCTTGGGCTTCTTCTTTTGCTTTCCCTTGGATGGTTGGGAAACCAATGCTTGGTTCTTTAATCCTATTAGAGAGTCCAACTGAGTAATTTTGGCCTACTCTCTATTCAAATGATCATAGAACACCTCAAAAGTGGGCATGGTGAATCTAGGTCCCAAAGCATCCATGGTAGAATGAAAGGTAGAAGAGAAAATCTAAAATTTTCCCTAAAGCTTAGACAAGAAATAGATAAATACACTCTTTATCAGTCTTTTTCTTTCCACATTTGTGTAATAAAGATTTGTGTTGTTTGAACTTCATCAGAAAGTCCTCAATAGAGGGAAAAGAATCAGGTATAAGAGAGGTAAGCTCTGCCTCAATCTAAAGTTCTTTGAACTCATTGATGGTACTGAATAATGTCTCAAATTTAGCCCACATCTCTAGAGGGGTATTACACCCATCAAGATGAAACTGCAAGCTATTTGATACCTGTAAAGAAATCATCCTCATAGCCTCATCCATATTGTTTCTATGATGCATGACCTCAAAGGGCCTTTGAAATAATGGTTGCACTGCATCTAGACAAGACCATAACCCTTTTGAATGGATAAGTCATGTCATCAAGGTTTTCCATGTGTGATAATTATGTGGGGTCAGAAGTTTTAGACAAGAAGAGGTCTCGACCATATTTTTTAGAAGGGCTTTTGTTTTGATGAATATTTGGTTTAAATGATAGAAACAAGAAAAATACACCCCACAATCCAAATACCAAACCCCTAAGACTAGAATGATGTGCTTTAATAATGAAAGGGAAAAAAAAATTCAGATCTGAATCTTGTGTACTTTGAAATTTTTTTGATGAAAATAGATAGAAATCTCGATGGTGCTTGAGAAGAGCTTTCTGACACTTCTTTCATATCAAAAAATGGAGCTAATTTGAGCAAATTGGCCCCCCCAGAATGCAAAAAATATAATATATCTTTGATAGTAGAAACAAAAAGCTAGATGATAGGAAAAACTAGATTAATATGCTTGAGAGTGTCGGGCTTGGAACCAGCTTTACGACAATATCTCGTTTGCCAAAAAATGATGCCTAGAGCTCCTGGTACGCCAATTTGAGTGAAAGGCCCTCCAAAAGAGATAAAAATCCCAAAAAGGGGCTAGCTGCTAGCCCCTTGGCCTTAGCAGCTGGTCACATGCAAGTGATAGTAGCTGGAGGTTAGGGCTGGCCGCTAGTGGTTTAAGTAGGCCACTGGTAGTTTAGCTTGTCACTGGAGGTTTAGCTTGCCGCTAGTGGTTAGTCAGGCCGCTAGCGGTTTGTCAATGGCTCGCCGGTGGTGGTGGTCTGTAGGTGGCGCACTGGTTGCATGGTATTTTTTTTAAAAAAAAAATTGTCTTGAAAATCATGCAAAAGGTTTCCTCAAGGTGTGTGCACAACCGTACGGCCCTAGAGCAAAAATATTTTGCCTCTTCCTGCAACTTTGTCCAAATTGGATGCATTTTATATCAAAATAGGGGTTTTTGGGCACTGCGAGCTCAACAATGAGGTCCGTTTGAGCTCAAAGTGCACCAAAGTTAAGCGACCCCCTAATTTCAATAAAAATAAACTGAAAAGACCCTAATCTAAACCAGATGATTTTCTTAGATCTGATTTCTTCAAACATGAAAAAGTTGTAGCAGATTAGGCTCTGATACCATGTATGATTTGAGCAATACAAATCCACAAAACCCAAAGATCACCTGCATACAAAAACCTATTATAAGGAGGTAGAGACAAGAAGAGGGAAAGGGTTTGACTCAAAAATATGAAGAAAAAAATATCCTCAATTAATGAATGAATAAAATATACAATGGATCAACCTTATAAAGGAGATTGAAAACCTAAAAAGGTAAACTCTAGAAAGCAGAAGTGCATGTAATAATTAGTTTAATTATTACATGACTAATGCATGTAGGTTTATATTTAAAAATGACTAGTGCATGAGTGTTTTAAGTATAACACTACCAATGCAAGAGAGGTTTAAATATAAACAACTAAAGTAAAAAATAAGTTGACATCTTAAGAAAGGAGTAAAGTTAATTAAATTAACACAATTAAATTAATACTTTACTCTAACATGGATCAAGGCTCACTTTTGTATGTATGGGAAAGGATCAGAGTTTTTCTTTCTGGTTCTTTTCTCTATGAGCCTTTTGAACCAGTTTATATTAATAAAAAATATATTAAGTGGCTTTGCCACATTTTTCAAAAAAAATAAAAATAAAAGAATAGACATTTTATAAATCTTTTTAAAACAAACTTACAATACATATTTTTCTTCTTTTACATACAAATACCACTTTCATAGACTTTCATTTTCTCACACAAGTTCAAACTATTGAATAACATAAATAAACAAAATCTAACATTTAATATTTCAATCCTTTCAATGGTTAAAAATACAAGATTTTCTTTGAGCCTTACATTCTAATAAAAATATATATTTTCTACAGAATTTATACATTGAAGCCACTTTTAAAAAAAATAAATATCCTTCCCCTCCAAACCCTAACCCAAAATTAGGGTTAGGGTTCCAAATTTCATCTTCTAGAAATTATCTTCTTCCTCTCATCTATCTCTCCTATTCTTCTTCTTTTTTGCAGGTTTAATGGGGAATTGAAGACAAAAGGATACTTTCACAAAACGAGAATGTATAAATCTCTATTTTTTTTTAATAGTATGAATATATATATATATATAATGTTGTTATTTTATTTATTGATTTTTATAAAAAAATCTAAATTAAAAAAAAATAAAATTATGGGGGCACCTATGAACTCCCTCCCCCCCCCCCCCCACGCCTTACCTAAAGCTAGTTGGGCAGCCAACATGAGTGGTTGCACCGCCATAGACCAACGGCCCTGTCACTGGCTATGGTAGACATTGCCACTGGGGGAGCCACCACAGTCCAATGGCCCAAGAATTGGCTTTGGTGGGTTGTCAAGGGTTAGGGATTGCTGCCCCTTCCCTTTCGTGGCTCCCTTTGATGGGAGGCCATGGGGGAAAGGGGAATTCTTCCCACCGACGAGCCACAGAACTAGGTAGGAGTAGTTTATAATAATAATAATAATAATAATAATAATAATAATAATAATAATAATATTATTATTATTATTATTATTATTATTATATGTGGGTGTACTTGTATCATTACAAGTATTTATAATTTTTTTAAATAACTATTAATTTACAAATATATATATACACACACACATTTATGTATATATATATATGCATATTTGTACATGTATGAGCACTTAAAGAAAACAACAAATTTAAACATAAAAAGAACTATTTTTAAAACCAAAATCTCACATGATTAAATTATAAAATATGTAAATAAGAACATATATAAATATTTGAATATGTATATGTACATATATACACAAATATTTATATTCTATTTTTTATAAAAAAAAAAGGAATATATGACAATAACACTTTTATTACTTTTTTTTATACAAAACTAAACAAAATATTGAATATATATTCAAATGTAACTTTTCTAATTTTGTTTTGAAAGAAAATAAATGCAATACTAATCTAATTTAAAAATTTAAAAATTTATTTATTGATTTTTATTAAAAAAAAAAAATTATGGGGGAGCTTGTGAACTCCCCCCCTTGCATTCCCTAAGGCTGGTTGGGCAACCAAAATGAGTGGTGGCACCACCATAGACCAACGACCCTGCTGCTGGCTATGGCAGACGCTTCCACTGGGGGAGCCGCCACAGTCCAACGGCCCAATAACTGACTTTGGTGGGTTTTCGAGGGTTGGGGACTGCTCCCCCTTCCCTTTCATGGCTCCCTTTGATGGGAGGCCATGTGGGAAATATTGGACACTGCAATTGAAGCAATTGTTGTATTGTCATTGATGTCAAATCTTAACTGGTAACACTATTGCTATCTAAGAAAGTACTATATCTATTTGATTATTGAGAAGGATTAGGGCAAGGGTGATAACAATAGAACCTAGAGAAAGGTTTAGTTATTTGATACTTCAATGAGTACTTGATTATGTGGCACAATGATAAGATAATGTATTTTTTATCAAAGTGAGAAGCAAGAGTGAACAAGTAAGCTTAACTGAACAATAGTTAAAAAATCTAGTTTAAGCCAAGTGATGTTAGTGTCGACCGAGCCAGTATATGCTGAGTAAATTCAGTGTTGACTGAACATCAGTGTATTGTCAAGGGAAATAGTTTCAAGTGGTGACCAATCTATGCAGTGATGACTGAGGAGTTGAACACAGTATTGATCGAGCGTTAGTAATTTACATTTGAGGAAGAATTCAAATTCCTAGCCGAGATGTTTGAATTCTTGGATTATGTAAATCATGTTGACTTTATTTATTGATTGTATGAATCATTTAATGCATAGTAAACAATTTTATTGTGATTCCGTAAAGAGATTAAATATGTTTCTAGAAGGATGAATGAAGAACATAATGTTGGAAGGATTCGATGAATCTGACCTAAACCTAAGATCTACAGAGGAGATTAAGAGGCAAAAGATGGATCTACTTATCGAAGAGGTATTAAGGAAACCTAAGTGTGAGGTTGAGAGAGAGATGCTAGAGTTTTGTTGTTATTAATTGAATAAGCAGAAAGGCTGAACGAGAAGGAGCTGATCAAAGTTGTAATTTCTTGAAGGGATTTTTGAGCAGATCAGTGATGGAGATGGAAATGGAACTCATTTAGCAAGCTAGCATATATATAAGAATTGGATCTATTATTGTATAAATCCTTTAATCAAGGTTTCATTCTAATGGAATGTACTTAAGTCCTCTAACAAGGCACACTCCTAACATGGTGGTTGAAATCCTTTAACAGGGTCACACCTAGTAGTGTGTTTGTAAACCTTTGACAAGGTTGGCTTTTCACGGAGCTCACTTCAAAAGAGTGAAAATATTAGTAGCATGTTACAAAGTGGTTTTTCCAAAATTGGGTTTCCACTATAAATCCTAGTGTCAATACTTGTGTGAATGTTTTGGTTTGAACATTTCCATGTTTTGCAAGTTAAATACTATTGGATAGTGGACTACATTATTATACGTTTCTGGTATACATTCTATAATGACCAAGTAGCTGTTGGTTATTAGATCTAAGTTGTTGAAGTGTTTAAAAGTCTAATTGATACATCTGGACCTAAGAAAAATTGATTCACCCTCCCTCTCTATTGTTCTAAATCATATTAACAATTGGTATCAGAGCTGTTGGTTCTTACAGAGAACAAGTTTAAAGGTACTTGAAGTAAATGATCAAGTTGTATAAGAAGGAGGTACCAAAGTTGAATAAGGAGCAATTCCCTGCATGGTAGAGTCTGATGTAACTACATCTAGCTAGTATTGGTGACTCAACGAAATATTATGTTGAACATGACTATGTTACACCTGCTGCACCTTTGATTGTCAAGGAGATGAGAGCTAAACAAGAACACAATCAAGCAATGTTGGAGATTGCATCTACCTTAAGCTATCTTGAATTTGAAGACATTAAAGATTGTACAAATGCAAAGAAAATGTGGGACACTCTTTCAAACATCTATGGTGGTGACATAAATGTACTAAGGGAAAAATATGAAAGCCTCAGAGGTAAGTTTGATGAAATGAAAATGCAAGAAGGTGAGAATATTTCTCAATATTGTGGTAGGATAAAGAAGGTTGTAAATGCTATTAGAGGAGCTAATGGAACTATTGATGATGAGACTATTATTAAAAATGTATTGGGAACTTTGTGTCCTATCTATGCCATCAAAATTTTATCAATTCAAGAATCTAGATGTAACATTGTAATGCTCTAACATTGGAAGATCTTGTTGGTAAGCTTACTGCTTTTGAGCTTTCTAATGTTGAGTCTAAATTCAAGTCACAAATGGTTTTACATAAGTCTAAGAAGGAAAAAGGAAGATGCATCAGTGAGATTGAAAGTGATAGTGACACTTCTGATGAAGAACTAGAGGATCTTGAAGCTCTTATGGCTAGAAGATTGAAAAGAGGAAAAGGCAAGTATAAAGGTAAACCTCCTATTACATGTTTCTCATGTAACAAAGTTGGCCATATAGCTGCAAGATGTCCTGACAGGGATGACAAGGATGAAGAAAGAGAAAGAAAGTACAAAGACAAGAGAGAAAAAAAAGGTTACCGAAGGTAAAAGGACTACAAGGATAAAGGTAATAAATCCTGTTACTTTGTTGAAGAAGAAACAGACACTGATAATGATGATTTTGAAATTGAAGTAGTCTATGTTGCTATGAAAGATGAGTCTGATGAAGATGAGAAAAATGCACTTGTTTCTTATGTGATAAAAGGTGATAAATGGATTATTGATAGTGGTTGATCACACCACATGACTGTGACAAAAGTAAATTTGATACCCTAGATCATTAAAAAGGTAGAAGTGTTAAGTTTGGTAATGTTGTACCATGTCCTGTAAAGGGTAAAGGATTAATTAAGTTGACTGATAAGATCACTTGTGAAAATGCTTATTGGGTTGAAGGTCTTAACTATAATTTGCTAAGTTTTGCATAGCTTAATAGCACTGGTTACCGAGTGGAATTTCATCACAGGAAGGCTAAAATATTTGATACCACTAGTGAACTGATTGGGAGTGGAGAATAGACAAGAGGTCATTTATTCTATCTAGAACTATCTGAAGAGACATGTTTGGTTGCACAACTTGATGATATATGGATATGGCTTAAAAGGATATGTCATGTTAACTTTGACAATCTGGTAAATATTAGTAAAAAGAAGAAAGCTAGAGGTTTGCCTAGATTGAAGAAACCTAATAATGTGATGTGCAAACAATGACAATTGGGTAAAATGACAAAGTATAGTTTCAAGAGCAAGACTTTTACTTCTGAAAATATCTTAGATCTGGTTCATGTTGAACTTTGTGGACCTATGGATGTACAAAGCTATTGTTGTGCTAAATACTTTATTATGTTTGTTGATGATTACACTAGGATGATGACTATAATGTTTTTAAAAGAAAAATTTGATGCATTTCAGTTATTTAAGTGGTATCTAGATAAGGTTGAAAAGGAGACAAGTAGAAACTTGAAATGTTTGAGATCTGACCAAGGTGGAGATTTCATATCAAATGCGTTCAATCTGTTCTGCAATGATAAAGGAATCAAGAGACAAACATCTGCACCTAGAACACCTCCACAGAATGGTATATTAGAGAGAAGGAACAAATCTATCATAGATTGTGCAAGGACACTAATGATTGAGAATAATGTTGCACAAAAGTACTAGAAAGAAGCTGTAAGTACAACTATTTATAACTTAAACCAAGTACAAATAAAAGAAGGTTCAAATGTTACACCTTATGAATTATGGTACGGTTATCCACCTAATGTAATACTTTAGAATCTTTGGGAGAAAATGCTATATACTAAAAGACAATAGGAATGGAAAGTTTGATGCTAAAAGTGATGAGGGCATATTCCTAGGCTATTCCACAAAGAGTAAAGCTTACAAGTGTTTGAACTCTAACACTAACAAAATTGTGGAAAGTGTAAATGTGAAGGTTGACGAAAATGCAGAGAAAAATGAACTGGAAAGTAAAAGAGAACCTGAATATCATAGATCTTTTATCTATACAGAAGAAGAAGAGAGAAGTAACACACTTGCACCTGATGCAGAGTCTTGGGTAAGCAATGTCGAGCATCAAGGAGATATTGTTGAATGATAGGAGGATGTTTTTGAGTGACAGGAGGATGCTTCTGAGCATTAGGAAGTGGTTGCCGATCAATCAGAGGTTGAATCTGATAATCTTATTGGTGAACTTGAAGAGTAAGGAGAAAAGAAAGAACAACCTATTTTGGCATAGTATGTAAGGAGACATCACAAGCCTGAACAAATCACTGGAGATAAAGGAACTGGAGTTCTAACCAGAAGCAAGTTAATAGATCCTACATGTTTATTGTGTGAATTTGAGCCTAAGACAACAAGGGAGGCAAACAATGAAGACTAGATTCAAGATATGAATGAGGAGATAGACCAAATAGAAAAGAATGATACTTGGACTCTACTGTCGAGATCAAAAAACAAAAATGTCATTGGAACAAAATGGGTATTTAGAAATACGCTTAATGAACATGGACAAATCACAAGGAACAAAGCAAGGCTTGTATGCAAGGGCTATGAACAAGAAGAAGGAATAGACTATGGGGAGACATTTGCCCCTGTAGCAAGATTAGGAGTAAGAACTCTACTTGCATATGTTGCCTATAGAGATTTCAAGGTATACCAAATGGATGTCAAGTCTACATTTTTAAATGGTATATTAGAAGAAGAAGTGTATATTGAGAAACCTGAAGGATTTGTTGATCCAAACAAGAGACACATGGTTTGCAAACTGAACAAGGCACTCTATGGATTAAAGAAAGACCCTAGAGTATGGTATGAGAGGCTACACAATTACCTATTACAGATTGGATTCTCAAGGACAAATGACACTAGCAATCTATACATGAAAGATGAAGAAGGTAAAGGGATCTTGTTAGCTAAGATTTTTGTAGATGATTTCATATTTAGTGGACAAGATGCCTTGTGTAAAAAATTTTCAAAAGAGATACAAACTGAGTTTGAAATGTCTATGTTTGGTGAGATAAAATTCTTTGTTGTTTTGCAAGTATATCAAATGGAGAAAGGTATTTTCATCACATAGTCTAAATATGTCAAAGAGATACTGAAAACCTTTGGTATGGAGGACTCAAGGCCAGTAAGTACTCCCATGGCCACTGGACATAAACTGTCTAAAAATGATGATACTGTTGAAGTAAACCAAACTCTATATAGATCCATGATTGGAAAGCTGCAATATGTTGTTCACAGTAGACCAAATATTTCTCTAGTAGTTGGGATTGTGGCAAGATTCTCTGCCAATCCTAAGGAAATTCATATGATGGCTTTGAAAAGAATAATGAGATATTTGAAAGGAACAAGAGACTATGGACTGTACTACAAGAAGCATGAGAGATTTGAACTGAGAGTCTATACTAATGAAAATTAGGCAAGAAATGTGGATGATAGAAAAATTACTAGTGGTGGAGCTTTCTTTCTTGGACATAGATTAGTTTCCTGGACAAGCAAGAAATAAAATTGCATTTCCCAATCTATAGATAAAGTTGAGTATGTAGCTACTGCAGTAAACTGTTCAAATCTGGTATGGATAAAGAAATTGTTGAAAGGCATGAAAGAGGAGATCATTGAACCAATTGTCATATATTGTGACAACACAAGTGCTATCAACATATCAAAGAACCCACTGATGCACAAAAAGACCAAACATATTGCCATCAAGTATCATTACTTGAGGGAATTGGTACAAGATAAAGAGGTAAGAATGGAATATGTAAATACAAAGGAAAAACTAGCAGACATATTCACCAAAGCTTTACCTAAAGAAGTTCATGAGTATTTGAGAGGAAAATTAGGGGTTCTTCCCCTAACTGAGGCTACCTAGCCAAGCTAGGAACACTACATCAAATGTGTTGCAAAGAGTATCTAACAAATTGATGCAGAAAAGGTCACACTTTAGGAGCATCCTAAGGTTGTGAAAAGTACAACAAATTTGATAGTCAATCATAAGCAAAGATGACAGAGGGAGAAATATTGTTACTGAGCTGACAGGATGACATCTACATCTAAAAGTTGCAAGTTCTAGTTGCTACTTTGGCATTATTGTCAAAGAGGGAGATGAGTAAGATGAAAATACATGGCGAGATTTCATGGAAGATCAAGAAAGAGGGAGAGATTTAGAGAAAAGAGACACCAAAAAGATTCAGTGGGAGTTACTGTGTGGATGGTCAAGCAAGTGAGGCTAAAGATATTCAGAATCAGAATGAAGCTAAGGATATTACAAATGTTTCTGATGCACAAACAAGTTTTGGATTGGTTGGTGAATCATGTGTTATTCATATGGTCTTGCCATCAATGCCAAAGAGGGAGGTTGTTGGAAATTGCCATCATCACAGAGCTCACTTCAGAAGAGTGAAAATATCAGTAGCATGTTACAAAGTGGTTTTTTCCAAATTGGGTTTCCACAATAAATCCTAGTGTCAATACTTGTGTGAATGTTTTGGTTTGAACATTTCTATGTTTTGCAAGTTAAATACTATTGGATAGTGGACTACACTGTTATATGTTTCTGGTATACATTCTATAATGACCGAGTAGTTGTTGGTTATTAGATTTGAGTTGTTGAAGTATTTACAAGTCTAATTGATATATTTGGACTTGAGAACAACTCCTTCACCCCCCTCTCTGTTGTTCTAAATCATATTAACAGGAAAGAGACATTCTTCCCACCCATGAACCACATAAGTAGGCAGCAGTAGTTATTATTATTATTATTATTATTATTATTATTATTATTAGTACTATTATTATTATTATATGTGTGTACTTGTATCATTACAAGTATTTATAATTTTTTTAAATAACAATTAATTTACAAATATATATATATATATATATATATATATATATATATATATATATATATATATATATATAGACACACACACACACACATTTATGTATATATATGCATATTCGTACATGTATGAGCACTTAAAGAAAACAACAAATTTAAAAATAAAAAGAACTTTTTTTAAAACCAAAATCTCACATGATTAAATTATAAAATATGTAAATAAGCACATATATAAATATCTGAATATGTATATGTACATATATACACAAATATTTATATTCTATTTTTTATTATTAAAAAAAGGAATATATGACAATAACACTTTTATTACTTCTTTTTTATACAAAACTAAACAAAATATTGAATACATATTCAAATGTAACTTTTCTAATTTTTTTTTTGAAAGAAAATAAATGCAATACTAATCTGATTTAAAACTTTCAAAATAATTTTTTATTTCACATTTTCAAGAAAGCACTACTTTACATTAATAATAAAAGGATAGACATTTTATAAATATTTTTAAACAAACTTACAATACATATATTTCTTCTTTTACATACAAATACCACTTTCATAGACTTTCATTTTCTCACATAAGTTCAAACTTTGTAATAACATAAAAAAAAAATCTAACATTTTATATTCCAATCCTTTCAATGGTTGAAAATACAAGATTTTTTTTCAGCCTTACATTCTAATGAAAATAAAAAAAATTCTACATAATTTATACATTGAAGGCACTTTTTTTTTTCCAATCTTCCACATGCATGAACCTACAAACAAAACTTTACAACTTGACCATGGAGGCTCACCTCCCAACCTAGGACTCTAAGAGACCGTCCCCGAGCTTGGGGAACCAAGGGTAGATGGGTTAAAAATACACATAAAACCTCATTTTCATACAACACAAAAAAACATAACAAGACACCCAACCATGGCTTGCACAACGGGTCTCCAAAACCCATGAATAGGGTGAAGGTGGACCAAGTACCCAAGAGGAAATTTCTAAAGAAATCAAATACATACTATTCCTTTTCAAGACTCATTATCAACACATCAGAATTCACTTCTCATACAACATAATCTCCCCTTAGGGCCCCCAAATAAATAACAAAAAAAATGGCAACATGGAGCCCATAGTCCATGCCTTATCCCTCTCCTCCATGAGGAGAGAATCTACACTACATGGGTTGTCCAAAAATCCTTCAGCCACAAGGCTATTCTTCCCTCCCAAGAGTGAGTTTGGCCTTGAACTCCCATAACATTCACATACACAAAAATAATAAGAAACAACAATAAATTGGAAGGAAATACTTTCAACAATACAACATGAATTCACAAGATTTAAAAATGCACATAAAAATGTAACTCCTTTCATGGAAAGAGTGCAACAAACCTTGATCCAAGCTAAAGGAAAATGAAAATTTGATGAAGAGCTATCCATTTTGTCCAATATTTTCTCCTTCCAAACACTAGTTAATTCTAGAAGTCTCTAAAGATAGAGAGTGGGTGATCAACCCAAGATCTCTCCAAAATTCTTACTAAAAGGGCTTCCTACAAAAGTCCCAACCAACCATCATAAAGAGGGCATGGCTCAAGAAGTCATTTTTCTTCATACTTATCTCCTCTTCTAATTGAGATGGAGACCAAGAATGGGAAAATGGGATGGACTTGTCCTCTCACTCCAAAGCCCAATTATCGTCACTTGACTTCATGGATGCTTTTGATGGGTCATAAATGAGTTATGGGCTCTAAATTGACCAAAATCTAACCCCCAACCCATAGTATACCAAGTGGGGTAGCTAGAATAGACTACAAATTCACCCTAGGGGCTCATTTAACCCTCCAAAAATACACTTGAAATTTGCATACGGGTCCAACAAGATGTGACCAAATACAATGGCTTCCTAACCAAAGAGTCAATATGGGAACTCTACCTGATAATCCATGGTAAGTGTCACACTCCAACCTACTCACATGGTCTGGTCATGCCAACACATCACATAATACAAGTATCAAGTGACACTACAAAATTTACACATCACTTGTACACATGGAAATACCATTAGGATAAAACAAGATTATAAATTATAAATATTACAATCATGCAACATCACAATTGTGAAATAAAATATGTAACAACTAGGTTTTGTCTCTTCATTAGATGCAACCTTGGCTTTCATTGATTTCAAAAAGGTCTAACCTTGATTCCCCGATTTATTTCCATGGTCAACTTCCCTGTACAACTAAATTTAAATATCAGTAGTTGAAGAAAAACATACATAGAAACAATGTAAATAATTGACAATATTAAATAATATATCTTTTACTATTGCATTCCCATAATTGTAATGTTCCCAATTTTTCTAGCATTGCTCTTTCAAGGATTAGCCTATTATTTTGATCCTCATAGGCTAATTATTATGGATAGAGGGTCTTTTGAGGTAGTGGCTTAGCTTGGGAGGGTCTTGTCTTCTCCACAATTCAATAAGCTATAAGTTGGTCTTCGTTTGGCTTAGATTGGACTTTATTTGGGCTTAGATTTGTGTACTTACCATTTGTGGTAAGTTGGGTGTTGATTGAGATGGACCCTTTCTATTTTTGGAAACTACATTTGGTCACATGGGGAATTAATAGGTATAACTCCTACTTCAGATGACATATTTAAATGATAAGTATTTTCAGAGTTATTACATTTTTAGTGGCCAAATTATTATTAAATTATTAAATGGCTTATTATAAAGTTATAATCTAACTTTATAATTTCACTTAAGTTGAGGGTTAAGTCATCATTGAAAAGGGTCATTATTTAATTGATTATTAAACCCAAGTCACATTATTATAATGATATCTTATTATAATAATGTTTTCAAGGAAATTGTTAAAAGGAGTTGTGTTGAGTGAGATCATTTGGGAAACTTTCACAATTTCAAAAGTTGAGTTCTTTTGGAAACTTTTATTAACAAAGCATTATAAATATGAGCTCATTTCTTTGGAGAAAGCACACTTGAATATTTATTTTCTTTTGTTGCCTTTGAGGAGTTTTTGAGTTTTTTGATTTATAAACCCTTGCTGAGGTATAAGGCTCTAATTTTCTGAGAGGTGCATTGCACCAATTTGCTACTGAGGTAGAGAAAATTGAGTTTTCTTCTCTATTGTGTTTACTATTATTGAGAAGTTATCTGTGAGTTTGGTCTTCATTCCTTGGAGAGAACTCTTCAAAATTGATAAGCATTGTGTGAGTTAATGTTCAAAATTGTGTGAGCTGTTGGAATCCATTTTCAAATACCTTTAAGACTGTCATACGGATGTCTGCTAGAGTCATATAGTATTAAATGTAGGCCATACTATTTTTATTTGGTGCTATGTTTTAAGGGAAGGAGCTATGTGATTAATTGCAGCTAGGTTGTGTTGTTTATTAGCAGTTGGATGCATGATATTGGAGGTTGTGTTTTGGGGTCTGAGATACTATGCATTGTAAGAAAAATTCAACACATTAGCTGGTGTCAAAATTACCTCTTGGCTGTGTCACAATCTTCAGCAGTCTTGTTTTGGATAATAAAGTGTCTATTTAATTTATGTATTGTTCACTAATTTGGAAAGCAAAGAAATTGTTATAAGGTGTCTTAAATATTGAACTTAATTTGTAATTCTTACAATTGAAAAATCAGTTTAAGAAAATTAGATTTAAATTTTGTTGTTGATGATATTCCATGTTCTGGAAAAATTTCACAAAATTATATGTGTTAGAAATAAAATAAAACAATTGCAATTGAATTAAAGAAAACTTCAGTTTGTACTTGAGAGCCAGTTGGGCTTTTTACAATGGTATCAAAGCATGTTTCATGCCATCCTGTGGGGTATGGATTCTTTTATATTCTGATGTTATTTAAAAAGTGATAAGCATTCCCACTTTTCCAAGCTATGGATAAATATAGGAGGCCTAGTTCTGGGAGTCAACGTAGCAGTATGGGAAAAAGAGAGGAAATCAATGCTTGGGTGGAAAGTATGGAAAGACTTAGGCTTCACCAACAAAGATTGGCAGAGAGCTTGTCAGATCTAGAGACAGTTGACAGGGCAACAAGATATATAGTTTCTGCCTTTAGAAGGCTGACATCAAGGTTGCAGGGAAGGAGGCTTGAGTTTTCTCTGTTAGGTGCCCATGATGTAGATGTACCGATATTTAGTATGATACTTGCTAGTCCTATCCATAGTGTTGAGCTTCAGCAAGTTGAGACTCCCAGAGCAGTCACTACAATTAGTTCAGAGGCAGCTAATGTTGTAGTTGTCACTGAGTGTTCAGAATCTTCTGTGGAGGGATTTGTTATTGGAGACTTTTATGTCAGCTATCATAGTGTTGCTCCAGTGCAGGAGGTAGCTACTTCCTCATATGGGACTAATGCATGTATGGAGTCACCTAGATGTGATGTTGGTGATCTAAGCATTATAACAAAGTCGATAGATGGTGGTTCATGGTCTAGCATTATTGGTGCACAACCTGACATTTGGTCGTGTGTGCAGAGTCAGGTGTCAGCAGTTGAGGCTTTAGTAGGAGATGTGGATGTAGATAGTATGGACACATCTGATGATACATTTGAGGATGCTATGAGCCACATTGGGTATGACACCCCTTGTGGGATGTTGGGTGATGACTCCAAGGATATTTTGGATGAATCCCAAGATCATAGTTTACAGGGACTTATTGCAGATAGTGAGGATTCTCAGAGACATGAGTCCATTCAGGTAGAACAAATTACACATCATGTCTCTCACAACTCACAAATATCTTATTCAGATCTGTAGGTAGGATTTGTTCACTTTGTGAACAATCCTTTATTTGATACAAATGTCACTATGTCATATGACAATCCATTATTTGAGTTCATCAATGATCCCTTTTAGGTGACGAGTGAGGATGATGATGATGGTGATGGTGATGGTGATGGTGATGATGATGACAATGACGATGACAATGATGATGACAATGATGATGATGATGATGATTGGGATTCTTTTAGTACACTAGATGATCACACAATTTTTACAGGATGCCAGTCAGATTTTGTTGAGCAATTTACAAAGGTGTACATAGTGAGGAGTGCTTACAATTTTACATTTGATCCTCTCATGAAGGATATCAACTAGTTACAGAGTCCATCGGTCCATCTATTTGATGAATGGTATGATTGTTTAGTTGGCACATAGACTGGGAGAAAGTCCAGTTTGTCAGTTGATTTGCTTCCGTGTAAGTTACTCACGGTTGAGTTACTCCCATGTGATGTTCTTGTCTCAGTAAAATCAGTTTGAGTGTTGAGTTTAGTTTCTTAGACGCTGTAGTTGGTACTGTTGATATTGGAATTATTTTTGCTAGAGTGTGCTAATGATAGGGACATTACTCCATTCTATCCTTGGGATCTAGGTGGACTATGATGTTCATTTTTCTCTGGATTTCTTGGGGACAAGCAATTTTAGGGAGGGAGGACTGTAATGTCCCCAATTTTTCCAGCATTGGTGTTTCAAGGATTAGCCTATTATTTTGATCCTCGTAGGATAATTATTGTGGATAGAGGGTAAACTAATGTAGTGGCTTGTGCCCAGTTAGTCATGTGTTCCATGTGTGTGTAATGTCCCCAATTTTGCCAGCATTGGTGTTTCAAGGATTAGCCTATTATTTTGATCCTCGTAGGCTAATTATTGTGGATAGAGGGTCTTCTAAGGCAGTGGCCTAGCTTGGGAGGGTCTTGTCTTCTCCACAATTTAGTAAGCTACAGGTTGGTCTTCATTTGGCTCAAATTGGACTTCATTTGGGTACTTACTATTTGTGGTAAGTTGGGTGTTGATTGAGATGGACCCTTTCTATTTTTGGAAAGTGCATTTGGTCACATGGAGAAATAATAGGTATAACTCCTACTTCAGATAACATATTTAAATGATGAGTATTTTTGAAGTTATTACATTTTTAGTGGCCAAATTATTATTAAATTATTAAATGGCTTATTATAAAGTTATAATCTAACTTTATAATTTCACTTCAGTTGAGGGTTAAGTCATAATTGGAAGGGGCCATTATTTGATTGATTATTAAACCCAAGTCACATTATTATAATGATATCTTATTATAATAATGTTTTAAAGGAAGTTGTTAAAAGGGAGTTGAGTTGAGTGGAGATCATTTGAGAAACTTTCACAATTTCAGAAGTTGAGTTCTTTTGGAAACTTTTATCAACAAAGCATTATAAATTTGAGTTCATTTCTTTGGAGAAAGCACACTTGAATATTTGTTTGTTTTTGTTGCCTTTGAGGAGTTTCTAAGTTTTTTAATTTATAAACCCTTGATGAGGTATAAGGGTCTGATTTTCTAAGAGGTGTATTGCACCAATTTGCTGCTAAGGTAGAGCAAATTGATTTTGCTTCTCTACTGTGTTTACTGTTATTGAGAAGTTGTCTGTTATTTTGGTCTTCATTCCTTGGAGAGAACTCTTTTAAATTGATAAGTATTGTGTGAGTTAATGTTCAAAATTATGTGAGCTGTTGGAATCCATTTGCAAATACCTTTATGACTATCGTACGAATGTCTATTGGAGCCGTATAGTATTAAATGCAGGCCGTACTATTTTTATTTGGTGTTTCATTTCAAGGGAAGGAGCTACATGATTAGTTGTAGCTGGGTTGTGTTGTTTATTGGCAATTGGATGCATGATATTGGAGGCTGTGTTTTGGGGTCTGAGATACTATGCATTGCAAGAAAGATTCAAAAAATTAGCTGGTGTCAAAATTACCTCTTGGATGTGTCACAATCTTTAGCAGTCTTGTTTTGGATAACAAGGTGCCTATTTAATTTATGAATTGTTCACTAATTTGGCAAGAAGAGAAATTGTTATAAGGTGCCTTAAATATTGAACTTAATTTGTAATTCTTGCAATTGAAAAATCAGTTTAAGAGAATTAGATTAAATTTTTTTTTTTTATGATATTCCATGTTCTGGAAAAATTTCACAAAAGTATATTTGTGTTAGAAATAAAAGAAAACAATTGCAATTGAATTAAAGAAAAATTTAGTTTGTACTTGAGAGCGAGTTGGGCTCTTTACAATAATTCACCATTAATCTAAAACAATATTCTCAATCCAATTTCTTCCTAACATATTTACTCACAAAGCATATGCATAATCCAATCATCATATAATTTTATATGTCCATAAAGGTTAACCATAAAATCTATAATTCAATCTCATCATAAAAATAATCTAAATCAATCCATCATAATGCAATATCATAATGTAACATAGAATCTCTATCAATAAAGTTCATAAGTCCTGAATCAATTCTTAAAACCAATCTCATCAAATTCATTGATAGAAAATATATGTTGATTATATCTAAATTGATGGATGTTGTTGGAATTGGTTACTAATGTTGTTGTCATTTGTGTTTTTCCACTGATGTCAACATATGTTTCTATGAAGAGAACAAATTGGTTATTATAGTGTACAGATACTATATGGTTGATTTAGAATGAGCGAACCAAATTTTGTGTACAAGGAAGTGTTTTGATCTTATATCTAAGATCACGTGTTGTAATATTTCACATTGGTTGAGTAACAAAAGATTTGGTAAAGACTCGTTTCTGGATTGTGGCGGTGGAATTTGACAGAGTTAGTCTCTATGTTTTGAGTGTATCTTACAAGCGATGTAGATTCAATGTATGTGATCTTAAGGGATGTCAGATAATGTATTGATGAATGTTATTTGATCTTAGAAAGTCATGGGAAGCATGATGATTTTATTTGTGGTGTGTGTTTTGGAGGAGACCTATTTGGGGCTGACTTCAGAGTTGTAGCGTGTATTATAGATAGTGAGCATGGATTACAGATGTTGGACCTTAATTGTTTAAGTGTAATTATTGTATACTTGTTATAGATACCATGTGTATCTTAGCAAGGGGTTATGTAATTATTTGTATATTAGGAAAGCCTAATTGGCTAACCTGATCATTTATTTTAATAGGGTATATATGTAAGATCTTTTCTTTTGGAAAGATGGGTAGTGTGTAAGAATTATAAAAGAGTATTGTGGAAGCTGCGAGCTTGTATCTGCTAGATGTAGATCAAAGGGTAGTTTATACTTCATTAGAACTTATCAAGCAAAGAAAGTTGATATCAGATAGTTCACAAGGATTTTGTATTTCCTTTATATACACTTGTTTTGCAAACAGTGAGTTCTGGAGGTGGACATAACCTTCTTTAGGAAGTGAGCCTAGGTAGTGAGCCTACATTTATTTAACTCCTAACATGGTCTCTCCTTTAACATGGACTGTGTACTATAAAGTTTTAATAAGATCCTAATAGGGCTAGATCTTTAACATGGATACTATACTCTTAGTACATCATTTTTGGGTGCTAATTCCCACTAGGGTTTTACCTTTAACAAGGTTTCATTGACAACAAAATGTTGTGTTGGAATTTACTATGTTATCATTTGATTTGGTGTAGCTTCTATTTAAAGTTTAAAGTTTAACAATTTTTCTCACAACAGATTCACCGCCCCCTCTCAGTTGTGTTGGTGGACTATTATTCCTAACAATTGGTATCAGAGATACTGGTATATTTTAAGAAAGAATGCAGAAACATAACATAAGCTAAAATATATCATAATCAAACATAATCTAGTCCATGTCATGTAGAGTGATCATCTAAAGTGCATCAAAATAGATTACTAATACTATGTCCAACATAAATATAAAAGTAATGCTATGATGGGTTGGGGTAGGGTCTCACACCCTCCCCCTCTAGGCATGAAATTCATCCTAGAAATCATCAAAAAGATGGGGGTACTGAGATCTGATATGTGCTAAATCCTCTTATGAAATTGTAACCTCATCATTACAATCCCACTTGACTCTAACATGGTCTATCTCTCTCCCTTGAAGATCCAATGTTTGGCATGCTAATATATGAGTGGGCTCCAAAGCTAGTTGCCTATCTGGCTCCACCTATAAGGCATCCCAATCCATAACCTGAGACTCAACATAAACATATTTTCTCAAAATAGAAACATGAAATACATCGTGGATGCTTGACGGGCTAGGTGGCAAGGCTAGACAATAAGAAATTGGTCTTATCATCTCTAAGAACTCAAAAGATCCAACAAAGTGAGGTGCGAGCTTAGAATGCTTTCGAAGATGGATTGGCTCTTATGCGGTCTAACCCTCAAGAAGAATCTATCTCCAACCATATAAACATGATCAATCCTCTTTGCATCTGCATACTTCTTCTATCTATCATGATCCTCTCTAAGATGTTTCCTGATAGAGACTACATGTTTCTCCATCTCTCTAACTAATTGTGGTCCAACAACTACCCTATCCTCAATCCTATCCCAACTCAAAGGTGTCATGTAGGGCCTACCATACAAATCCTGATAAGGAGGCATACCCAATGACATATGATGCCCATTGTTATAGGAAAACTTGACTAATTTTAGGTACTCCTCCCACTTGACCTGATGGTCCATCACATATATGTGTAGCATATCCTCTAATACCTAATTGATTCTTTATTTAACCATCTATTTCAGGATGATAGGTTGTACTAAAATTGATCCTGGTACCCAATGTTGCCTACAATTCTCTCCAAAATGATAATGTAAAGAGAGAATCTCTATTGGAAATGATCTTATGGGGAATAATATGAAGTCTAAAAATATCTTGCAAGAATACCTATGCCACTACAGGTGTTGGGAAAGTAGTATCAATGGGTGAAAAGTGAGCCACCTTGGTCAAATTTTCAACTATCACCTTGATGTCATCATGTCAGTGCTATGACATAGGAAGAACAACAATAAATTCCATAGATATGGTATCCCATTTCCACTTGGGTACCTCATGAGGGTGAATAATCCCACCAGGATGGCATTGTTCCACCTTAACTCTCCAACACTCAAGTCATCATGCCACTAACTCTGCAATGGCCTACCTCATGTCTGACCAATGATAAAGTTATCTCAAATATGCATGCATCTTCTTGGCTCTAGGATGTGTTGTATAAGGTTCTCTATGAGCATCTAGCATAATGAAATCATGCAATCCACTGGAAGGAGGTACATAAATGTGTCCTCTATGATATAAAATCCCATCAGACTCCAATGAGTAGTCTGCACACTTCCCCTCAAGGGATCTCTGTGATTGGATCAACTAAAAAACCTCTGTATACATCACATCTTCATGCAAGTCATGTAGTATACAATGCCTCAAATATGTAATAGTGGACATAGAGAAAATCTCATATCATCTCTATTGGAAACTATAATTGAAACAATTTTTATTATGTCATTGATGTCAAACCTTAATTGGTAAGATAGTTTCTATCTAGGATAGTACCATATCTTTTTGATTGATGAAGAGGATTTGAAAAGAGGAGATGATAATAGGATCTAAGGAAAGGTTGAGTTATGTGATACTTCCATGGGTACTTGATTAGTTGGCACATTGACAAGGTAATGAGTTATTTATCTAAGTAAGAAGAAAGACTAAAAGTGTAGGCTTAACTGAGCAAAAGTGAAGAAATCTAGTTTAAGCTAAGTGGTGTTAGTATCGACCGAGTGCTAGTATATGTCGAGTAAATATAGTGTTGACCGAACATTAGCAATTTTTAAGTGATAAGAAATTACCAATCAAAGACAGTGTTTGTCAAGGAAGACAGTTTGTAGTGATGATACAGATACACAGTGATGATTGAGGAGAAGAACACAATATTGACCGAGTGTCAGTAATTTACATTTGAAGAAATAATTGAGAGTCCCAGCCGACTTAGTTAAATTCTTGGGATATGTAAAATGTGTTGACATTAATAATGAATTGTATGGAGCATTTAATTCATGGTAAATCATTTCTTATGGATTCAAAGAGAAGTTTGGAGATGTATCTAGAAGAAAAAGATGAATAACATAATGATGGAAGGATTCGATGAATATGACCTAAACCTAAGATCTACGAAGGAGATTAAGTGGCAAAATATTGATCTACTTGATAAAAAAGGTATAAAGGAAAACTTGATTATGAGGTTACAAAGTATGAAGAAGAGGGTGATGTTATTAACTAATAAGTCTAAGCAGAAGGTTGAAGGTGAAATTGTGAAGGAGCTAAACAAAGTTGTGATTGCTTGAAGCGAATTTTGAGAAGATCAAAGATGGAGATGAAATGAAGGCCAGTCAGTAAATCAACATATGTGTGAAGTGGATCTGTATTTTCAAAAGTGAGTTGTATGTTTTTCAGATCATAAACTATTGTTACTTTCTAACCATTGTATCAGTCTAAATCCTTTAATCAAGGTTGACCTAACAGTTATTGTATAAATCCTTTAATCAAGGTGACATTCTAATGGAATGTTCTTAAGTCCTCTAACCAGGCCACTTTTGATAGAGTGTTTTAAATCCTTTAACAGGGTCACACTTAACAGTGTGTATGTAAACCTTTAACAAGGTTGTCTTTTCACAGAGCTCACTTTAGAAGAGTGAAAATTAGTAGCATGTTACAAAGTGGTTTTTCCCAGATTGGGTTTCCACTATAAATACTGGTGTTATACTTGTGTGAATGATTTTGATGTGGATTTTGTTCAAATATTTATATTATGCAAGTTAATTACTTTTAGACAGTGGACTACATGTTATATGTTTCTGATATATGGTATAGAGATTGAGTTGAATTTCTGATTAGATTTGAGATTGTTGAAGTGCTAGAAAGTTCAATTGGTACATCTAGACCTTAGAACAACTGATTCACCCCCCTCCTCTCTTTTTTTCTAAAATCATTCTAACAATTGGTATCAGATAAGTTGGTTCTTACAAAGAAATTTTAAAGGTACTTGAAGCTAATGATGAAGATGTACAAAAAGGATGTACCAAAGTTGAACAAAGAGAACTTCCCTTCATGGTAGAGTCTAATGAAATTGCATCTAGCTATTACTGGTGATTCAACAAAGTACTATGTGGAAAAGGAGTATGTTATACCTGCTGCACCTTTGACTACGAAGGAGATGAAAGATAAACAAGAAAAAAATCAAGCAATGTTGGAGATTGCATCTGCTTTAAGCTATCATAAATTTGAAGACATCAAGAACTACACAAATGCAAAGAAAATGTGGGACACTCTTGCAACTATCTATGGTGGAGATAAAAATATGCTGAGAGCCAATTCTGAAATCCTGAGAGGTAAGTTTGATGAAATGAAAATGCAAGAAGGTGAACATATTGCTCAATATTGTGGTAGAATTAAGGAGGTAGTGAATTCTATTAGAGGAGCTAATGGAACATTGATGATGAAACTGTTATTAGTAAAGTATTAAGGACTTTTCTTCCTATCTATGCTATCAAAATTTATGCAATACAATAATCAAGATGTAACCCTACTAATGTTCTAACTCTGGAAAGTCTTGCTGGTAAGTTTACTACTTTTGAGTTGTCTAACTATGATAACTACACTGTTCCTAATGTTGAATTTGCATTCAAGTCACAAATGGTTTTGCATAAGTCTAAGAAGGAAAAAGAAAAGTGTGTGAAAAGTGATAGTGATAGTGACAGTGATAGTGACACTTCTGATGAAGAACTAGATGATCTTGAGGCACTTATGGCTAGAAGAATAAAAAGAGGAAAAGGGAAATATAAAGATAAACTTCCTATAATCTATTTTTCATGTAACAAATTTGGCCATATTGTAGCAAGATTTCCTGAAAGGAGTGACAAGGATGAGAGAAGGGAAATTAAGTATAAAGACAAGAGAAATTACAAAGATCACCGAAGGTACAAAGACTAAAAAGAAAAAGATAAGAAATCATGTTATATTATTGAAGAGGAAACTGATAGTGACACTGGTGAATTTGATATAGAAGTTGTTTATGTTGCTATGAAAGATGATTCCGATGAAGATGAGAAAATTGCACTCATTTCCTATGTGATTAAAGGTGATTAATGGATTATTGAATAGTGGTTTCTCACATCACATGATTGGTGATAAAAGTAAGTTTAAAACCATAGATCATTACAAAGGTAGAAGTGTTAAGTTTGGTAATGATGCACCATGTCTTGTGAGAGGAAAAGGATCAATTAGATTGACTAATAAGATCACATGTGAAAATTCTTATTGGGTTAAAGGTCTTAACTATACTTTTTGAGTGTTGCACAGTTGAACAACACTAGTTACCGAGTGGAATTTCATCACAAAAAGGCTAAAATATTTGATGCCATTGGTGAACTAATTGAAAGTGGAGAAAAGACAAGAGGTAACTTGTTCTATCTAGATCTATTTGAAAAAACATGTTTGTTTTCACAATTTGATGATGTATGGTTATGGCATAAGAGGTTGTGTCATGTGAATTTTGACAATCTTGTAACTATTAGTAAAAAGAAGAAAGTTAGAGGTTCATTGAGATTGAAGAAACTTGATAATGTGATGTGTAAATAGTGTCAATTGGGAAAAATGACAAAGTCTAGTTTAAGAGCAAGACATATACTTCTGAAAATATTTTGGAATTGGTTCATACTGACCTTTGTAGACATATGGGTGTACAAATTTATTGCGGTGATAAGTATTTCATTCTTTTTGTTGATGACTATTCTAAGATGATGATTGTAATGTTTTTAAAGGAGAAATCTGATGCATTGCATTTATTTAAGTGGTATTTGGCAAAAGTTGAAAAAGAAATAGGTAGAAGCTTGAAATGTTTGAGACTTGACAGAGGTGGAGAGTTTATATCAAATGAGTTAAATCTATTATGCAATGATAGAGGAATAAAGAGACGTATGTCTGCACCAAGAACACCTCCACAGAATGGTATAGCAGAAAGAAGAAACATGTCAATTATGGATTATGCTAGAACACTGATGATATAAAATAATGTTGCACAAAATTTTTGGAGAGAAGTTGTAAGTACAATTTTTTATACCTTAAACTGGGTACAAATAAAAAAAGGTACAAATGCTACACCTTTTGAGTTATGACATGGATATACACCTAATGTGAATTATTTTAGAGTCTTTGGGGGTAAATGCTATATATTGAAGGACAATAGGAATGGAAAATTTGATACAAAAAGTGATGAAGGCATATTCCTAGGATATTCCTCTAAGATAAAAGCTTATAAGTGTTTGAATTCTAACACTAACAAAGTTCTGGAAAGTGGAAATGTTAGAGTTGATAAATATGTAGAAAAGAATGAATTATAATGCAAGAAAGAACCTGAAGATTATAGATCTTTTGTATATATGGAAGAAGGAGAGGCAAGTAATACACCTGAACTAGATACAAAGTGACGAATAGGCAATGTCGAGCATCATGAGAAGGATGTCAAGAAAGAAGAAGAAGAAGAAGAAGAAGATAATTTTCATGATGAACTTGAAGATCAAGAACAAGGAGAACATAAATATGAACCTACATTGGCACAATATGTAAGAAGACATCAAAAGCTTGAACAAATCATTGGAGATAAAGAATCTGGAATCATGACAAGAAGTAAATTGAAATATTATACATGCTTACTATGTGAGTTTGAGCCTAAAATAGTGAAAGGTGCTTTAGAGAATGATGACTGGATACAAGCCATGAATAAAGAAATAGAGCAGATAGAAAAGAATAATACCTGGACTCTAGTGTCAGGACCAGAAGATAAGAATGTTATTGGAACAAAATGGGTATTCAGAAACAAGCTAAATGAACATAAAGAATTCACAAGAAACAAAGCCAGATTAGTATGTAAGGGGTATGCACAAGAAGAAGGAATTGACTATGGGGAGACATTTTACCCTGTAGCAAGATTAGAAGGATTAAGGAATCTACTTGCATATGCAGCTTATAAAGGATTCAAAGTATATCAGATGGATGTCAAATCTTCATTTCTAAATGGGATATTAGAAGAAGAAGTATACATTAAACAACTAGAAGAATTTTTTGACCCAAGTAAGAAGAATATGGTTTGCAAGTTGCAAAAGGTGTTGTATGGATTGAAACAAGCCCCCAGAGCATGGTATGAGAGAATTCATAATTATTTGATAAAGATTGGATTTGCAAGGACAAATGACAACAATAATCTATATATGAAGATTGAGAAAGGTAAAGGAATTTTTTTAGCCGAAATCTTTGTTGATGACATATTTGGAGGACAAGATGCCCTATGTCATAAATTTTCAAATGAGATGTAAACTGAATTTGAAATGTCTATGTTTGGTGAGATCAAATTCTTTTTTGGTTTACAAGTATATCAAATGGAGAAAGGTATCTATATTACTCAATCTAAATATGTCAAAGAGATACTAAAAACTTTTGGTATGGAAGACTCCAGACCAGTAAGTACACTTATGGCTACTGGACATAAACTATCTAAAATTGATGATACTAGTTAAGTGAATCAAACCTTGTATAGATCTATGATTGGAAAGATACAATATGTTGTTCATAGTAGACCCGATATTTCCTTAGTAGTTGGGATTGTGGCAAGATTTTCTACCAATCCTAAGGAAAATCATATGATGGTAGTAAAAACAATATTGAGATATCTGAAAGGAACTGAGGATTATGGATTATATTACAAGAAGAATGAAAAGTTTGAATTGAGAGTTTACATTGATACAATTTAGGCTGGAAGTGTTGATGATAGAAAATGTACAAGTGGTGGAGCATTCTTTCTAGGAAAGAGATTAGTTTCATAGACAAGCAAGAAACAAAACTACATTTCCCAATCTACAACAGAAGCTGAGTAAGTAGCAACAATAGTAAATTGTTCAAATTTAGTGTGGATCAAGCAATTGTTAAAAGATATGAAAGAGGAAATCACTGAGTTGATTGTTATTTTCTATGTTAACACAAGTTCTATTAACATATCAAAGAATCCATTTATGCACACTAAGACTAAGCATATTGCTATCAAGTATCATTACTTGAGAGAGCTAGGTCAAGACAAGTGATATTGGAGTATGTGAATACAAAGGAACAATTAGTATTCACAAAATATTTACCTAAGGATGCTCATGAATATCTTAGAGGTAAATTAGGGGTGATTCCCCTAACTGAGGCTACCTAGTAAAATAGGAGCATTGCATCAAATGCGCTAATTAGAATATTTGAAAAGTTGATGCAGAAAAGGTCACACTTTAGGAGTTGCCTAGAGTTATGAGAAGTAAAGAAGAGATATTAATCAATCATAAGAAAGATGACAAAGGGAGTATATAGAATACAAAATTGACATGAAGACATCTACATAGATAAGATGTAAATAATAGATACAAGCTTTGGCATTGTTTTCAAAGAGGGAGAAGATTCAATGAAAACAAATGGAGTGATACAACACTAAGGGAGAAGATTCAATGAAACCTAAGGCAGAGATGCAAAGAAGATTCAGAGGGAGTAATTGAGCAAGCGGTCAGGCAAGGAAAAAGTTGTGAATCAGAATGAAGCTAAGGATATTAATAAAAATTTAATGCAAAGATATTTTTGATTGTTTGGTAAATCATGTGTTATTCATGTAGTGTTTCCATCAATTCCAAAGAGGGAGATTGTTGGAAACTAAAATTGAAACAATTGTTATATTGTCAGTGATGTCAAACCTTAACTGGTAAGACAATTTCTATCTAGGATAGTACAATATCTTTTTTATTGATGAAGAGGATTTGAAAAGAGGAGATAACAATATGACCTAAGAAAAGGTTGAGTTATGTGATACTTCAATGGGTACTTGATCATTTGGCAGATTGACAAGGTAATGAGTTGTTTATCTAAGTAAGAAGAAAGACTAAAAGTGTAGGCTTAACCAAGAAAAAGTGAAGAAATCTAGTTTAAGCTAAGTGATGTTAGTGTTGACTGAGTGCTAGTATATGTTGAGTAAATATAGTATTGACCAAACATCAGTAATTGTGGAGCAATAGGAAATTACCGAGAAAAAATAGTGTTTGCCAAGGAAGACAATTTTTAGTGATGACCGAGATACACAGTGATGATCGAGGAGAATAACACAGTATTGACCGAGTGTCATTAATTTATATTTGAAGAAATAATTGAGAATCCCAAGAGACTTAGTTGAATTCTTGGGATATGTAAAATGTGTTGACATTATTAATGAATTGTATGGAGTATTTAATGCATGGTAAATCATTTTCTTATGGATTCAAAGAGAAGTTTGGAGATGTACCTAGAAGGAAAATATGAAGAACATAATGATGGAGGGATTCAATGAATATGACCTAAACCTAAGATCTACGGAGGAGATTAAGAGGCAAAATATTGATCTACCTGATCAAAGAGGTATAAAGGAAAACCTGATTGTGAGGTTACAAAGTATGAAGAAGAGGTTGATGTTATTGACTGATAAGTCTAAGTAGAATGCTGAAGGTGAAATTGTGAAGGAGATGAATAGAGTTATGATTGCTCGAAGAAAATTCCAAGTAGATCAGAGATGGAGATTAAATGAAGATCAGTTAGTAAATCAACATATGTGCAAAGTGGATCTATATTTGAAAAAGTGAGTTGTATCTTTTTCATTTCAAAAACTACTATTACTTTCTAACCATTGTATCAGTCTTAATCCTCTAATCAAGGTTGACCTAATAGTCATTGTATAAATCCTTTAATCAAGGTGACATTCTAATGGAATGTTCTTAAGTCCTCTAACCAGACCACTTTGGATAGAGTGTTAATTTAAATCCTTTAATAGGGTCACACTTAACAATGTGTATGTAAACCTTTAACATGGTTGGCTTTTCATAGAGCTCACTTTAGAAGAGTAAAAATTAGTAGCATGTTACAAAATGGTTTTTCCCAAATTGGGTTTCCACTATAAATCCTAGTGTTATACTTTTTTCTATGATTTTGATGTGGATGTTGTTAAAAGATTTATATTTTGCAAGTTAATTACTTTTGGACAGTGGACTACATGTTATATGTTTATGATATATGCTATAGAGACCGAGTTGAATTTCTGATTAGATCTGAGATTGTTGAAGTGCTAGAAAGTTCAATTGGTACATTTGGACCTAAGAACAACTGATTCACCCTCCTCTCCATTGTTCTAAAATCATTCTAATAGTCTCCTACTCAAGGCATCTACAACTACATTCTCTTTCCCCTTGATGTAATGAACATCAAACTCATACTCATACAAGAACTCCATCCATATCCTCTATCAATCATTAAGGTTTGGTTGAGTAAATATGTACTACAAACACTGATGGTATGAATGAATCTCAAAATGACATATTAAGAGAAATTCTTGCCACCTCACTAAAGTTTTTACGACTTATGAAAGCTCAAATTCATGTCTAGTAGTTGATCTTGTGTATCTTGAGTTTTCTAAACTCATAGGCTATAGCTCTCCCATCTTGCATAAGAACTACCCCTAAACCATCCAAGGAAGCATATGTGCAAACTATAAAATTTGTTGAAGGATCCAACACTAAAAGAATAGGTGCGCTGGTAAGTACTTTCTTGAGTTCTTGAAAGACCCTCTTGGACTTCCCTATCCACTCAAATTTATTTCCCTTTTGTTGAAGTGATGTGATAGGATGTGCCACTCTAGAGAATACCTTAACAAAGTGTCTATAATAACCCACTAGCTCCATAAAAATCCTAACCTTGGTCATAGTGCTTGGCATTGTCCAATCCATGATAGCCCCAATATTTGATGTGTCCACTGAAATCCCATCACTTGAAATGAAATGCCCTAGATATATACCCTTTGATCTAAAAAATGCACACTTGGAAAATCTTCCATACAATTGATTATCCTTCGAACACTACAATATCTGCCTCAAGTGCTCCTTGTGTTCCTTATCATCATGAGAATATATCAATATATCATCAAGGAAAACTATCAAAAATATGTCAAGGAATGCTTGGAATACTCCATTCATGAGACTCATGAACACAACTGGAGCATTCGTGAGACCAAAAAGGACCACAGTGAACTTATAGTGGCCATATCTTGTATGAAATGTGATCTTGTGGATGTCACTCTCCACAATCCTCAACTAATGGTACCTAGACTTTAGATATATCTTTGAGAACACACACAAATCCTATAGCTGATGAAACAAATCATCGCTCCTAGGAAGTGGATACCGATTCTTAATGGTTAATTTGTTCAACTTTTGGTAATCAATACACAACCTAAGACATCAATTCTTCTTCTTAACGAAGATAACTAGTGCACCCTAAGGAGAAACTCTATGGTTGAATGGGCCCTTTCTCCAAAATCACCTCTAACTAATTCTTGAGCTCATTAAGCTTATTAGTTTTCATCCTATAAGGTTCTCTAGATACTGGCGCAACTCTTAGAACAAGATCAATATGAAAATCTACCTCTCAATGGGGAGGCATACCAGATAGCTCAAAAGGGCACATCTGCAAATTGTTGAAGAATAGGATGATCATCAAGTGAAGGTTCATTTTCCTCCTTATCCTCCCTATCACTAATAGTGATGGAAAATAATTCACACCTCTTTCGCATGCTCTATTTAAGCTACATGGTAGAGATCACATGAATAGATATAGGTCATTGAATCCCTAAAATTACTATGGGAGTGTCATGGTCATCTAAACACTCAACCCTTTTCTGACAACAATCCATCTTGGCTCTGTGCGCATAAAGGAGCTCTATGCCAAGAACAATTCCATAGGATCCTGGGGTTGTAATGCGAAGGTCTTCTATATTGGTCATGTCACCAATCTAAATTGGAAATCCTTGACCATCATCTTAACTAACACTCTAGCCTCTGATGCTAAGACAACCTCCCAACTAACCTCCTACCTAGTTGTTAACAACCTACAATGCTCCACTACCAATGGAGAAATAAAGAAATTAGTAGCTCCTGAATAAAATAAGATGGTGATGCTACTACCTCAGATCATACATGTGGCCTCTATGACTATGGATTGATGTTCTTCCTAGCGGTTTCCAACCGCTGAAAATACCATGTGGGACTTATCCATGTCCCCAATTATAGGATCTTAGGTAGCTACTCGTTGACTACCTATCATCTGACCCTGTGAGCACTCTCTGGCTATGTGCCACATGGCACCATGTGTATAAAAAGGTCCACATGCCTGAATCTATACTCCTTGAGGTCTCAAAAATTGTGATCCTCTTGTCATGATGGACCCACTGAATCCACCCCTAGAGGGCTGGTGAGTACAAGCTGGGGGTGTATAGGGAGCCTATGGTCACTGGTCTCTCTTCGGGCTTTGTGACTGCCACTGCTTTTTCTCATAGCCTTGTTGTCCCTTTGGTGAGAGAATAATATAGTTTAATTAAGAATACTAATATAATTTATGGTTATAAATTAAGAGGTTAACTTTAGTTTATATTAAGTTTTAATTTAATTAAATTTTTAACTTAATTAATAGTGAATGATAAACTAAGTGTATTAAGTTTGTAATAAGCCTAAATTTAATACATATTATTTTATGTTATATTAGGAATCAATTTTTGGATATCATAATTAAACAATTCATAGATATGGATGTTAGGTCCTATGTGTATATTTTGATATTTGTTAATTCCAACTTTATTTAATTTTTCGAAGGACTGTAGTGTTACCCTGTATATTTTAGGTATGTCAAGGAGTTTTACCTCCCTCTACACTTACCTTTATTATTTTATATTTGGAATCATTGTGATAACTCTATTTTTTTGTATGTCATCTTTTGTCTTAAGGGTTAGGATTTTTCCTAGTGGTATGGGCCCCAAGAAAACACTGAAAGAAACCCTAAGGGAGGGATATATGTGATCATTTATAAACCCTAGATAGCCTATTTTTTTGGGTAAGGTTCCTAGGTGCCCTAGGTGAGTGGCTCACCACAAGCTCCGATTGAGGAGGCCAAAAGGATAACCTTTGGATGATTTTGGAAAAGAAAACCTAATATAATTCAAAAACTAGTTGGGAATGGGTAACGTATTTAATAAACCTTTAAAAAGATATTAAAATTTTTGATAATGGTCCACATAGGTCTTGTTGGAGTATCGAGGTCATTATAGATATTGGGGAAGGCCACATGAGGGCACCAGGGTACATGACTGCTAGGAAGGATCCCAACACATAGGACTATGTGATGAAACTCACCTGGTCAGCATCCTAGGGAACTCCTCTCTTGGTATTTTATTTTGTGTTGTTTGTTTCTTCTTGTTTTTGTTTAAGGTGGTTGTCCTTTATCCTTAGACTACCCTAGTTTACCTATTTGAATAATGGTTCTATCTCCTAGCATAGGGGAATGGACCTATGTAGATCCACATGGTTGGGTGGTAATTCTTTTCGGGGTATTATTTGTGTTTGTGCTATTCAAGGAGCATTTGAAGCTATTGAATACATTCTCCTTATTTTTCAAACTGTATCTTGTGAAGAAAATTGGAAAGATATTGTAAATTGTTATTCATATTCATTTAAGCCTATAAGGCCTTGTATTATAAAATATATATTGTAAGAATTCATGTAATTGGGAAGGGTATCTCTAGGAAAATTATGGGAAAGGAAATCAAGATGTATTATTATTATTGAAATAAAATTATAGTTAAGAATATGGAAAGTGTAATTTTTGAAAGAAAGTGAATTTAAATGTGTTAATTTTATTTCATGCTAGAAAAGAAAGAAAGATTTTTTTTAGTACACTTGTCCCTCTCTCTACTTTCTCTTATGTGACTAAATGGATCAAAGGAATTCTATCTTTAATTTATGTTAAATCTTAATGCACTATGAAATGTGTTTTTAAAGATATAATCCTTTAAGGAAACCTGTTAGGACTTAAATACCTAGTTAACTTAATTAAGTAAAAAAAAAAATCACTTTTCTCTTGTTTTGTCTTGTCCTTTCGGGTTCCCTAGCAGGGCATGAAATCTGGTATTAGAGCCCTATATTTCTACACTAGGAGCTCTAGGATCTAATTGCACTTAAATGAGTTTTCATTTCTTTTCTTAACTTTGATATATTTCCTTTTGTGATCACCTTTATGTTAGTAACCTCAAATATTAGAAATAAAGATTACACTTGTCTTTATTTGATTGGGTTATCCTATATCAATTACTTATGTTTTGAGTTCTAATATTAATAATGTGTTCAAGTAAAGGTCCTTCTAAAATTATATTGGCATGTTAAGTAAGTTATGACACTTTCTTGGCATTTCCTTGTTGTCAAAAGTACTCATAGTCCTAGAAAAGTTACAAATTTCTTTGTATCAAAATGGTGGTACTTGATCTCCTTATCCTACTTGTAGTATATCCTATTCTCTTTTCATATAATTTTTATTGGTTTGAAATGATATGCATTATCTAAATGCTAAGTTGACTTCATGATTGGTTTTGTCTAACTATTTATACTTCTTAGTGTTCTCTTATAAGTTAAATTTGTAGCTTTGTGGCATCTCCAATGTCAAATAAGGACATGTTTGTGGTAGTACTCACTTTTATTATTGAATTGATAATGGTGTGTTTCATGGAATCTGTACCTAGGTAAGAAGTGAAAATCTTGGTATTATGTCTTGGTTTAAAATATGAAGATAATTCTCTCTTACTTTTGATAAAATATGAAAGGAGTGGTAACATAAATCATGGCGTGAAAGAGAAGTTAGGATCCTACCTAAGTCGATAAGGTTGTTATCAAATGATTTGGCCATATTTGTAAGGGATATGATAATTTAATTTATCACCTCTTTGTCCTCTCATCTGTCTCCTTAAGATTGTGAAATTAATATAAATGGTATAAATTACTATAATGTATCTCTCCCTACCTACAAGATAAATTTAAAGGAATAAAATTACTTAGGAAAAACAATGTATGTTAAACTTCATGTTCCTAACTAAGAGAACTTAGGAAAGAGGATGTATGTCCCCAATGTTTTATCATAAATATGATTATAATCCTTATTTTTTCTAAAAGAAGACATATTTTATTGATGTTTTGTAAGCATTATGTGTGCCATGTTAATTGTATGTCTAGAAAGATAATATGTGCATAAAGGGACTAAAATAGACTGTTGGTCCTAAAAATTGTCATAAATAAGAGTCTCATTGGCATCCTTCTAGATGCTTAGTGAATATTCAAGTTCTGATTATTGGAAAAAATAGGTTTTGAAGGGATCTGAAACCCTTTACAATCCAAGATTCAAAAGATTAGAAGAAGAGATTATAACACCAAAAAAGAGGCATACAACATCGAGCTGCCTAAAATAGGGACTACATAGATAGCGACAAAAGGACAAAAAACCAAACCAAAAGATAGCAGAGAGCACAAAAAACCAAAAAATTTGCCAGATTAAACATCCACATACATAACCCTTATTTTCTCATCCAACGTCTTCTCCATCTTGGCCCGATGTTGTCCATCTGGCCAATGACACTTTCAGCTCGTGAACATTCTTCTTCATCAGAGGGGACTTTTTCTTGTTTCTCCCATGGGTCCGAGAGCTAGGGCCACCACTATCCACTAGAGGAACATTCCTGATCTCATTATCTTCCTCTAAAGCATTATCTAGTAGATTGACCAGAGCCTTGAGGTTGGTGCTGGAAGCCTTCATACTGTCCATGCTATGCTAGAGGATATTAATAAGAGTATTATCCACTTTATCCATTCTTTCATTTATATCAGCAGCATGGGATTTAGAAGTACCCTCTTTGAGAAAGGACTTGAGTTTCTCATTGAGGATAGCATTATTAGCTTCAAGCTTCCTTCATTTTAAATGGAGCCTTTTTATCTCATGGAAGCACCATTTGTTGAATCTAAAGGAGTAGATAGCCTAAGCTTTGGCAGTCTGTAGCACACCAATAGTGACATCTTCCTTGTCATTAAAGTCTTCAAAAATCAGCTTGATGGAGGACTCTCTAGTTTTTCATTCGTTGGAATCATCCTTACCCTCTTGAATATTTTCCTTAGAGTCATGAGAGGCAGGAACATCATGCCTCATGCTAGAAACAAAATCATCCAAGATGGGAACCTCCTCTTTATTAAAATCCCTATCATTCTTTTGCTTCTCCACATACTGAATTGCAGTGTCGACCATGTCTTCAAGAATGTGAGAATTGTGCACCATAGTACCTTCCAAATTGGCTTCTTCCACAGATTTACCTTTCTCCTTAGCCACACTTTCCTCAATATTTCTCTTAGGGTCCTCTGCTTCAACTGCATCCTTCTCCTCTATACACATAGGATCAATCTCAGCTCCCTACACCTGAGAGTCATCAATACCCTACTGGTGAGCCTCGTCATCCACCTAATCCTTCCCCTCATTCATCTCCTTGTTATTCTCCTTCGATTCCTTACTATTAACCTCCTTATTATCTTCAGGAGAAGACATGGCATTAGAATCATCAGTATCCTCCTTCTCTTTACCAGTACTTTGCATATCTTTAGTCCCTCCAGAAACATCCTCATCAAAATCCTCAATCTCAGAACCCTCAGAGTAGTCCTCAGCTTTAGTCTCTGCCAAGAAAATTTTCTTCGAGCTACTACCCATAATATCCTTTGCCTTCCACTTAGCAAAACCAAACTTAGGAGTCATAGGACTCCATTTTTTCTTTCTAGATGAAGGGGTGGAGCTAGTGAATATTCAAGTTACTAGATAAGTATTAGGGAAATGAATCTAAGTGTGATACTTTATGTATACCTTATGATCCATACTTTAGTAGTATATTATTATCAAACCTAATTGATTAATTGACTATAGAAATGTTTGATGTTAGATAATTATATTATTATCACACTATATCACTTAAAACTTTAGGTGTATGAGGTTAATCATATAAATGGTTACTTTTGAATGAACACTTATTAAGGATAGAAAGTAAAGGAATTGGATAAAAGGTTTAGATGTGCTAATAAAATAATTAATTGAAATGGGAGTAGAAGTAGGACTCATGTGTCTCTCAATGGATGTATGATGAAACAAATTAAATGAACTCATTACTTTACTATTTGAAATTGATTGAATCTAGGTATGTTGATATGGAAAGCTCCTAACTTGCAAAATTTGGAAAAGTATAAGAAGAAATATAAATAGTGAGGATGAATCTTGGATTAATGGTGTGATTATTTCTCCTCTAGGAGTATGAATATTTTTTTGTAAGTCAAACACTATAACTATTACATTAGAAAATTATAAAAGATATCTTAGAATATATCTCTGTAAAATGTGGGCGTACCCTATGTTATTATCATTATAAACATATCATGGAATTTTTTGAATACCTATGATGTTTTAGTCCATAATTGCAAAGTAAATGTACCATAGTAAAAAAATTTTAAGGAAGAAAATATCAATGTTATATACCCTTTAATGTTGATCATGCATATTTAGTAATAGAGAACGTGAATTTTGAACCCTATGGTAATCAAATTTTACCTGTATGAGTAGGCTTATGATAATTTTTTATAGTTTAAACCATCACGATTCATAATACTTATCATCATAATTTTGCAAATTGTTCCCTATATTTTACTACAAAGTGGAGAAGTTAGCATGGATTCTCATCTTTCATGTTATTTTCTATGGATAGGAATTTTGAAGATTGATAAAGGAAGGTGAAAATTTTAAATTATAGCTTTTACATAGTCCAAGCTAATCAGTACTAGTGAGCTAGGAGTAGCCAAAACATTTTGACTCAATTAAATGACTTTTTTTTACCACTTATGAATAATGAAAATATTAGTACCTTTCAACTTCTAGAAGTAAGTCAAAACTTAGGGGGGAGGATGTAACACCCGTCCAACTCTAACATGTTTGATATCCCTTTGGAAGTTATGAGAATGTTGTAGAGACTTATATGCTTGGATATGAGTAGGTTTTTTCTTGAAGGTGTTAGAATGATTTTAGAATAAATGAGAGATGGGGGGTGAATTAGTTATCCTTAGGTCCAGATGTACTAATTCAACTTTATATGTCTTCAATAAACTTAGATCTAATAAAAAATTCAATTGGTCTCTCTAGAATATATCAGTAACATAAAACTTGTAGTCCACTATCCAAAATTAATTAACTTGTAGAATATGAAACTTTCAGCAATATTCACATCAAACAACATTCACACAAGTATAACACCAAGATTTAACATGGAAAACCAATTTGGGAAAAACCACCAGTAACATGCTACTAATTTTCACTCTTATGAAGTGAGCTTTGTGAGAATCCAACCATGTTAAAGGTTTACAACACACACTGTTAGGTCTGACCTTGTTAAAGGATTTAATCACCCTATTAAGAGTGTTCTGGTTAGATGACTTAAGAAAATTCCATTAGAATGTCACCTTGATTAAAGGGTTTATAAAAATGACTGTTAGGTCAACCTTGATTAAAGGATTTTGACTAATATAATGGTTAGAAATTAACAGTAGGTTTTGATCTGAAATATACAACTCACTTTTCAAATACAAATCCAATGCGCTCATATGTTGATTTACTGATTGACCTTCATTTCCATCTCCATCTTTGATCTTCTCAGAATTTTCTTCAAGAAATCACCTCAACTCTGTTAAGCTCTTCATAGCTTCTCCTTAGCCTTCTACTTAGATTCACCCATCAATAACATTAACCTTTTCCATACATTCCATAACCCACAATTAGGTCACCCTTATACCTCCTTGATCAAGTAGATTAATATTTTGTCTCTTAATCTCTTTCGTAGATATTAGACTTAGGTTAGATTCATCGAATCCTTCCATCATTTTATTCTCCTCCTTTTCATTATATATACATCTCCAAACTTCTCCCTAAATCCATAAGAAAATGGTTTACCATGCATTAAATGCTCCATATCATTCATTAATAATTTATATAGGTTTTACATATCCCAAGAATTCAACTATGTTGGTTTGGATTCTCAATTCTTTCACAAACTATAAATTATTGACACTCTATTAATACTGTGTTCATCTCCTCGGTCATCACTGGATATCTTGGTCATCGGTAAAACTTTCCTTCTCAATAAATATTGTCCTCGCTTAGTTAATTATCTATTGCTCAAAAATTACTAATTCTCGATTGACACTAAATTTTCTCAGCTTATACTGGCGCTAGTGGTGCTAGTTCAACACTAGCATCACTCGGCTTAAAATAAATTTATTCACTTTTTCTCAGTTAGCATATGCTTCCAGTCTTTCTTCTTCACTTAGTATTAAAGATAAATAACACATTACCTTGTCAATGTTCCAACTAATCAAGTACCCATTGAAGTATCACATAACTCAACCTTTACTTAGGTCCTCTTATTATCTCCTCTTTTCAAATCCTCTTCATCAATCAAAAGATATGGTACTCTACGAGATAGAAACCATGTTACCAGTTAAGGTTTGACATCAATGACAATATAAAAATTTCTTTAGTTGTAGTTTCCAATAATCTCCCTCTTTGGAATTGATGGCAACGCCACATGTTATACCATACAATTCAAGAAAAATTGTAATGAACCAACTTCTATCAACTTTCTATGTGTATCAGATCTTCATTAGTATCCTTAGCTTCATTTAGATTCTCATCCAAGTACTATCTCCCTTTTGAATATATTTTTATTTTTCTGTTCATTTTATTGAATCTCTCCCTCTTTTCTTAGGGTAATTTCTTTTGCAACTTTTTTTTTGTCTTGTATCTCTCCCTTAGTTTTACTCTTAACAACTCCTTCTAAATCTCTTTTTTGTATCTCTCCCTCTTAGACAATAATTCCAAAAAAACTTGTATCTATCACTTGCATCTTTATCATGTAGATATCCTCATGTCAGTTCTCTGATTTGTATGTTCCCTCTGTCATCTTTCTTATGACTGATCAACATCTTTTTCTTTACTTCTCACAACTTTAGACAACTCCTAATGTGTGACCTCTTCTACATCAATTTTTTAGATATTCTAATTAGCACATTTGATGTAGTTCTCCTATATGTTACTAGGTAGCCTTAGTTAGGGGAATCACCCCTAATTTACCTCTAATATATTCATGAGAATCTTTAGGTAATGCTTTTGCGAATATATCTGTTAATTGTTCCTTTGTATACACATATTCTGATGTCACTTCTTTGTCTTGAACTATCTCTCTCAAGTAATGATACTTAATAGAAATATGCATAGTATTAGTGTGCATAACATAATTCTTTGATATGTTCATAGCACTTGTGTTATCACATAAAATAAAAATTGGCTCAGTGATTTCCTCCTTCATACCTTTTAAAAATTTCTTGATCCACACTAAATTTGAACAATTCACTATTGCTGCTACATATTCAGCTTCTGTTGTAGATTGGGATTATTTCTTGCTTCTCCAAGAGACTAATCTCTTTCCTAGAAATAATGTGTCACCACTTGTACTCTTTGTGTCATCCAGATTTCTTACCCAATCTATATCAGTGTAAACTTTCTAATTCAAACTTATCATTCTTCTTGTAATACAATCCATAGTCCTTTGTTCCTTTTAGATATCTCAATATCCTTTTTAATGCCATCACGTGAATCTCCTTAGGATTTTAAAAAAACCTTGCAACAATCACAACTGCTAGGGAAATATCTGGTCTTCTATGGACAACATATTGTAGCTTTCCAATCATAGATCTATACAAGGTTTGATTCACTTCAGTTGTATCATTAGTTTTTGATAATTTTTATCCAGTAGTCATAGGTGTACTTACTGGTCTAGAATCTTCCATACCAAAAAAAATTTCAATATCACCTTGACATAATTAGATTGAATAATATAGATACCTTTCTTCATCTGATAAACTTGCAAACCAACAAAGTATTTGATCTCACCAAACATAGACATTTCAAATTCAGTTTGCATCTCATTTGAAAAAGTTTGACATAGGGCATCTTGTCCTCCAACTATGATATTTGTTAGAATAACTGAGAGGGGGGTGAATCAGTTATCCCGTGTCTGAATACAAAATGTATAATCCAAAAACAAATACATAAAACTTCTGATACTTGGAAACTTAAAATACTCTTATTGTTTGTGCATTTACCGATTACCAGTCTAAAACATATAGTAGTTACCAATCAAATAAAATATGCAACATGCAAATATGACATCAAACAAACATCACAATCAACACATAACACAAGATATTTAATGTGGAAACCCCATGAAGGGAAAAACTACCTGGGACCTGTTGGTGTTTCAAAATGGCTTATGCTCTTAGGCTGCCAATATACCCTCAGACATATTTTAGGAGTGGTTAGTTCCAAAATGTAGAAGGATCTTAGGGTAATTGGACCAACTGTAGGGACAAGACTGCCCTCTTCACTTCTGGCTCTACAAAACCAAGGTGGGTGCACCTAACCCAGTGAAAATTATACCTTACACACCAAAGTTTGGGTTTATACAACAGATGATAGCAAGAAAGTACTAAATGCCAACCTTACATTCATTGACTCTCTATTTCTATAGGGGTAACAAAACTACACAACCAAAGATGTAAAACTTAAAATGGTTCTTGATTTTAGGATTTGGATTGCAACAACTTCAATGAGTATATGTTAAAAAGAGAGCTTATTCATTTAGGCCAGTGCCTCATCCATTGGGCAAGATTTCTTAGACACAAGAGATACACATACCAGAGAATATCTGAGATTCATAGCCATAAATACATTTACCACAATCCTTACTGCTTACACATAATCCTTATGTAGACAAGAGTAAAATCATATCCCATCTAGAGCATCATTTAATCCAATCCTAGACGAGAACTCAAGAATGAAGATACTTACATGAAACAATATGTAATGAACTAGAAAGCTCAAAGCCTACCTGACTTGACATAGAGGAGAGCGAAGAATCATATATTTGTATTAAGTATGATGAATCCATTTTGTGCATACAATTAGTCATAAAAAACCATGCTTGAAAACTATAGCTTAGACCTGCAACTTTTTATCTCTCATTAACAAGCATTGAAAAAAAACTATTACAACCCTGACTGAGAATAGGGCTCACCCTGCAATAGATTATGAACACCTAACTCCCAATACCTTTGAATGATCATAAAAATCCCTTATATCTCTAGGATTGCAACAAGAAACTAATGATCATTCAAAACTACAATTCAAAATCACCTAACTCAAACAAATAGTGAATGCAAACAAGACAGGCTCCAAGCGCATGGGTAGTGAGATCCAAAAAATCATCAAACTTTGCAACTGATCTGACCATGTACTAGCTCCAAGGACAAAAATCATCACAAAAGCCCTATTAATTTTGGCTGCAGCAGAGAAAGCATGTCCCACCTATCAATCTTTCCTCAGCAGAAGCTCCCAAGGATGCAATATCATGCTAGAACAACTACTAGGATCTTCTTCATAAATTCTCACCCACAACCAAGTTGGAAATGACCAAAAATGGTCCTGCATTATGGCTCTTTTGGTGCACTATCTCCTAACCTTGTAGAAAAAACCCTTGAATCATTTGAAAATTGATGACAACAACCATTTGATCTATCTTTAAAACATGGCCGTCGATCTTATTTCTTCCCAGCAAATCGGGCGGTTCAAAATAATCTTTATAGCAGTCAACAAGCCATTGAAAAAGTCTTTAGCCTCATCATCAGTCAGCAACCAATAAGAAATATGCATGTCAGCAATACTTGGCAATCTGGACCCACTTATCTCAGCAAGCTTTACTAACCTTTAGCCATTTAGCGAATGTGCAATTGAAGACACTCTCCAAGTTGTAAAACACATTTCTTAACCCTGGTATGGTCTGGTGATTCAGCGGAACATTGTATTTACCAAGTCTCACAATCTTTCCTTGACCCCTGGTTACATTTGGAGAACATGAGAAAACCTTCATTCACCAAGTCGCTAGATGTCATCTTAACCCTTTACAGGAATCCTGGTTTACATTTGTCGAACCGGTGACCAAAGACTTCACCAATTCACTGAATGATATGACTTAACCGCATGCTGATTTTGAGAACTAGCGAAGAAGCACATTCTTTGAGTCACTAGATCATTTAACACTCAACTAACTTATACCAAGAATAAGCGTACACATAGAGAAACCTTATTGGAGCCACCACATTTTGAGGACACTGACAAATATTCAGTCACTGGCTCACCAAATCATTTCATGCCAAACCCACAGATGGGCCTACCTGGTGCCACTTGTCATCACTTTACTCATTGCTCACCACTTAGTTATCTCTGACAATGCCAACTGTCTACATATCCTGACCCACCTTGGACCTTTCTGACATCAAGGAAAATCAACAGTCGTCACTATACCATGATGCTAAACATTGAGCAACTCATCCTTGTGGTACAACAATAGCCACAAGATCCATTCAAACATTAATCACACCTAAAGACCCAAAATCTTGGCCACACTACCTGCCTTACAATCTGTGATGAATCAAAAACTTCCACATTGCACATAACTGACAAGTGGGACCTCTATCATCTGCATTCATAGTTCAGAAAATCTTGAAAATCACCACATTATAACTCCTGGCAACCAATAAGAAACTGACATATCAACATGACCTAGCACTGTCAGGACCCACCGCAGACTTTATTCCTTAGTGATGATCTAACGATCATTGCTATACCACTATCCATAAAAGGCAATCATCTTGGTCTCAAGATATAGTGATAGCCGTAGGATATACTCATTCTTTAGATGCCAAGATACCTTATAATTAGTTGGGCCCATAGACCACGTGAACACATGACCAAAGGAAAGACAAACCACCATGCCAGGTTGCAAATAGTTAACGGTTAAGCCATTGGGAACATGAGAATACACAACTACTGCAGTTGCGTAAACGCTGAAAAGAAATGCTAACTACCGGAAGACTACATGAACAAGTGACTGATCAGGAAAGATAAAGTGCATGTGCATTTTAATACATAAGTGGCCCAAAAAAGTAACCCAGGAATAGAACAAGGCCGAGGCAAACTAGGGTTTTGGACTTTGAAGGCATATAAAGGGATTTTACCCTAGCACTTAGGGTTTTCTACAATTTTGACCAAAGTTGAACCCTAAAGATATGAAAATTATGTAGAGGGATTCAACACAAAAACTGGGAAGACACAAAAAATTCAAAATTTTAGGGGGGGAACAGGAAAAATAGAGAATACTACCAAAAGTGGCTCATACTCAGGGACATGTATCTCCTGTAGATACAATGAGTAAGCTAGAATCTCTTGGAAGACTAGACCAAATCAAAACTTCAACCCAAAAACAACATGACTATATGGAGGAAAACCTAAACTACTGCTCATGAAAAAGATACTTCAGGAGAAGTAAAACTTTAGGAATTGTCCATGAATAGGCAATTCCAAAGTACCATGAGTCAAATCCTTCAGGACATAAGAATCTTTTCCCCATTTTCTTTCAATAAGATAAGGGCCTAACCAGATAGGATCAAACTTCCCATGCTTTCCTTTATCTTCCAATCTTGCATTCCACATCAGGACAAGATCATCCACTTCAAAACTTATTTGGGTAGCCCTTTTATCAAATAGATTCTTACACTACCTCTGCAATCTTTCATTTCTTTCATGTGCATCTCTCCTTACCTCATCCAACTGGATCAACTCATCCATTCTTACCCTCATCTCATCATCTAAATCTTCATCATATGCCTAGATAAACTTATACATCTGTAATAGATTATTTTGAGGCAATCTAGCATTTATCCCATACACTAAATCAAAAGGAGCACAACCTATGGCCTTCTTTATAGTTACCCTGTCAGCCCACAATGCTAACAATAACTTTGAGTCCCAAGATTTTTTATTTTTATCCAATACTCTCTTGAGAATTTTAATTAGACTTTTGTTACTAGATTCAGCCTGGCCATTTCCTTGTGGATGATATGGGGAAGAGAATGAAATGTGTATCCCATATTGCTGACAAAAATCACTAAATTCTTGTGATCTAAAACACATTGCATTATCAAACACAATTACCTCTGGGCAACCAAATCTAGTAAGAATATTTTGCATTACAAAATCTGTCACAACTTTGCTAGTAGCCTTTCTAGTAGGGATAGCTTCAACCCACTTGGTAAAATAGTTTGTTGCCACCAGTATATAAGAATGTCCACCACTAGACTTGTTTGGAATTTCTCCAATAAAATCTATACCCCACTTCTAGAAAGGAGCCTGAACTTCAACAGGCCTGAGTGGCAAATTTCCATTAAATTTTAACTTACCAGCAAATCTTTGACATGCATCACATTTTCTTACAAACTGATATGCATCCTTAAAAATTGTAGGCCACTAGAATCTGGACTAAGAATCTTGTGAGCTGTGGTCTTTTCCATATAGTGCCCTCCACAAACACCTTGGTGCATTTCATCTAACAAGGCTTTGGATCTCTCATGGTCTAATCATTTTAGTAATACTCCTTCATTGCTTCTCCACCACAATTTAGCATGTATAATAGCATACCTTGCAGATTGCAACTTGACAGTTCTCCTTTTGTTTTCATCCATTTTAGGGGGAAGGACCAATTTCTGCAAGTAACCAATAACATCCTTGTACCAGTCACAGTAATCCATATCACAAATATATGGCCTTTGTTCTTCTTCTAACACATTTACATGATTGGCAACTAAGTTTCTTTGTGCCATTAACCTTGCAAGACCTAAGCCTCTTATAAAATTTGTAACCTGAATGTCAATGTTAAATTCTTGGATCATGTTGATCCATCTATATCTTTTCCCTGAAAATTCTTGTTGTACCAATATATCTTTAACTGCAGCACTAGGAACATAAGCAACCACCTTAGCTCCTACAAGGTAACATCTAAAAGCCTTGGCTTCTTTGACCAGGGCATAAGCCTGCTTCTCAGTAATGTCATATTTTAGTTCTGTTGCTTGTAGGGATCTGCTAAAAAATGATATGGGTTGTTCACATCCATCTGAATTCTTCTGCAATAAAACTGTTGCAACTGTATGACAAGAGGCAAAAGAAAAATCTGCATGGGCTTACCATAATCAGGTGTTCTTAAAACAAGAGCATCTTTGATGGCATTTTGGATAATTCTAAAAGATTCATCTGCTTCTTCATTCCATTCCACCTTTGCCTCTTTTTTCAACATTCTAGAGATGGGGATATTGATTTTTGCAAAATTTGTAACAAATCTCCTCAGAAAATTGACCTGCCCAAAGAAGGATTGTATTCCTTTACCATTTCTAGGTGGGGAAAGCCTATCTATAGCCATAACCCTCTCAGGGTCAATCCTCACTCCATCCTTAGACACAATATGTCCCAAGAAGTTGCCTTCCACAACACCAAAAACACACTTTTTTGGATTCAAAGAAACCCCATATTCCAAAGCCCTGATAAAAATCTTCTCAATATTCTCACAATGTTGACTCTCCTTATCTGAATATGCTATGAGATCATCCTGATATACTACCAAAAACTTTTTTATAAATTCTATAAAGGCCACATCCATGGCTCTTTGAAAAGTAGCTCCAGCATTTGTCAAACCAAAGGGCATTCTAACATAAACATATGTTCCCTAGGGGATAGTGAATGCAGTCTTAAACTGTTCAGACTCCTTGACCATGACCTGATTATATCTAGAGAAACCATCCATCATGGACATTAGCTCTGATCCAGTAACCCTCTATAGCATATTTCCCATGTTGGGCAAACCATAATTATCCTTTAAAGAATTGACATTCAGATTTCTAAAATCAACACACAACCTAATGTCACCATTCTTTTTTTTGACTGGAACCAAGTTTGACACCCAAGTAGAATGTCTGACAGGCTTGATGATCCCAGTGTCTATCATCTTTTTGAGTTCATCCTGCATCTTTGGTGCCAAGGTAGGATTCATAGGTCTTAATTTTTTCCTAAAAGGTTTGGTACCTTCTTTCAGTGGTATCTCATGTTCGAACAAATCTTCTCTATAGGCTTTCAAATCATCATAAGACCATGCAAAAACATGTCTAAATTTTTTGAGAAGGTCAATCATATCTTTTCTAGTTCTTGGGGACAAAGACCTACCTATATAAACATTTTTGGGTACTTGACTTGTTCCTAGATTTATTTCCTCCAAATCATTGATCTTATCAAAAAATTTAGAAAAGAAAGCCCTTTCTTTATTATCAAATGCCCTCTCAAGAACAACCAATCCCCTTGGGACCCTATTGACTTCAATTGCAGAACTTCTTTCCCAAGAACATTTTCTTTCCCATTTCTGATGTCAACATAAGTGTTGAAATCCATCTCCTGACCATGAAAGTGAGACTCACACTACAAGAATCTTAGTATATCCTGATCATTAGAAAATACTTGCCAATTTTCAACATTGTCTAGGATAGAAGGCCTAGACATAAACTCAATTTTGGATATCCCTGCAAAAGTGATATCCTCTAGCCTTAGTGCTATGTTTTCCAATAAATCAGCCATCCTATTTTGGCTTCTATCCACCCAATCAATACCAAAAGCACTGAAACCTTCAATTTCATCCCAAACAATATTTCTATATTGTTTCAGTCTTTGATTCTTTGATGCATACTTTGATCTAATCTAAGAGATTACTAACTTAGAATCACCAATCACCCTAAGATGTTTAATCCCATGTCTTGATGCTAGTCTCAAACCAATTAGTAGGGCCTCATATTCAGTGACATTATTTGTGCAAGGAAATAAAAGAGTGAAAGAAAACTTAAAAGTTTGCCCTTCCTTTGAACTTGCTCCATCAAAATATAAAGTCCATAAGACATTACCTTCTACCATGTTATCCTCATCATCAGCTAGAGGGATAGGCTTGACCCTTTCTTGCACCCCTTTCTCCTAAACTTGGAAAGAACCAATGTCAGTGTCCACAAAACAATTCATGTTATCATCTTCATTCTCCTCAATCATATGTGGAGTTCTAGTTTCCCTTGACACCTTCACACTTTCTCCTCCAATGTTAAGAGTAGAAAAAGACAAGTCACACTAGATACTTCCTCCCATAGAAGCACTCCATCTCCTAGATAATAGCATCCCATACTGTGGAGGGATATCAACCACTAAAACACTCATAGTTAGCTGCTTGTCAGGAAATGTTGCTAGTTTATAAGGCAAAGCCTTAATGGTACCAATAACTGGCACCTCTCTTGAGTCCATGGCTTGGCATCTTCCATGAGGTGTGTCAAATTTTAGTCCCAGTGACTTCATGATCTCTGCAGGCATGATAGTATTTGATGCCCTAGAATCAATCATGCAATTCTTCAATAATTTTCCATTTATCATAAGAGACAAGAAGAAATGATCAACTGTCCCTGATGTAGTATTTGCAACATTTTCATCCAAATATATCTAAGGAATCTTAGAGATGATTTCTTCATTTTTACTATCAGGTGTGTCATCTAAAGAAGCCACATGCTTATCACTTCTATTCATCCCTTGGAATTTTGTAGAAGAGGCACCATTTACCCAATCCAAAGCCTTCACCTTATGCTCTTCTATCCTCATCATTTCCAAAAGTGCAACTTTGATAGTCATTTGTGAAAGCAATTTAGTCATATCAATGGGAACATATTTATGGTCATCCATGTCCCCCTCAAAAATAGTGACATCCTTATCCTCTATTCAAACAATCAAGTCAGACTTATCTTTGTGTAGAGACTCATCTCCATTATGGGGTATGGGAACAACTACTTCTAATGTCCTTGCTTTACCCTTAGGTATTGCAATAGGCCCAATCTTCTTTTTTATTTTCACCTGGCTAACAACATTAGCACCTTTCCCCTTTTCCTCAGGTTGTTGTGTACTCTTTTCTTATCTCTTGATAAACATGCTACCTAGTTTACAAACTATATTTCCAACTATCTTGTTTCTCAAATTGTAATTGCTCTTGGCTTGAGTGACCATGTTTGTAGTGATTTGAGCAATTTCCTCATCAGAAGGTCACCTTAAGGCAACATGCTCCTCACACTTCACTGCACCACATCCAACATCATCAAATTCTTCCTCCTCTTTAGTGGAGTCAACCTCATCCCACACATGTGAAGAAGTCATTGCACAACCATTCTTATCATATTGCTCATCTTGTTCTTGGTTCTCAAATAGATTCAAGGCAATAACACAGTATTCTGGATTGTGAGGAGATTGACAAGTGGCACACCATGGGATATCATCACTCATATTAACTAAATTTCTCTGCAAAGGATCAGGAATCCTATCATCAGGCCTATCCATCTTAGCTGGAAAAATGGGCTTGCCATCCTTCCACTGAGTATTGTATGGGTAATTTTGCATTCTTGGCTGCCTGCTAAAATTATTTGAAGTTGATCGGTCATTAGCTACAACCCTATTGTTTCTTTTTTCATCAGGCCTCAGATCCTTTAAAGCATTTAGAATCTATTTTGGATTGATCCTCTTTGGGTTTAAAGTTCGTAGACCTTCCCATCTCTTTCTTATTTTGTACTTGAGGCCTACAATCATCTCTTCTCCCCAATTTTCTTGATATTCTTCTATTAATCTCTATGTTAATAGCCAACTTGTAAGCCTCCCCAAGATTTATAGGATTCTTATCCCTTAAAAGATACCCCATCTTTGCATCAAAAGCATTTAAGTATGTCACAAGATAGAACCTATCATCTAATCTGATAACTTGTAGGAGTCTATGCATAGCTTTTTGGAATCTTATATTAAATTCAAGAACATCTTCATTCTAATTTTTCTTTATGTTATTGAATTCATTCAAAATAAAATCCTCATTTGTTTTATCACCATAATGTTCCTTGAAACAATTCTTAAATTCATTCCAAGACCCTATACTGGCATGGGGCAAACCTCTAAACCAATCCCTAGCATCTTCGGTCAGAGATTGCACAAATAACTTCATTACAACATCATCAGGCTCAATATTATAATCATCTATTACATCAATAAAATTCTTTAGATGTTCCTCACATGTGATGACATTGTTTCTAGCAAATTTAGGGAGCTTTTTTCTAATTTCATCAGGAATTACATTAGGATAACTAGGAATACCCAAAAAGATAAGTTGTTTGTACCTTTCATGAACAGGACCTCCTTGGGGTGGATCCATTCCTTGAGATGTAGATGTTGAAGGTCCTGAATATGCTTGAGAAACTCAATTTTCTTCCTCATCTCTGAAGCAGTAGCCTCCAATTCTGCTTTCTCAACTTCTTTGGCCCACATCTCTTTCTCCTTTCTAGCCTTCTCAAGATCCACCTCTAATCTCAACCCTTGATCTAAAGGATCCTTATCATTAACATGTTCATTGATTGTAACTCCAATAGCTCTTTGTTTGCCTTTATCTCTAGGTCTAGTTATCTCATAAGTCTTCTACACAACAGGTTGTTCCTCTATTCTTTCAAGCTCTGGGACATAATTAATTGCCTCCAAATCTAATAACTACCTCTTTAACTATTCAACCCTTATCATGGCCTATCTTACTTTGTCCTCCTTATGTTTTTCTCTTTACTATCTGATAGTAACCTGTTCTTGGATTCTTCTTTCCAACTCATAAACTTCTTCAAAAATTTCTTCTGATTCTAGGAGAGTAGTCTTAGATTTAGCATCTCCCACTTGTAACTCATCCTCATACTGGTTCAACCCCAAATCAACAGCCTCTTCATATTCTGAGACATTTTCTTCTTGACCAGGTTTGATTTGATTTTCTTGTCTTGTATTCTCTTTATGTTTCCAAGTATGAGACATATTTTTTTGTTTTCTTCCCCTTCTTGTCTGACTAGGATTAGAAGTCCTTGGAGGACCTTCCTCCAATCTGTCTTTAGGATGCTCCTTTCTCCAAGATCTAGTACCTCTGTAACTCATCTTATAAATAATCTGCTAACTAGCACTACTGTAGAGATGTTTGAGTCACCACCCAAGTATATTGGGAGTCTTAAAACATTATTTCCTCACTAACAAGTATCCTAATGAGTTTGACAGGACAAGGGGCAAGAATAACCCTATGTTTCCAATGATGACCTACTGGTTATTAAAAACTTGTGTTGACATTTCCCCAATAGAGTCGCCATCTTGTTGGTGTTTCAAAATGGCTTATGCTCTTAGGCTGCCAATATACCCTCAGATAGATTTTAGGAGTGGTTAGTTCCAAAATGTAGAAGGATCTTAGGGTAATTGGACCAACTATAGGGACAAGACTACCCTCTTCACTTCTGGCTCTACAAAACCAAGGTGGGTGCACCTAACCTAGTGAAAATTATACCTTACACACCAAAGTCTGGGTTTATACAACAGATGCTAGCAAGAAAGTACTAAATGCCAACCTTACATTCATTGACTCTCTATTGCTATGGGGGTAACAAAACTACACAACCAAAGATTTAAAACTTAAAATGGTTCTTGATTTTAGGATTTGGATTGCAACAACTTCAATTAGTATATGTTAAAAAGAGAGCTTATTCATTTAGGCCAGTGCCTCATCCATTGGGCAAGATTTCTTAGAAATAAGAGATACACATACCAGAGAATATCTAAGATTCATAGCCATAAATACATTTACCACAATCCTTACTACTTACATAGAATCCTTATGTAGACAAGAGTAAAATCATATCCCATCTAGAGCATCATTTAATCCAATCCTAGACCATAACTCAAGAATGAAGATACTTACATGAAATAATATGTAATGAACTAGAAATCTCAAAGCCTACCTGACTTGACACAGAGGAGAGAGAAGAATCATATATTTGTATTAAGTATGATGAATCCCTTTTGTGCATACAATTAGTCATAAAAAACCATGCTTGCAAACTATAGCTTAGACCTGCAACTTTTTATCTCTCATTAACAAGCATTGAAACAAACCTATTACAACCCTGACTGAGAATAGGGCTCACCCTGCAATAGATTATGAACACCTAACTCCCAATACCTTTGAATGATCATAAAAATCCCTTATATCTCTAGGATTGCAACAAGAAACTAATGATCATTCAAAACTACAATTCAAAATCACCTAACTCAAACAAACAGTGAATGCAGACAAGACAGGCTCCAAGCGCATGGCCAATGGGATCCAAAAAATCATCAAACTTTGCAATTGATCTGACCATGTACCAGCTCCAAGGACAAAAATCATCACAAAAGCCTCATTAATTTTGGCTGCAGCAGAGAATGCATGTCCCACCTATCAATCTTTCCATAGCAGAAGCTCTCAAGGATGCAATATCATGCTGGAACAACTACCAGGATCATCTTCATAAATTCTCACTCACAACCAAGTTGGAAATGACCAAAAATTGTCCTACATTATGGCTCTTTTGGCGCACTGTCTCCTAACCCTATCGAAAAAACCCTCAAATCATTTGAAAACTGATGGCAATGGCCATTTGATCTATCTTTAAAACATGGCCGTCGATCTTATTTCTTCCTGGCAAATTGAGTGGTTCAAAATAATCTTTATAGCAGTCAACAAGCCATTGAAAAAGTCTTCAGCCTTGTCATCAGTCATCAACCAATAAGAACTATGCACGTTAGCAATACCTAGCAATCTAGACCCACTTATCTCAGCAAGCTTTACTAACCTTTAGCCATTTAGTGAATGCATGACTGAAGGCACTCTCTAAGTCACGAAACACATTTCTTAACCTTGGTATGGTCTGTCGATTCAGTGGAACACTATATTCGCCAAGTCTCACAATTTTTCCTTGAACCCTACTTACATTTGGAGAGCACAAGAAAACCTTCATTCTCCAAGTCGCTAGATGTCATCTTAACCCTTTACAGGAATCTTAGTTTACATTTGGAAAACCAGGAACCAAAGACTTCGCTAATTCACTGAATGATATGACTTAACCGCATGTTGATTTTGAGAACTGGTGAACAAGCACATTCTCTGAGTCACCAGATCATTTAACACTCAACTAACTTATTCTGAGAATAAGTGAACACACAGAGAAACCTTATCGGAGCTGCCACATTTAGAGGATACTGACAAATATTCAGTCACTAGTTCACCAAATCACTTCATGCCAAACCCATAGATGGGCCCTCCTGGTGCCACTTGTCATCACTTTACTTATTGCTCATCACCCAGTTATCTCTGACAATGCCAACTATCTATATATCCTGACCCACCTCAGACATTTCTGACATCAAGAAAAATCAATGGCCTTTACTATACTATGATGCTAAACATCGAACAACTCATCCTTGCGGTACAATGATAGCCACAAGATCCATTCAAACATTAATCACACCTAAAGACCCAAAATCCTGGCCCCACTACCCACCTTACAATCTATCATGAATCAAAAACTACCACATCGCACATAACTGACAAGTGGGACCTCTATCATCTGCATTCACAGTTTGGAAAATCTTGACAACTGCCACATCATAACTCCTGGCAACCAATAAGAAACTGACATATCAACATGACCTGGCACTGTCAGGACCCACCGCAGACTTTATTCCTTAGTGATGATCTGATGGTCATCGCTATACCGCGATGCATAAAAGGGAATTATCTTGGTCTCAAGATATAGCGACAACCATAGGATATACTTGTTCTTTAGATGCCAACATACCTTATAATCAGTCAGGCCCGCAAACCACGTGAGCACGCGACCAAAGGAAAGACAAACCGCCACGCCAAGTTGCAAATAGTTAAGGGCTAAGTCACCGGGAACATGAGAATACGTGACCATTGTAGTCATGTAAATGCTAAAAAGAAATGCTAACCACCAGAAGACTACATGAACAAGCAACTGAATGGGAAAGATAAAGCACATGTGCATTTTAAGACATAAGTGGCCTGAAAAAGTAACACAGGAATAGAACAAGGCCAAGGCAAACTAGGGTTTTGGACTTTGAAGGCATATAAAGGGATTTTACCCTAGCACTTAGGGTTTTCTACAATTTTGACCAAAGTTGAACCCTAAAGATATGAAAATTATGCAGAGGGATTCAACACAAAAACCAGGAAGACACAAAAACTTCAAAATTTTAGGGGGGGAACAGGAAAAATAGAGAATACTACCAATAGGACCGGCAACCCAAAAAAATATTTACTCTTTTGAAGTGAAGTCGGTGAAGACTCAACCCTATTAAAGGTTACAAACACACTATTAGGTGTGACCTTGTTAGAGGATTTAAGACCAATCATTATTGTCCAACCAATAGTCACTTTGGGGTTGACAGGATAACAATGTTCATTCTATGAATGATACATAATAAGACTTTATTAGTCCACTTGGTTAAGAGATTTGACTGTGTAAAATGGTTAAATATGTAACAATAGGTGATCTGATCTATTACAACTTCAATTGCAGATATACAGATCAATGTTTAGCTCATACAAATCTTTCTGATCAATGCAACATTCCTAATTCAATACTATATCAACTTACTGTCCATCAGTAAATACTCTCTGTTGCTTGGTAATGCTCTGTAGTAGGGTTCTCCTTAACTTGTATGATCAGAATGCATGAAAACTTATTCACGTGATGATTCTGCAGTTTCCTTTTCTTTCAACATCACACTCACTTGTGAACTCTTCAGTCTCTTATATAGACATGTAAACCATTTTCTTCTACTCCATCAGATTTTTCCGCTTAACCATCTTCGTTGATTTCTCCTCTTAAACATTCCTTGGCACTTGTGTCAATAACACTTTTGATTCTCATCCTTTAGATCCTTTTTGAATTTTGTTAGTTGTCGATCTGTGTAACAAACATTATTTGTTACCTCGAAATCATACACTTTCCATCTCATGAATCTTATTGGCTAAACTCAACATTTAATTCATTTTGTTCTTCTTGGTTAACAAAGAAATGTGTCAGTGAACACAAGTTTGATTTATACTGTGCTTGGTATACACTACACTCTGTCAGTGTATACTGAAATGCTTCATCAACCAACAACACTGCTTTGTGTCTTTCAACTCTTTTCCTCATCATAGATGAATGCAACATAATCAAGTCAATAACAAAAAGTCATAGACTCATCAACAAGTTACTCAGTGTATTCTTTATCCTCATTTGTCATATCCATATTCCTGATGTAGATATTTCTGTTCTTCATCTCTTTCACTCCTTTTCTACAGATGTTTTTGTATAGTAACTTACAAGATAAGTATTGTCAAACTAGTTGACATCAATGACAACATAATACTAATTTAATCATATTACATATCTAATCAATCAGCTCGGTGATCTTAAATCATAGATTCTTCAATGAGGTTCTAAATCAGTTGTAGTTCATCAATCTCTCCCTTTGGCATTGATGGAAACTCAAGTAATATGAAATATACGATACACATACCAAACATGTATTCTACAACTCTGTGAACAAATGTTGTACAAGATCTCCCTAGCTTAATATGTTTAATCACTATGTTACTCAATAGCATTACAAATGTAGCTTTATCATTCTGCTTATAAGATCTATTCAACTCTCAAATTCCTTCTTCTATTCTCAGTAACTAATCTTCAATGCTCTCCCTTTCTTTCAGATTATCTCTCCCTCAGATAGTTCTCATCCGTGCATATTGTTTTCATATTGTTTGTCTCTCCCTTTGACAATAATGACAAAGAAATAAATAAACAAATAGTTCTTCAGTAGCCAAGTAACTCTCTATTATCCAATGCATACTTTGTATCTCTATATACTGATATGCCAATCTGTTCTAGTACTTTTCACAACTTTAGACATGATCCAAAGTGTGAACTATGCTGCATCAACATGTATGATCTTCTGATAAAATTAGGTTGATGCAACATCTGGATCACCTTAGTGACCAGTAGATAGGGGATGGACCCCAAGTCTAGTCCTCAAGTACTCAAATGTATCCTTTGGTAGAGCCTTTGTAAATATATCTGCAAGTTATTCTTTTGATGTAACAAACTGTAGCTTAACTTGCTTCTCCTGTAATTGTTCTCTCAAGTAGTGATACTTAATTGATATATGATTTGTTTTAGAGTGCATCACTATATTCTTTGGAAATGTTTATTGCACTGGTGTTATCACAGTATATAATCACCGGCTTAGTGATTATCTCATTCATACCTTCTAGAACTTGCTTAATATATGCAGTGTTTGAATAGTTTGTAGCAGCAACAACATACTCTACTTTGGCTATAGATAGAGAAATGCAAGCTTACTTTTTTCTTGTCCATGTAACAAGTCTTTCACCAAAGAAAAATGCTCCTCTGGTGGTACTTTTTCTATCATCCACATTTCTAGCCCAATCAGCATTGGTATAAACCTTTAGTTCAAACTTTCCTTCCTTAGGATACCATAATCCATAATCCTCTATTTTCTTCAGGTATCTTAAGATTCTTTTAGTAGAAATCATGTGTGATTCTCTAGGATTAGTAGAAAATTTAGCAACTATTCCCACAACATGTGCTATGTCTAGTCTACTATGTACTACAAACATTAAATTACCAATCATGGATCGATATAGTGTCTGGTTCACTTCTGTAGTTTCATCTTCCTTAGTCAGTTTGCATCTAGTAGCCATCGGTGTTCCCATAGGTTTAGCATCTTCCATGCCAAATGTCTTCAATACTTCCTTGATATATTTGGATTGTGTGATGAATATCCCATCACTCTGCTAAATCACTTGTAGTCCTAGAAAGAACTTAAACTCTCCGAACATAGACATCTCAAATTCATTCCTCATTTCATTAGCAAAGGCTTTATAGATTTGATCTTGACCTCCAAATATAATGTCATCCACAAATATTTTAGTAATAAGAATTGTATCATCAGTATCTCCTTTCATATACAAATTGTTGTTCTCACTTGTTCTTAAAAATCCTATACTTAACAAATAAGTATGCAGCCTCTCATACTAGGCTCTTGGTGCTTGCTTCAAACCATATAAAGCTTTATGTAATCTACATACCATATCTTTCTTTTCTGGATCAACAAACCCTTCAGGTTGTTCTATGTAGACTGATGGAGTTGATGAAAAACAACCCACAGCTCCCAAGAACACTTGCACGCAAACACCTGTCATAGAAAGAGAGAGAAGCAAACAACTATGGAGGCCTAAATGCATTGATCCATGAGAGAGGAGAAATCCTTGATGTGCAAAAACAAAATTTGCAATCAATAATGAAATGTCAGAATAGGTTACAAAACAAGAGGAGATCAATCCTTATAAAAGGAGATCAGAAACCCTAAAAAGGTAAAACCCTAGGTTACATAATAATAATTAATAAAGATATTAATTATTATATGCCTAAAGTTCAGCTTAAGTCAAAAGAGGTAATAAGTGACTGAATAATTAAATCAATATGATTCAATTAATCAGTAAAACACTTTATTACTCTAACACCCCCCCTTAAGATAAACTTTGGGAGAAGCTAAAAACCTAGAAAGAACTACTAAAAGAAAATGGGTCCTGGGAACAAAGGCCTGATCAGTTACCCAAGTACAAAAGAGAGTCTCTACAAAGCAAAGAAATAGAGAAAACCACATGGGAAAAACTCTACTCCAAAAAGAGACAAAGACTAGTCTGAAGGATTGAAGAAGCCTCCAAAACTAGGAATGTTCTAGAAAATAGGAACAAAGATGAACATGTACAACATCACTGAAGCATTAAACTGCAAACTCTGTCAAGAAGAAATTGATGATCTGAAGATCATCCAATGAAACATGACTAGGTAGAGAAGACTATAATCTACATGAGTGCCCTCAAATAACACTACTCGAATTAGGAGGCAAACAAAGGAAAACAAAGGCAAACACCTAGACTTGAAGATACAGATGGCATAAACACCAAAAGCCTGAAGAGCTGATCAATCAAAGCTAGAAGAGTGCATCCAAAAATAGGAGAGAAAAGAGTGTCCATGTGGTAAATGATCCATCTCACCGGAATGCATAGGTACCCAGCCACTACAACCACCTAGTACATAGGATCAAATACTAAATACAAAGCTCACACAATCAAACTAAGGAGGTAGTAGAAACAACAGTAGAAACCCCCCCATACTATTGACAAGGGAGTAATGAAAAGAACACTGAAAAGATCATCCAATATGAATTGCATGAGGAAGATGAATCTGGAACATCGAATGTGTAGAGAGAGTACAAACACATATAGAGATACCTGAGGCTAATGTCATGGAAGGAACACTCACTTGACAAAGGTAGATGGAAAACAAAGGAAAACATCAAAACCCCCCTGGCACTTTATAATGGAGTGTGAGTACAAATAGCACGAACATGTGCAAGATCCCATCAAAGAAATAGAATGGCACTTTATCTCAGTGCGTGTGCATAAAATAATGCTACAAAAAAATGAAGTATACACTGCTAAAAGAAGATCAAAGGCTATTGAACCAAAAGAACAACCTAAGATGAGCAATCCCTCAAAGGGAAGAGATCCCAGGACTTGAAACAACCAAGATATCCAACAGCCTACAAAAAAGAAAGAATCTGAATAAAATGAACCTGGAGCATAATTTGGAAAAAATACTTACAACAGTGAAAATCTCTCTAAACAAGCTTTCCAATGATATATCATTTTCTAAAAATGGAGTCCGGATGTGCAAGATAGAGCTCCCGAAGTGCAGAACTGAAGATTTGGCTTTGATAGAGAAAAACACCATAAGAAAAATAAAACCAAAAAGAATAACCTCCAGATCTGGAAAGAGCTTGGAATCAGCTTTCCAACAATATCTCATTTACAAAATTTTGACACCGTATGCTCAAGATATGAGCAAAAACCCAACAGCTATGTTGGAGGGCCCAAAGTAGGTGTTTGCAAGGATTTGAGGATGGGTGACATCATCAAAAGGACACAAAACCACATGAAACCATCAAATCTGATAAAATCTTAAAAAGAGCTTTCCGACAATTTTTCGTTTGCCAAAAACGAAGCCTAGATGCAAGAGAAATGGATCCCGGAAGGCAGGAGGTCTGAAAAGCCAAGATCGCAAAGAACATTTGACTTTGACAGCAAAAAATAGCATCAAAATGGAAAAATCAAAAAACCATACTAGCAAATTCGGATCGAGCTTGGAACCAACTTTCTGATGATATATCGTACGCCCAATGATGATCTCAGATGCCCAAGATATTCGCAAAAAAGCTCAAGTACCCTTAAAAGCTCAAAAAATGAAGAAAGAGCTGCTGACATCAACAACCACAAGCCTAATTTTGACATCCAAATGGCCGTCACAGCTCAATTCCCCCAAGGGCTGAAATAAAAAAGCCTTGGTCACATGGGTGACTAGGGGGTAGAGAATAAGCGCTAGTCCCCCATGCGACATGGGGCTGGCCACTGAGGACGGTGGCGGAGCACGGGAGGCAGTGGTGGGCGTGAGCGGGGCCGCGGGCAGTGGCAGGATGACGAGCACAGTGGCGGCACCAATGATAGAGGCACAGGAGGTGAAGGTGGTGTTAGCAGAGTGCAGTCAGTAGTGGGCGGCCTCGGGTGGCCGTCCCTACGAATTTTTTTATTTTTTATTTTTTTGAAAAAATCATACGCTATACCTTCTGCTGCCTTGATCTAGGTGCCAAGTCATATGGCCTTGTGTGCAAAAAACATTTCCTCAGAGGCCAACTTGTCAAAATTTAACAAGTTTTATATGGATTTTGAGTATCTCAGGCCTTCTGGAGGCAATCGTGAGGTCTGTTTGGGCCAAAAGTGCTCCAAAAATTTGTGATCACCTCGAGATCCATGCTAGGACCGATTGCAAAAATAAATTCTCATAGATTCCAATTGTGTCCAAATTGGATAAATTTTATATGGATCTTGGGGTTCTTGGACACTCTGAACGCAACCTTGAGGTTCGTTTGAAGCCAAGATGACTAAAAAAATAGGTCCCCTCTAGATCTAACAGGAAAGCCTCTCTAAAAATGTAGATTTGATAAACACGGCCAAATCTCTTAGAAGGAGGATAGGGGCAAGTAGATCTAAAGCTTTGATACCATGATGGAGTTGATGAAAAACAACCCACAACTCCTAAGAACACCTGCATGCAAACACCTGTCATAGAAAGAGAGAGAAGCAAACAGCTATGGAGGCTTGAACGCATTGATCCATGAGAGAGGAGAAATCCTTGATGTGAAAAAACAAAAGTTGCAATCAATAATGAAATGTCAGAATAGGTAGTAAGTGACTGAATAATTAAATCAATATGATTCAATTAATTAGTAAAACACTTTATTACTCTAACATAGACTTCTTCTTCAAGTATTCCATTCAGAAACACCGACTTGACATCCATATGATAAACTTTGAATTTCTTATGTGCAGCATATGCAAGTAGCATTCCGACTCCTTCCAATCTAGCAATAGGTGCAAATGTCTCACCATAATCAATTCCTTCCTCCCATACATATCCTTTGCATACCAATCTAGCTTTATTTCTTGTTACTTCTCCATTTTCATTCTTCTTGTTCCTAAATATCCACTTCGTATCGATAACATTCTTATCTTTAGGTCGGGGTACTAAGGTCCAAGTTTTGTTCTTCTCTATCTTTTCTATTTACTCTTTCATTGCATTAACCCATTCATCAATTTCTAATGCAACTTTTACATTTTTCGATTCATAATCACAAACTAGACATGTACCTTGTCTTGCTTTACTCCTTGTTTTCATGCTAGCTTGTTTGTCTCCAATAATTTGTGTTTCAGGATGGTGTCTTTTGACAAAACTCACCAGTATCCTATTTCTTCTTTCTTGTTCATCATGTGCAGGTTCATTTGCTTGCTCGGTAGGGCCATCCTGTTTGTCAGTTTCTCTTTCCTGTTGTTTGGTATTGTTTTCCTACTGACCAGTTATCACAGGCTGCGGCTTTGGTAGATACTTTGGTTGTTCAATGTAAGTGAATCTACCATACTCTTCTGATTCCTTTGTACTTTCCTTTGTGTTCTTTTCATCAAACTCATCAGCTTGGACATTAGTGCTTTCAATCATTTTGTTAGTAGTTTTATTCAGACACTTATATGCTTTTCTCTTACTGGAATATCCTAGAAATATCCCTCCATCACCTTTTGAGTCAAATTTTTGATTTCTCTCATCCTTCAAAATAGAGTATTTACTTCCAAAAATTCTAAAATAACTTACAGTCGGTTTGTGTCCAAACCACAACTCATAGGGTGTCTTATTGGTGTCCTTCTTTAGTTGAACTCGGTTAAGAACATAGACTGTAGTGCTGACAGCTTGTCTCTAATATGTCTAGGCAACATTCTTTTGCAACATCAGTGTCCTAGCACAGTCAACTATTGACCTATTCCTTCTTTCAACAATGACATTTTGCTGATGTGTTCTCGGTGCAGAGACCTGTCTTTTAATACCATGCTCATTACAAAAATTAATAAATTCATCAAAGATAAATTCACCTCCTCTATCAGATCTTAGGCATTTCAAATCTTTACCAATCTCTTTTTCTACCTTAGCTTTATACCACTTAAACATCTTAAATGCTTCAAATTTTTCTTTTAAGAACATAACAATCATCAATCTAGTATAGTCATCAACAAAAAGAATAAAGTATCTATCACCATAATAACTCTGAGTTATCATAGGACCACATAGGTCAGTATGAACCAACTCAATTATCTTCTTTGTTGAATAATCCTTACTTTTGAAACTAGATTTAGTTATTTTCCCTTTCTGAAATTCATGACACATAACATGATCAAGTTTTGACAAGTTAGGCAAACCTCTAACTCTTTTCCTTTTACTGATCTTAATCATGTTATCAAAGTTCACATGGCATAACCTTTTATGCCAAAACCAAGAATCTTCATTTTTCATCATCAAGCAAGAAGACTCATCAGTATCAAGATAAAATAGATTACCTCTTGATTGTGCTCTAGTTCCAACTAGTCTTCCTCTATCATCAAAGATTTTCACTTTCTTGCTCTCAAAAGCAGCTCAGTGACCTGAATTGTTTAGCTATGCCACACTTAACAAGTTATAGTTCAGTCCATCTACTCAATAAGCATTATCACATTTTATCATATCATTTATCATCAAGGATCCTTTACCTCTTACCATACAAGGTGTATCATTACCCATGTTAACTAATCCTCCATCGTATTCTTCAAGTTGATCAAATTTCTCCTCATCACTAGTCATGTGATGTGTACAACCACTGTCTATGATCCATGTATGATTTTTGTTAACTTTAGAGATCAATGTTGTTTCTTCATGTTTTTCTTCTTCGTTAGAATCATCTTTCATAGCAACAAATACAACTTCTACATCATCATCAGAATCAGATTTAGATTCATTATCTTCAGCTATGTAACATACCTATTTTCCTTTGTCATTGCTATCTCGGTTATCTCTATTATGTCGGTAGCCTCTGTTGAATCTCCTCCCATATCTTCCTCCAGATCGATCATTGGTTCTTTCATCATCTTTCTTATGTGGACATCTAGCAGTGATGTGGCCAACCTCTTTATAGTTAAAGCATGCCAAAGGTAGCTTACCTCTATACATTTCTTTACCTTTTGATAATATTTTGGCCATAAGAGCTTCAAGTTCATCAAGCTCATCATCGATATTTCTATCATCATCATCATTTTTATTATTCTTGCTAGACTTACCGATCTTCAGAGAAGACATGAAAGTAGAATCAACAAACAGAACAACACTGTTGTCAAATTTATTCAATTCAAAGGTTGTGAGCTTACCAATCAGATTGTCAAGTGTAAGTACATTACTAGATGTAGACCTTGTTTCATGAATAGAAGATATTCCGATTGCGTAAACCAGCAATAGGGTTCTGAGTACTTTGCTTACAAATATTTTTTCACTAATGACTCCATCAGATGCTCTAATAGAATGTACTACCTCTTTTAGTCTATTTGTGTATTCTACAATATTCTCACCTTCCTTCATCTTCATATCATCGAATCTACCTCTTAAGCTTTCTGCTCTGGCTCTTTTTATATTCACATCTCCACTGTAAACTTGAGAAAGTTTATCCCACATGGCTTTTGCAGTAGTGGAGCTTTTAATATCTTCAAATTTGGCATCGGTACAGGCAACAATAATATCCATCATAGTAACATTGTGTTCATGCCTGTCTTTCAGTTGATAAAGTTTCAGGGGACCAGGGGTCAGTTCTATATAGCCATTCTCCATCAATTCTAGTGCAGTATTCCCAATTCTAGATATGTGCAACTTCATCTGGCTTTTCCATACTGTGAAGTTCCTTTTGTTCAGCTTTGGCACTTCCCTCTTATACATTTTGAGATCTTTGTGCTGAAGTCCTTAAAACTCTGTTCCAAGCAACCACTGCTCTGATACCAATTGTTAGAATAACTGAGAGGGGGGTGAATCAGTTATCCAGTGTCCCAATACAAAATGTATAATCCAAAAACAAATACTTAAAAACTTTTGATACTTGGTAACTTAAATACTATCTGTGCATTTACCGATTACCAGTGTAAAACATATAGTAGTTACCGATCAAATCAAATATGCAACATGAAAATATGACATCAAAAAAACATCACAATCAACACATAACATAAGAGATTTAACGTGGAAACCCTGTGAAGGGAAAAAACACCTAGGACCGGCAACCCAAAAAAATATTCACTCTTCTGAAGTGAGGTCGGTGAAGACCCAACCCTATTAAAGGTTACAAACATACTATTAGGTGTGACCTTGTTAGAGGATTTAAGACCAACCATTATCGTCCAACCAGTAGTCACTGTGGGGTTGACAGGATAATAATGTTCATTCTATGAATGACACATAATAAGAATTTCTTAGTCCACTTAGTTAAGAGATTTGACTGTGTATAATGGTTAAATATGTAACAGTAGGTGATCTGATCTATTACAACTTCAATTGCAGATATACAGATCAATGTTCAACTCATACAAATCTTTCTGATAAATGCAACATTCCTGATTCAATACTATATCAACTTACTGTCCATCAGTAAATACTCTCTATCACTCGGTAATGCTCTACAGTAGGGCTCTCCTTAACCTATATGATCAAAATGCATGAAAAATTATTCACGTGATGATTCTGTAGTTTCCTTTTCTTCCGGCATCACACTCACTTGTGAAATCTTCAGTCACTTATATGGACATGTAAACCATTTTCTTCTACTCCATCAGATTTTTCTGCTTAACCATCTTTGTTGATTTTTCCTCTTAAACATTCCTTGGCACTTGTGTCAATAACACATTTGATTCTCATCCTTTAGATCCTTTTTGAATTTTGTTAGTCGTTGATCTGTGTAACAAACATTATCTATTACCTCAAAATCATACACTTTCCAACTCATCAATCTTATCAGCTAAACTCAACATTTGATTCATTTTGTTCTTCTCGATTAACAAAGAAATGCATCGGTGAACACAAGTTCAATTTATACTGTGCTTGGTATACACTACACTCCATCAGTGTATACTGAAATACTTCATCAACTAACAACATTGCTTTGTGTCTTTCAACTCTTTTCCTCATCATAGATGAATGCAACATAATCAAGTCAATAACATAAGGTCATAGACTCATCAACAAGTTACTAAGTGTATTCTTTATCCTCATCTATCATATCCATCTTCCTTATGTAGATATTTTTGTTCTTCATCTCTTTCACTCCTTTTCTACAGATTTTTGGTATAGTACCTTACAAGATAATTGTTGTCAAACTAGTTGACATTAATGACAACATAATACTGATGTAATCCTATTACATATCTAATCAATCAGCTTGGTGATCTTAAATCACATATTCTTCAATGAGGTTCTAAATCAGTTGTAGCTCATCAATATCATCAACAAATATTTAAGCTAACAATATCCCTTTACCTTTTTCATTTTTCAAATACAGATTGTTGTTGTCATTTGTCCTTACAAATCCAATCTTTATAAGATAATTGTGCAGTCTCTCATACAATGATCTAGGGTCTTGCTTCAATCCATAGATTTCCTTATGTAGTTTACAAACCATATTCTTCTTGCTTGGGTCAAAAAATCCTTCTTGTTGTTCAATGTATACTTCTTCTTTTAGTATTCCATTCAGAAATGTAGATTTGATATCCATTTGATACACTTTGAATCCTTTAAAAGTTGCATATGCAAGTGGAGTCTTCACTTCTTCCAATCTTGCAACTGGGGAAAATGCCTCCCCATAGTCAATGCCTTCTTCCTATGCATATCCCTTGCATACCAATCTAGCTTTGTTTCTAGTGACTTCTCCATGTTCATTTAGTTTATTTCTGAATACCCATTTTGTTCCAATAATATTCTAGTCTTCAGGTCTCGGCACTAGTGTCTAGGTTATTTTTTCTCTATCTACTCTATTTCTTCATTCATGTCTTGTATCCAATCTTCATTCTCTAAATAATATTTTACTGTCTTAGGCTCAAATTCACATAATAAGCATGTTTGATCTTTCAACTTACTTCTTGTCATGACTCTAGATTCTTTATCTCTAATGATTTTTTTTGGCTTATGATGTCTTCTTACATATTGTGCCAATGTAGGTTCATATTTCCTTTCTACTTGATCTTGATCTTTAGGTTCATCTTATATATTGTTTGTCTCTTCTTCTGATTGCTCGAAAGCATCCTCCTGATGCTCGACATTTTCTTGTTGTGGCTCGGAAGGTTCATGTTGTTTCTCAGCATCTGGTTTGGGTACATTACTAGCCTCTCCTTCTTCCATGTATATAAAAGATCTATAATCTTCAGGTTCTTACTTGTACTCAACTTTATTCTTTTCTACATATTCATCAACTCTAACATTTGCACTTTCCATAATTTTTTTAGTGTTAGAATTCAAATGATGAACTACAACTGAATGAATACTTGAATGACAAGAAGATTAGTGATTAGAGATCACTGAGTTACTAAAATGATATGTAAGATAATTAAATTAGTCATTATGTTGTCATTGATGTCAACTAGTTTTGACAATACTTATCATGTTAGTTACAAACATCTAAACATCTGTAAAAAGGAAGAAAAGATGAAGAACTGAGATATCTACATGGAGAAAGATGGATATGACAGATGAGGATAAGGACTACTTTGGGTAACTTATTGATGAGTCTATGATCTCATAATGTTGACTTGATTATGTTGCATTAATCTATTATGAAGATGGAAGAAAAATTATACAAGGCAATGTGGTTGGTAAATGAAGCACTTTAGTATACACTGAGCTAGTGTAATGTATACTGAGCGACAATATTAACCGAGCTTGTTTTTGCCAATGTATTTCTTTGTCAACCAAGTATGGATGAAAGTATTAAATGCTTAGTTTAGCTAACAGAAAATGATGAACTGGAAATTGTTATGATTTCAAGATTGAAGATAAAGTTTGTTATAAGATCCACGTCTGACAAAGTTCGGAGAAGATCCAAAGGATGGAATTGAAATGTGTTATTGACACAACTACCAAAGAAGGTTTAAGAGGAAAAATGAATGAAGATGCATACGTGAAAAAATTTGATGGTTGATATGAAAATGGTTTATCTATCTATTTAAGAGACATAAGTTTCATTGTTGAAACTATGCTGAAAGAAAGAAGACTATAGAGATTCCGTGTGAATAAAATTTCATACATGCCTGATTAGACTAGTTGAAGGAGAACCGAACTATAGAATAGTATCGAGCATCAGAGAGCTATTACCGAGTGAAAGTAAGTTGAGGAAGTGAATTGAAATATTGATCAGAGGATTTTTATGGGTTAGAATAGATCTGAACATCTACAAATTAAGTTGTATTGTAATCAGATCAACTACTATTTCAGTTTAACCATTGATACATAAAAATCTCCTAACTGAGTAGACTTAACCATCTTATTTTATTCCCCTATGTCATTCAAGGAATGTACATTGTTATCTTATTATCCCCATAGTGAATTCTGGTTGAAAGTTAACTGTTAGTTTTAAATCCTCTAACAAGGTCACACCTAACAGTGTTTTTGTAACCTTTAACAGAGTTGGCTCTTCACCAAGCTCATTTCAGAAGAGTGAAAATAATTTTGGGTTGCCGGTCCTAGGTGGTTTTTCCCTTAATAGGGTTTCCACATTAAATCATTATGTTACGTGTTTCTGTGATGATTATTTTATTTTCATACTTTACATAATGCATATTTGATTTGGTTGGTAATCACATTGAGTTATTTAACTGGTAATCAGTAAAAGGCACAAACAGTTTAATAGTTTATTTTACCAAGTTGTAGAATTTACTAAAATTGTTTTGGGAGTTACATCTTTGTAATTGAGATTGTAGGATAAATGATCTAACTGATTCACCCCCTCTCAATTATTCTAAAAATTGGTATCAAAGTAGTGGTTTCTTGGAAAAAAGTTTTAAGGACTTCAATAGAAAGATTACAAGATGTATAAGAGGGAAGTGTCAAAGCTGAACAAGGACAACTTTACTATATGGAAAAGTCGAATGAAACTTCACATATTTGGAATTGGTAATTCTGTTATAACCTTACTAGAAAATGGCTACATAGCATCACCGACTGGACCTTTAACTCTTGATTAGTTGAGAGACCGACATGAACACAACCTTACTATGATAGAGATTGATGCTTCTCTATCCGATGTTGAATTTTAGGATGTCAATAATTACACTACTGCACATGAAATGTGGGATAAACTTTCTCAAGTCTATGGTGGTGATGCAAATTTGAAGAGAGCCAAAGCTGAAAGCCTAATAGGCATATTTGGTGATATAAAAATGAAGGAAGGAGAAAAAATTACATAATATACAAACCAAATCAAAGAGGTAGTCAATGCTATTTGAGGATCTGGTGGTGCCATTGATGAAGATACAGTGGTAAGTAAAATTTTGAGAACCTTGTTGCCTGCATATGCAATTTAGATATATCTTCTATACATGAAATGAGGTCTGCACCTGGCAGCAGTCTTACTCTTGATAGTCTGATTGGTAAGTTAACAACTTTTGAACTAAACAATTTTGATAATAGTGTTGTACCATCTATTGAGTCTACTTTTATGTCTTCTTTGAAGATTGGTAAACCTAGCAGTAGACATAATATAAGGAATAATAGTGATAGTAATAATAATGATGAGATTGATGAACTTGAATCTCTTATGGCACAAAGACTCCCTAAAGGTAAAGGTAGATATAAAGGGAAGTTACCTTTAGTATGTTTTAACTATAGAGAAGTTGGCCATATTGCTACTAGATGTCCCAATGGGAAAGAGGAAGATAAAAACCAAGACCGATCTAGTGATGGAAGCTATGGAAGAAGAAACAATAGAGGTTACCAACACTACAATAGAAATAACTAAGATCACAAAGATAAGGGCAAAAAAACATGTTATTTAGTTGAAGATGAGGACACTGACACTGACACAGAAGATGACACTGAGGTAGTATTTGTTGTGATGAAAGTGTTAATATGATTTAGAACAACAAAGAGGGGGGATGAATCAGTTGTTCTCAGGTCCAGATGTATCAATTAAACTTTTATATACTTTATCAATTCAAATCTAATAACCAACACTACTTGGTCATTACAAAATGTATACCAAAAACATATAACAGTGTAGTCCACTATCCAACAGTATTTAACTTGCAAAATATAGAAATGTTCAAACCAAAACATTCACACAAGTATTGGCACTAGGATTTATAGTGGAAACCTAATTTGGGAAAAACCACTTTGTAACATGTTACTGATATTTTCACTCTTCTAAAGCGAGCTCTATGAAAATCCAACCTTGTCAAAGGTTTACAAACACACTACTAGGTGTGAGCCTGTTAAAGGATTTCAACCACCTTGTTATGAGTGCACCTTGTTAAAGGACTTAAGTACATTCCATTAGAATGAAACCTTGTTCAAAGGATTTAAATAATGACTGTTAGGTCAACCTTGATTAAAGGATTTTGATTGATACAATGGTTAGAAAGTAGCAGTAGTATTTGATCTGAAAACATACAACTCACTTTGTAAATAATAGATCCAATGCTTACATATATGTTGGCTTACTAACCAAGTTCCATTTCCATCTCCATCACTGATCTACCTAGAAATCCCTTCAAGAAATCACAACTCTGATCAACTTCTTCACCTTCAGCCTTTCTGCCTTTTCAGTCAATAACATCAACAACTCCAACATCCTTGTGTTTAACCTCACACTTAGGTTTTCTTTATACCTCTTCAATAGGTAGATCCATATTTTTCCGCTTAATCTCTTTCGTAGATCTTAGGGTTAGGTCAGATTCATCAAATCCTTCCAACATTATGTTCTCTATCCATCCTTCTAGAAACATCTTTAATCTCTTTCTTAGAATCACAAATAAATGGTTTACCATGCATTAAATGCTCCATACAGTTAATTAATAAAGTAAACATGATTTACATAATCCAAGAATTCAACTATGTCAGCTAGGAATTTGAATTCTTCATCAAATGTATATTACTAATGGTCGGTCAATATTGTGTTCAACTCCTTGGTCGTCACTGCATAACTTAGTCATCTCTCCAAATTGTTTCCCTCAGTAATAAATTGATGTTTGATCAACACTGAATTTAATCAGCATACTAGCTCGATCGACACTAACATCACTCAGCTTAAACTAGATTTCTTCACTTTTGCTTGGTTAAGCCTTATGTTCAGTCTTGCTTCTTACTTAGATAAACAATACATTATCTTATCATTGTGCCACATAATCAAGTACTCATTGAAGTATTAAATAACTCAACCTTTCTCTAGGTTCTATTGTTATCACCCTTGCCCTAATCCTTCTCATCTCTCAATAGATATAGTACTTTCTTAGATAGCAATAGTCTTACCAGTTAAGGTTGGACATCAATGAAAATACAATAATTGCTTCAATTATAGTTTCCAACAATCTCCCTCTTTGGCATTGATGGAAACACTATATGAATAACACATGATTCACCAATCAATCCAAAAATTCATCAAAAACTTTTGTAATATCCTTAGCTTCATTCTAATTCTGAATCACTTAGCCTTTTTTGCTTGACCATCCACACAGATACCCCCTCTGAATATTTTCCATGTCTCTTTTTTTTGATTCTTACTTCTCTCATCTTTCTTTTATGTGTTTTCATCTCTGAATCTCTCCCTCTTTGACAACAATGCCAAAGCAGCATCTAAAACTTGCATCTTTTAGATGTAGATGTCATCTTGTCAGTTTAGTAACAATATTTCTCCCTCTATCATCTTTCTTATGATTGATTATAGCTTTGTTGTACTTTTCACAACTCTAGGTTGCTCCTAAAGTGTGACCCCTTCTGCATCAATTTGTCAAATACTCTATGCAACACATTTGATGCAGTGCTCCTAGCTTGAGTAGGAAACCTTAGTTAGGGGAAGAACCCCTTATTTACCTCTCAAATATCCATGAGCCTCCTTAGGTAAGGATTTTGTGAATATGCCTGCTAGTTGTTCCTTTGTATTCACATATTTCATTCTTACCTCTTTATCTTGTACCAATTCCCTCAAGTAATGATACATGATGGAAATATGTTTCATCTTTGTTTGCATCACTGGATTCTTTGAGATGTTGATAGCACTTGTGTTGTCACAATATATGACAACTGGTTCAGTGATCTCCCATTTCATGACTTTTAGCAATTTCTTAATCCATACCAGGTTTTAACAGTTCACTGTAGCTACTACATACTTGGCTTCAATTTCATTTCTTGCTTGTCTAGGAAATTAATCTTTGTCCAAGAAAGAAAGCTCCACCACTAGTACTTTTTCTATCATCTACATTTCCTACCCAATCTACATCAGTATAGACTGTTAATTAAAATTTCTCATGCTTTTTGTAGTACAGTCCATAGTCTTCTGTCCCTTTCAAATATCTCATTATTCTCTTCACATCCATCATATGACTTTCCTTAGGATTGGCAGAGAATCTTTCCACAATCCCAACTACTAGAGCAATATCTGGTCTGCTGTGAACATCATATTACATCTTTCCAATCATGGATCTATACAGAGTTTGGTTTACTTCAGCAACATCATCATTTTTAGATAGTTTTTGTCCAATAGCCATGGGAGTACTTACTGGCCTTGAATTCTCCATACCAAAGGTTTTTAGTATCTCTTTGATATATTTGAACTATATGATAAAAATACATTTCTCCATCTAATAGACTTGCAAACCAACAAATAATTTTATCTCACCAAACATAGACATTTCAAACTTAGTTTGCATCTCATTTGAAAATTTCTTACACAAGGAATCTTTTCCTCCAAATATGATATCATCTACAAAAATATTATCTAACAAGATCCCTTTACCTTCTTTATCTTTCATGTATAGATTGATGTTGTCATTTGTCCTTGAGAATCCAATCTATATCAAGTAATTGTGCACCCTCTCATACCATGCTCTGGGGGCTTGCTTCAATCCATACAATGCCTTATTTAGTTTGCAAACCATATGTCTCTTGTTTGGATCAAAAAATCCTTCAAGTTTCTCAATGCACACTTCTTCTTCTAATAAACCATCCAAAAATGTAGACTTGACATCCATTTGGTATACCTTGAAATCTTTGTAGGTAGCATATGCAAGTAGAGTTCTCACTCCTTCTAATCTTGCTATAGGGGAAAATGTCTCCCCATAGTCTATTCCTTCTTCTTGTGCATAACCCTTGCATACCAGCCTTGCTTTGTTCCTTTTGATTTTTCCATGTTCATTAAGCTTGTTTCTGAATACCCATTTTGTTCCAATAACATTTGTGTTTTCTAGTCTAGGTATCATTCTTTTCTATTTGGTCTATCTCCTCATTCATAGATTGAATCCAATCTTCATTGTCTAATGTCTCCCTTGTTGTCTTAGGCTCAAATTCACACAATAAACATGTAGATTCTCTTAACTTGCTTCTGGTCAAAACTCTAGTTTCTTTATCTCCAATGATTTTATCAGGCTTGTGATGTCTCCTTACATATTGTGCCAAAGTAGGTTCATCTTTCTTTTCTCCTTGCTCTTCAAGTTCATCAATAAGATTATCAAATTTAGCCTCTGATTTCTTGACAACCTCTTCCTGATGCTCAACAGCATCCTCCCGCTACTTGACAGTATCTCCCTGATGCTCGACATTTCTTGTCTAAGACTCTGCATTAGGTGCAAGTGTGTTACTTGCCTCACCTTCTTCTATATAGACAAAAGATTTATAATCTTTAGGTTCTCTTTTTATTTCCTATTCATTTTTCTCCACATATTCATCAACCTTCACATTTACACTTTCCACAATTTTGTTAGTGTTAGAGTTCAAACACTTGTAAGCTTTACTCTTTGTGGAATAACCTAGGAATATGCCCTCATCACTTTTAGCATCAAAATTTCCATTCCTATTATCTTTTAGTATATAGCATTTTCTCCCAAAGATCCTAAATTATTTTACATTAGATGCATTATCGTGCCATAATTCATAAGGTGTAACATTTGTACCTTTTTTTATTTGTACTTGGTTTAAGGTATAAATGGCTATACTTACAACTTCTTTCCTATACTTTTGTGCAACATTATTCTCAATCATTAGTGCCCTTGCACAATCCATGATAGATCTGTTCCTTCTCTCTACTATACCATTCTTTGGAGGTGTTCTAGGTACTGACATCTATCTCTTGATTCCTCTATCATTGCAGAAAATATTGAGCTCATTTGATATAAACTCTCCAACTCATTTAGGTCTCAGACATTTCAGGTTTCTACCTATCTCTTTTTCAACCTTAGCCAAATACCACTTAAACAACTGAAATGCATCAAATTTTTCTTTTAAAAACATTACAGTCATCATCCTAGTGTAATTATCAACAAACAAAATAAAGTATTTAGCACCACAATAGATTTGTACACCCATAGGTCCACAAAGGTCAGTATGAACCAAATCTAAAACATTTTCAAAAGTAAAATTCTTTCTCTTGAAACTAGACTTTGTCATTTTACCCAACTGACATTGTTTGCACATCACATTATCAGGTTTCTTCAATCTTGACAACCCTCTAACTTTCTTCTTTTTTTTGTTATTTCCCAGATTGTCAAAGTTAACATGACATATCCTCTTATGCCTAACCATATATCATCAAGTTGTGCAATTAAGCATGTCTCTTTAGATAGGTCTCCACTTCCAATCAATTCACCAGTGGCATCAAATATTTTAGCCTTCCTATGATGAAAATCCACTTGGTAATTAGTGCCATTAAGTTGTGCAAAACTTACCAAATTATAGTTAAGACCTTCAACCCAATAAGCATTTTCACAAGTGATCTTATCAGTCAGATTAATTACTCCTTTACCCTTTACAGGACATGGTGCATCAGTACCAAACTTAACACTTCTACCTTTGTAATGATCTAGGGTATCAAATTTACTTTTGTCACCAGTCATGTGGTTTGAGCAACCACTATCAATAATCCATTTATCACCTTTGCTCACATAAGAAACAAGTGCAGTTTTCTCATCTTCATCAGACTCTTCTTTCATAGTAACATAGACTACTTCAATTTCAAAATCATCATTATCAGTGTCAGTTTCTTCTTCAGCAATGTAACAAGATTTCTTACCTTTATCCTTGTAGTCCTTGTACCTTCGATAACCTTTGTTTTCTCTCTTGTCTTTGTACTTGCTTTCTCTTTCCTCATCCTTTTCATCCCTATCAGGACATCTTGTAGCTATATGGCCAACTTTGTTACATGAGAAACATATGATAGGAAGTTTACCTTTATATTTTCCTTTTCCTCTTTTCAATCTTCTAGCCATAAGAGCTTCAAGATCCTCTAGTTTCTCATTAGATGTGTCACTATCACTTTCACTCTCACTTATACATCTTTCTTTTTCCTTCTTAGACTTATGCAAAACCATTTGTGAATTGAATGCAGATTCAACATTAGAAAAAGTGAAGTTATCATAATTAAAAAGCTCAAAAGCAATAATCTTACCAATAAGACTTTCCAGTGTTAGAGCATTACCAAGGTTACATCTAGATTCCTGAATTGCTAAAATTTTGATGGCATATATAGGACGTAAATTTCTCAATACATTTCCAATAACAGTCTCATCATCAATAGTTTCATTATCTCCTCTAATAGCATTTACAACGTCCTTGATCCTACCATAATATTGAGCAATATTTCCAGCTTCTTACATTTTCATTTCATCAAACTTACCTCTCAGGCTTTTAGCTTTTTCCCTTAGTACATTTATGTCACCACCATAGATCATTGCAAGAGTGTACCACATTTTCTTTGCATTTGTGCAATCTTTGATGTCTTCAAATTTAGGATAACCTAAGGTAGATGAAATTGCCAACATTGCTTGATTGTGTTCTTGTTTGGCTCTCATCTCCTGGGTAGTCAAAGGTGCAGTAGGTGTAACATATTCATGTTCAACATAGTATTTTGCTGAGTCACCAATACCAACTAGATGCAGTTTCATCAGACTCTGCCATGCAGGGAAGTTCTCCTTATTCAACTTTGGTACCTCCTTTTTATACATCTTGATGATTTAATTCAAGTACCTTTAAACTTGTTTTGTGTAAGCACCAATAGCTCTAATACCAATTGTTAATATGATTTAGAACAATAGAGAAGGGGGGTGAATCAGTTGTTCTTAGTACCAGATGTATCAATTAAACTTTTATATACTTTAACAATTTAGATCTAATAACCAACACTACTCATTCATTACAGAATGTATACAAGAAACATCTAATAGTATAGTCCACTATCCAATAATATTTAACTTGCAAAACATAGAAATGTTCAAACTAAAAAAATTCACACAAGTATTGACACCAGGATTTATAGTGGAAACCCAATTTGGGAAAAACCACTTTGTAACATGTTACCGATATTTTCACTCTTTTGAAGTGAGCTTTATGAAAAGCCAACCCTGTCAAAGGTTTACAAACACACTGCTAGGTGTGACCCTGGTAAGGATTTCAACCACCTTGTTAGGAGTGCACCTTGTTAAAAAACTTAAGTACATTCCATTAGAATACAACCTTGTTCAAAGGATTTAAATATTGATTGTTACGTCAACCTTGATTAAAGGATTTTGACTGATACAATGGTTAGAAAGTAGAAGTAGTATTTGATCTGAAAACATACAACTCACTTTGCAAATAAAAGATACAATGCTTACATATACATTGGCTTATTGACTGAGTTCCATTTCCATCACCATCACTAATCTTCTCAAAAATCCCTTCAATCAATCACAACTCTGATCAACTCCTTCACCTTCAACCTTTATACTTATTCAGTCAATAGCATCAACAACTCCAACATCCTCACTTTTAACCTCACACTTAGGTTTTCTTTATACCTCTTCAATAGGTAGATCCATCTTTTTCTGATTAATCTCTTCCGTAGATCTTAGGGTTAGGTTAGATTCATTGAATCCTTCCATCATTATGTTCTTCATCCATCCTTCTAGAAACATCTTTAATCTCTTTCTTAGAATCAGAATAAAATGGTTTACTATGCATTAAATGCTCCATATAATCAATTAATAAAGTCAACACGATTTACATAATCCAAGAATTCAACTATGTTGGCTAGAAATCTAAATTCTTTCTCAAATGTAAATTATTGACACTCGGTCAATACTGTGTTCAACTCGTTGGTCATCACTGCATAACTTAGTCATCTCTCCAAACGGTTTCCCTGGGCAATAAACTGATGTTCAGTCAACACTGAATTTACTAGGCATATACTGGCTTGGTCAACACTAACATCACTCGGCTTAAACTAGAATTCTTCACTTTTTCTCAGTTAAGCCTTCTATTCAGTCTTTCATCTTACTTAGAATAAGAATACATTATCTTATCATTGTGATACATAATCAAGTACTCAGTGAATTATTACATAACTCAACCTTTCTCTAGGTTCTATTGTTATCACCATTTCCCTAATCCTTCTCATCACTCAATAGATATAGTACTTTCTTAGATAGAAATAGTCTTACTAGTTAAGGTTTGACATCAATGACAATACAACAATTGCTTCAATTGTAGTTTCTAACAGAAAGATGATTCTGAGGAAGAGGAAAAGTATGTAGAAACAACACTCATTTCTAAAGTTAGTAAAAATGATACTTGGATCATTGATAGTGGTTGTACACATCACATGACTGGTGATGAAGATAAGTTTGATCATCTTGAGCATTATAATGGAGGGTCAATAAAAATGGGTAATGATACACCTTGCATGGTTAAAGGAAAAGAATCTCTATTGATAAATGATAAAATCAAATGTGATAATGCTTATTGGGTAAAAGGAATCAATTACAATTTTCTAAGCGTAGCACAACTTAATAACTCAGGTCACCGAGTGGCATTTGAAAGCAAGAAGGTAAAGATCTATGATAAAAATGGAAAGCTTGTCAGAACAGGAGGACAATCAAAAGGTAACTTATTCTACCTTGACAATGTTGAGACTTCTTGTTTACTAGTGAAAAATGAAGATGCATGGTTGTGGCATAAAATGTTGTCATGTAAATTTTGATAACATCATTAAGATCAGTAGAAAGCAAAAAGTTAGAGGACTGCCTAGCTTAACTAAACTGGATCATGTTATGTGTCATCAATGTCAGAAAGGGAAGATGACAAAATATAGTTTTAAAACTAAAGACTATTCAACAAAAAGAATCTTGGATTTAGTTCACACCGACCTATGTGGTCCCATGAGAAATCAAAGCTACTATGGTGATAGATACTTTATTCTGTTTGTTGATGACTATACTAGATTGATGATTGTTATATTTTTAAAAGAGAAATTTAAGACATTTAAGATGTTTAAATGGTACAAAGCTAAAGTAGAAAAAGAAACCAGAAAAGAAATAAAATTCTTGAGGTCTAATAGAGGTGGTGAGTTTATTTCTAATGAATTCACTAACTATTGTAATGAGCATGGCATCAAAAGATAGGTTTCTGCACCTAGAACACCACAACAGAATGAGATTACTAAAAGGAGAAACAAATCTATAGTTGATTGCACAAGAACACTGATGATAGATAAAAAATTTGCACAAATGTACTAGAGAGAAGTAGTTAGCACAACTATATATGTCTTGAACCGAGTACAATTAAAGAAAGACACAAACAAGACACCCTAAAAGTTATGGTTTGGATACACACCAAGTGTAAGTTACTTCAGAATTTTTGGTAGAAAATGTTTTATTCTGAAAGATAATAGGAATGGGAAATTTTACTCAAAAGGGGATGAGGGAATATTTCTTGGATATTCTACTAAAATGAAAGCTTACAAGTGTCTGAATAAGGTCACTAATAAGATGATTGAAAGTGATAATGTTAGAGTTGATGAATTTTCTGATAAAAATGATGAAGAAAGCACTAAGGATCCATAAGAATATGGTATATTTTCTTATGTTGAAGATTCAAAGTACCTACCAAAGCCATAGGTTGAGTCGATCGAGCATTAGGAAAACAACACCGAGGAACAGCAAAGGGAAACTGAGGATCGGGAAGAAGTTGCCAAGAAAGGAAATGAACCTAAACAGAATGAAGAACAAAGAAGAGATCAAGTGCTAGCAAGATTTATCAGAAGACATCATCCTGAGAATCAAATCATTGGAGATAAGCAAGCTGGGATGCTGACAAGAAGTAAGTTAAGAAAAAATGCATGTTTATTTTATGATTTTAAACCAAAGAATGTTAAGGTTGCACTTGAGAAGGATGAATGGATCAATGCTATGACTGAAGAGATAGAAAAATTGAGAAAAATAAAACATGTACTTTAGTACCTAGGCCGAAAGATAAAAATGTTATCGGTACTAAATGGATTTTCATAAATAAGCTGAATGAGAATGGAGAAGTTACTAGGAACAAAACTAGACTTGTTTGCAAGGGATATGCACAAGAAGAAGGTATTGATTATGGTGAAAATTTTGCGCCTATTGCTAGACTACAAGGAGTCTGCATGTTACTTTCATATGTTGCACATAAGAAATTCAAGGTCTATCAAATGGATGTTAAGTCAACTTTTCTAAATGGAATACTAGAAGAGGAGGTCTACATAGAACAACTAGAAGTTTTTGTTGATCCGAATCAGAAAGACATGGCATGTAGATCGTACAAAGCTTTATATGGATTAGAGAAAGCACCAAGAGCATGGTATGAATGGTTACATACTTATCTTTTAAGTATTGGTTTTGTAAGAACTAGTGAAAAAAACAATTTGTACATGAAAGGGGGATGAGATGATACAATTTTGATGGCTGAATTATTTGTGGATGATATAGTCTTTGGAGGACAAGATCATATTTGTAAAGCTTTTGCTAATGAAATGAAAAAATAGTTTGAAATGTCAATGTTTGGAGACATTAAATTCTTTCTAGGCTTGCAGGTTATTCAGAAAAATGATGGAATTTTCATCACATAATCAAAGTACATTAAGGAAGTATTGAGAAAATTTGGCATAGAAGATGCTAAACCAATAGGAACACTGATGGTTACAGGCTACAAATTGACAAAAGATGATGAATCTACAGAGGTAAATCAGGAATTGTACCGATCTATGATTGGTAAACTGATGTATGTAGTACACAGTAGGCCTGATATTACACATGTAGTGGGGATTGTGGCTAGATTCTCTACCAATCCAAAGGATTCATACATGGTTGCAGTGAAAATAATCTTGAGATATCTAAAGAAAACAAAGGATTATGGTTTATGGTATCCTAAGGAAGTAAAATTTGAGCTAAGAGTTTACAATGATGTAGATTGGGCTGGAAATATAAATGATAGAAAGAGCACAACTGGAGGAGCATCTTTCTTTGGTGAAAGACTTGTGACTTGGACAAGTAAGAAACAACCTTTTATTTCACAATCTACTACCAAAGTAGAATATGTTGTTGCTGCTACAAACTATTCAAACATTTCTTATATCAAACAAGTGTTGGAAGGGATGAATGAGGTAATCACTGAGCCGGTGATTATATATTGTGAAAACACTAGTGCAATAAATATTTCTAAGAATCCTATAATGCATTCAAAGAAAAATAATATATCAATTAAGTATCACTACTTAAGAGAATAAGTACAGGAGAAGTAAGTCAAACTGGAATATGTTACATCAAAGGAGCAACTTATTGATATTTTTACCAAGCCTCTACCAAAGGACACTTTTGAATACTTGAGGACTAGACTTGGGGTCCGTCCCCTATCTACTGGTCACTAATGTGATCTGGAGGTTGTATCAGTCTATTCTTATCAGGAGATCATTCATTTTGATGCAACATAGCTTATACTTTGGATCATGTCTAAAGTTGTGAAAGATTTGAGGGACTTGAAAAGAAATTTGCATATCAGTATACAAAGATATATTATCTGCATTGAACAATAGAGAGTTACATGGCTATTGCAGAGCTATATGTTTTATGTTTTTCTTTGGCATTGTTGTCAAAGGGAGAGATAAACAATATGAGAGATAAATAGAGAGCTCAATGGAATATATATTTAAGGGAGAGATGATCAGAAAAAGTTAGGGAGAGATTTGTTGCTGAGAACAAAAAGAATTTGAGAGCTAAAAAGATCAAATCCGTAGAGGAGAGTCTGCACATGTAATGCTATTATGTAACGTAGTGATTGAACATATTAAAAATCAAGCTAGGGAGAGCTTACCAAGCTAAAAAATTTACTTACATAGTTGTGGAATACATGTTTGGTAAATGTATGGCATATTTCATATTGCTTGTGTTTCCATCAATGCCAAATGGAGAGATTGATTAACTACAACTGATTGAATACCTGAATGACTTGAAGATCAGTGATTAGAGATCACTGAGTTACTAAAATGATATGTAAGATAATTAAATCAGTCATTATATTTTCATTGATGTCAACTAGTTTTGAAAGTACTTATCATGTTAGTTACAAACATCTAAACATCTATAAAAAGGAAGAAAAGATGAAGAGCTGAGATATCTACATGGAGGAAGATGGATATGACAGATGAGGATAAGGAATACTTTGGGTAACTTATTTATGAGTCTATGATCTCATAATGTTGAATTGATTATGTTGAATTAATCTATTATGAAGATGCAAGAAAAATTGTACAAGGCAATATGGTCGGTAAATGAAGCACTTCAGTATACACTGAGCCAGTGTAGTGTATACAGAGTGAGAATATTAACCAAGCTTGTATTCTTTGATGCATTTCTTTGTTAACCGAGTATGGATGAAAGTATTAAATGCTTAGTTTAGCTGATAGAAAATGATGAGATGGAAATTGTTATGATTTCGAGATTGAAGATAAAGTTTTCTATAAGATCCATGACTAGAAAAATTTGGAGAAGATCTAAATGATGGAAGTGAAACATGTTATTGACACAACTGTCTAGGAAGGTTTAAGAGGCAACATCAATGAAGATGAATAAGTGGCAAAATCTAATGGTTGATATGAAAATGGTTTATCTGTCTATTTAAAAGTATATAGGATGAAATAGCATTCCTCCTATAATGTATTGGGGAAATATGAGATCCACTTCTAAATCCAAATTCCCAAAGGAGAGATCCAAATTGATCAACCAAAAGGTTAATACATAATCGAATCAATCTATGGAGAATATAAAAGAGGAAGAAAACCTTATATTTCCCTATAATGGAATTGTGCTTGAAATCTAAAATAATTGAAAGGAAATACTAACCTCAAAATAGGGAAAATATGGAAAATATCAATTTTTGATGTCTGTGTATAGTTTTAGGCAATTCTATAACTTGTTTCAGACTAGAAATGCTAAGACGAAGAAAACCCAGAAATCTTTTATCTTTCTAACAGTAGGTAGTCTTTGACCCTGATAAAAGGTCAAAGGCTACATTCTTATTCTGAAAGTCAACTTTGACTTTATTCAAAGATCTCAGAAGCTCGCCAAAAAGGGTATCCAAATCCAATCTCAGATCTGAAGTTCAACACATGTACCTACAAGAAAATGAGGGTTTTTGTTGTTTGTTTGAGGGGTTTGCCTTGGTCAAACCTAGGTTTGGAATCAACCTTAATATTGAAATTGAAATGAGAATGCTAGAAAGTAGTAGAAGTAGATCTAATAATGAAGCTATGAAATTCAATAGATATGCAATTTCATTTCAAATGTAAATAAGTATATTGATATGAAAGATTGAACACAACAATGACAAGTGTAAATCAAAACCATGAAAGTAAATACAAAACCTCCATGCTTGTATGCTTGGAATCCACCTTGATAGAAGAATGAATGGATCTAGAAGATGAACAAAGGATCTTGAAGGAAGATCACACCATCATGATGGCTAGATCTAGGGTTTGAATGATGAATCTTGCATGTTTGAACCAAATCCCTTCAAAGGCTTGAATGCCTGAATCCTTGATCTTCAATGGAGAACTTGAATTTAGAAGAGGACTTGAATGCTTCCTTGAAAATACTTGATGAAATGCTTGCTTGAACTTTTCTTGAGATGAAATATGTTCTCACAAAACTTGATTGAGAGATATGAAAAATGGATGGATCAAATGAGAGAGGAAGGCCTCCTTTTATAGTGATCTAGGGTACAAACCTCTAGAGAAGGCCGACATTGGGGAATTAAATCTCAATTAACCTTAACCCCTAGAAATAGACCCATATTAAATGAAATTTAAGGATTTACCATTCCAAAACCTGAAATGACCGACCCGGGGGCGGGAAAACAAATATCTCCAAAACCCGACACCCGAAAATCATGGGAACTTGAAATTTGAACCCTGGGTCAAAGATGAGGTAGACTCTGCCCTAGGTCAGAGTCGAAGTTGACCCTAACCTAGGTCAGAGTCGAGGTCAAATTTGAACCTCAAGGTTGACTTTGACCTTGAGGTCAAAAACCTCAGGACCTCAGTCCATAATGCCAAGAAATGCAAAAATATACTAAAAATAGGGACAGATAGAAGCAGGATGGTGAGAACAAGTCAGATTTGATCAAAGGGATGATTCAAGGTGCTTGACATGACCCAAACCACTCACTCAGAGGGATAAAATCTCTTAACATGAAAGAGCTTCCATTTTAAGATGATACAAAGAGACATAAGTTTCATTGTTGAAACTATGCCGGAAGAAAGAAGACTGCAGAAATTTTGCATGAATATAGTTTCATGCATGCCTAATCAGACTGGTTGAAGGAGAACCAAACTATAGAATAGTACCGAGCATCAGAGAGCTATTACCAAGTGAAAGTAAGTTGAGGAAGTGAATTGAAATATTGATCAGAGGATTTGTATGGGCTTAGAATAGATCTAAACATCTGCAAATTAAGTTGTATTGTAATCAGATCAACTACTGTTTTAGTTTAACCACTGATATAGAAAAATCTCCTAACTGAGTGGACTTAACTGTCTTATGTTATGCCCCTATGTCATTCAAGGAATGTACATTTTTATCTTATTGACCCCATACTGAATGCTGGTTGAAAGTTAACTGTTAGTTTTAAATTCTCTAAAAAGGTCACACCTAACAATGTGTTTGTAACTGTTAACAGGGTTGGCTCTTCACCGAGCTCACTGCTGGTTCCCAAAATGGACTTTATACTCTAACAGGAAACCAATACATCTAAAAATTTTGAGGATTGGTTAGATCCAAATATTTAGCTCTAGAGATGATTGGACCAACTGTAGGGACAAGACTGCCCTTTGCACTTCTAGCTCTGCAAAACCAAGGAGGGTGCTCCTAATCCAGTAAAAACAATACTTATCTCACTAATCACTGAATGGATTTAAATGTAATAGATGAATGATAAGAGAAACCTAAATGATGACCATTCATTCATAGATTTTTCACTATCACTAGGTGGTAATTTATTTTGTAAATCACTGTAATTCAAAGAATTTTGACAATTTTATGCTTAAAGATGGAAATACCAGTAGAATCCTTCCAAACACTAATCTCTATGAGAAGAACTCCACTATTGGCCAGTGTCTTATCCATTAGGTAACACTTCCACTGTAAGACTGTTATACATGAACAAATATATTGAACTTTGAAAGATCTTTACCCTTTGAAAATACTAATCACCCTATGGTGGATTTTATCAAAGGTTCCTAGATTCACACTACTTACTGATGCATCCTTAAGAAAAACTTCAAAGAATTTATGTCACATTCAAAGCTTATTTAATCTAATCCTGGATTAGAGCTGAGAAATATAGCATACACACAGAGATCATCTATGCAATGAATTGGAACAATTCATAACTCAAACAGAAATACTCAAGGAGAGATATAAATCCTAGATTTTTCTCAAATGCTATATTAATCATGCTTACAGAATGCTTTACAGCATAACCTTCTGAAAATAAATTTGAACCAAAAATATTGTTCTTCTATAGAAATATGCCTAAAAATGATCTACAATATCCCAGACTCAAGAAACTTATCAGTAAAATTGATCAAGTTCTCGGTCCTTTTACACTGATCCTGGTAATCCTTTTATAGAATAATGATTGCAAACAAGCTTTGGATCCTCGTAGAAAAGACAAGAAAGGAGTCCTCAAAAAATACAAAAAAATGAAAATAAGAACTTTCTTGTTACAAAACTTTGAGATGGATCATAAAGATGAGCGCCAAAATCTGGCAATAGCTTCCAAGGTCAGTTCAACATCTACCAGGTGTTATATCCGCGCTTGCTTCTTTAGGGAGTTGGGGCAATGCCATCTATTGCCTCCTCAGAGGATGTTTCTTCTTCTTTACTATCCTCTAAAAGGGATGCTACTTCCCAAGCTGAAAAGGTATCCTCAAAAGGCCAATTAAAAGCCAAAGTTTCATCCCTCTTGGGTAGAATCTTGTTCCAGCTAATAACCAATTGATGAATTTCAGTTATCACCTTAGTAAAATGCACCTTGGCATCTTGTAGCATTTCAGTTGTTTGCACAAAAGGAAGAGTATCTTTAGTGCTAATAGCAGCATCAATCTTGACTGACACTCCATTCTCAATTTGTTCCAACCATTTTTCCCTCTCTTTTATGGTTCCATCTGCTCTAACAATACCTAGGAATATCTGAAAATCATTCTGTAGGTATCTTACTCTTAAAAGAGTTGCTTTTCTCTTTACTTCTTCCCTAGATATTTCAAAATCAAGGAGAGATTTGACAATTTTATAAGTAATTGCCAATTGGGGGCACACAGTACTATGATCTTTAATTGATTTAAGAAATTTCTTTAAAACATTTTCCCTAGGCACCCAGTCATCCAAAATTTTGCCCACAATGTCTTCTTCTTTTCTAAAAGAAATCAAAATGTCAGATAATTGCCTTGCATGTTTATAAACTTCTCTAGGCTTTACATTCCTAACAAAGTGCTGAATGGCATCCTTTATTCTCTTTTCATATTTCTGTTGTTCTTTCTATTCTATATCTTCACTACTTAAGGAAGGGGGAAGAGGAGACATGGGAAAATCAATAATGGGGCTTGAGAAGGAAGGACCAGTAGTGGAAGAAGGTAGTTGCAACTGTTGTGGTGCTTGGATTGAGCTTTCCTCCCCCAACCTCTTCTTCAAATCTGCAATTATTTTATCTCTCTCAAACAACCCTTGTTTCAAATCTCCATATGCCCTCAGCATTTCTTCAAATTTTCTTGTGAATTCCTCCTTCTCTTTTTCTTCCCTTTCTACCACCTTTTCTACAAGGTGAGCTATGGCTACCACCATACTTGATGCTTCTATTGCTGATGTGTCCAAAACCCTCTTGACTATGAGACCACCAGAGAGACTATCCTTAATTATTTTCTTTCCTTTGTTTTCCTCATCTTTCTTTAATGACCACATGACCAAAGCTTGATGGTCATTACTAAAAGCAACTCCTTTGACAACCTATTATGCCTCTTCCTTGGTCTTGTACATAGGTGTAGTTTGTTTTCTAACTACATCAAGGACTATTGCATCAGCTATGTCCCATTCAGGGAGGACAAGTACTCCTACATTCTTTACCAATTCTCTCCCCTGTTTTGGAGTAATCCCTTCAAATATATCTATCATCTCTTTCCTAATTTCATCTTCAATAGTTTTAAGATCCTTATTAGGATTCTCCTTGTGCTTCTTGTCACAGGCCTCCTCAAATTTACTCATGTTCATTTTCCATAAAAATTGTAAAAAGGCCCGGGTCTTTACAAATGCATCATCAGCCAGAAATTCTTCACATGCCTGTTTGACTATAGGGTCCAATTCTATCCCTAAAATTTGTCATGTTGTTAATCCTAACTCAGGCTCCTTTGGTTGCTCTGGAATTCCCTCATTTATCTCATCTTGATTCATGAATATTGATCCTGAGATCCCATCTGTTGAACCTACTCTATGATCTCCTGATCATCTCTAATATTCAAGGGTGACTATGAAGGAGAGTATTCTTCCTCTGAATCATGAGGCCTCTCTTCTATCCTTTATTTCTTGGTGGGAGGTGAAAAATCAAGGCTGTCTTCACCTGGCTGGTCCTGTGGTACATCTGTAATTTCTTCAACCTCCTTTTGCCTATCCACCTACTCTGATGTAGAAGGGAGATCTTCTCTTTTCTTTTGCTGCTTCTTGAAATTAGATTCTAGGATTATTACACCATAACCAGTCCTCTCTTGCAACATATATTTTCCAGGAGGCAACACCTTTGCAAATGCACCTTTTCCCTATAATGATTTAGCCTTCTTTGGGTTGTCTTCCATGGTCTTTTTCTTCTTCTCCTCCAGAGTGTTAACAATCTCTTGAAAACAATTCATGAGAGTATCTATCCTTTTTCCCATAGGATTTATACTGCCTATAGGATCGTATTTGGGGTCAAATTGTCAGACAAAATCCCATGTTTTCTTGTACACTAACCACTTTTCCTTTCTGAATGCTTGGTCTTGCAACCCTGGGGTATTTCTAATAATATCTTCAGGAAAATTAAAAATGTGGTTTATTACTGAGCATTTGACCCTCTTTCTAAACATTTCATTGTAGAAACCCTCTGGGTCTATCGTCTAGGCAATTGTGGTTGTCAAATGATATGGATCCAAGATTTTATGCATATGAAGCCACCCAACCTTTTTGATTATAAATTGGTAAGCAATGGTAATATTTGGGAACAAAGTTCCTCTACCTTTAGCAATACTATTATTCTCAATATCACCTAATTGTCTAAATAATTCTGCAATGCCAATCTTGATGGGAACTTGGAAAGGAAAAATAAAAGGAGTCCCCCTAAAACCATATAACCTAATAACAATTGAATAGGGATAGAAAATAAAATCACCCCAATTGTGCACTATGTTGAGGTCCTTTGTAAATTGTTGTGGTTTAACAACTTTGGCCAAGGTGACTAGGACCCTAGGGCTATCATGAACAAAGAATAGTCTCAATCTTGCTGCAAAACATTTGTTAAATTGTATATAACTACTATCCTTTCTGTCCCATGTCATATTTGAATTCCACAGCTGAACAGGCATGTCCTATCCACCTCTCTATTTGGATAATTCCATTTCTTTTGCAAAATAATCAGCACCTTTGAACAAAAAAATGTACATCATAAAAGAGTACTAGAAAAAGGGTTTATCAACTTTATTCTTTTGAATCCCCATTGATCCATCATGGATTAAGTTAGCAATGAAGGGGGCATAATCAAAATTAATTGACATATGCAGATGTAAGATCTGGATCACCATATACATCAGGTGCTCTAGCATTTTCTCATTTGCATCTTCCCCAAAAACCTGACATAATGACCAATAGGCACCTCTCTCCAGTACATCAAAATACTTTATTTTGAATGGCTCCTGTGCACCTAGTCCTATAACAATCATCTTTCCAATTTGAGTGCAAAAATCTTTTACAGGACCAATTCTAAGGAGATGTCTCTGTTCATCATACACCTCTCTTAATTCTTTAAAATCAATCGGTTCTAGGTTAGGTGAGGGGTCACTTAGTCTAAAAACTATTCTGATTTCCTCAGCAAATATTATCAATAGCTTTTTCCCTCTAACACCCCTAATCTCTTTAGTAATAGGGTCATAGTTTTTTGCAACTTTAATCATTAGGTCTGCATCTAAGAAGACACCGAGTACCTCAAGCTTGCCTACATCATTTTCCCATCCATTATAGGTGGGAATAGGGGTATTTCTCTGGCTGAATCCTACTGTAAATAATGTCAGCCCAGTGAAGTCAGAAGTGCCACTTGCATTAAGAAAACCAATCCTAGCATCCCTGATATAATTTCTTGTATCATACAACCCATCCGCCACTTTTACCCTAGGCTCCTTTGGTGTTATCTATTTGACCTCTACCAAATTTACTATTGAACTAGGAAAAAATTGTAATAAGTCCTCATGTAGACCCCTCTTAAGATAATCGGTTTCACCAGAAAGCTCTTTCCTAGGTGGCATTTCTAGGGCTTATAGCTTATGTATATTGGGTGCAAAAGAACACAGTAGCAAAGCAATACTTCTTAACAGAACAAGCAAGTGCAAGAAGAACCAACCTTTTCTTCAAAATCCCTAAGAAAATAGCAATTGGTTTCTGCAATTCTGCTCACCAAGCACTCTGCAAATTTTTATCTCCTTGTGTCTTTTTGAGGAAGCATAGATTTTGACATACTCACAATCGATCCACAATTATTTTAGTAATTTAATTAACATGATGTCACCATTAATTTTTTGGGAAATGAATTGTCACTTGTCTGAACCTTTCACCCACTTCTTCTTCAATTTAAATTTTGACCATTGATTTTCACTTGGAAAATAATCCAATGGTTTGTCACATGATCTCATAGCTCAAAAGAAGCTCATGCGACCATACGACAAGCCATCATGTCAATTCCTTCATTGGCGGCAAATCCCTTATAACTTTTACTATTAAAATAGAACATTAGTCACATGATAGCACAGCTTGAAAAAATCTCATGCGACCATGTGATAAACCGTTAGCATTCACCCGCCGTCATCTATTCCTTAAGTCCCCGGTCCCACTTTACCTTTGTTAGTAAAGACAATCCATGCTTGCAATAGCTGGCAAGTTGTCATGTAATTTCTTTCTTTCTGAGCACTGGTGTTCACTGACATCCTCCACATCAGCAAGTACTATCGACCAATCAAGAAAAACCATATGCAAAAACTGACATTGGTCCCACTATTTTTAACCAATGAGAAACTACTAGTTGTGTACACCTATCCATGGTCCCACCCAAGAATTACACTGAGCTTGATGCAAGATCGATGATTAGTCACATGATTGCATAGATCTCTAAGATTCTATGCAATTATATGACAACCATCGGATCTTCCCTTTATTACTTTCATCTTTGAAGATTCTTCTAACACTGGTCCCACTTTGTTTCCGCATTAAGCTTTACTGTAAGATCAACGGTTAGTCACATGATCACATAGGTCTATAAGATTCATTGTGACTATACGACCACCGTTAGATCTTCTTTAAAGATACCAAGCTGAATGAAAGCGGAAACATTAGAAGATAAGGTATTTAGGAGTTAGGATATATTATAGCCACCAAACTTAGGAAAAATTAAAACTGCTAGTCGTTGAGACTTAGGAAAACTTTACGCAAGTGCACTTTTCAGATTTTAAGTGATTCAAAAAGGTAATGCTCAAATAGATTTAAAACAAAGTGACCTAGGGATTTTTTTGAAAATGGCATATACTTAGGGTTTTTCTCAGGTTTAACTCTTAATTAGGGTTCATTGGATACTGAGGAAGAATAGATAATTTTGCAGGGTTTTATGGGTTTTTTTGTAGCAAAATTATCATACTTTCATGAACATCTATACACACTTCAAATTTATAAACGTTTTACAAGACTCATGTACCAAAAATTTGAAGTGCCAACACTCACTTCATAAGAGTGAAAATTATTTTGGGTTACCGGTCCCAAGTGGTTTTTCCCTTAACAAATTTTCCACGTTAAATCATTATGTCATGTGTTTCTATGATGATTTCTTTATTTTCATACTTTTCATACTGCATACTTGATTTGGTCAGTAATCACATTGAGTTATTTAACTGGTAATCGGTAAAAGGTACAGACAGTTTAATAGTTTATGTTACCAAGCTGCAAAATTTACTGAAATTGTTTTGGGAGTTGCATCTTTTTAATTGGGACTGTAGGATAACTGATCTAACTAATTCACCCCCCTCTCAGTTATTCTAACATCAAACACTTGTAAGCTTTTCTCTTAGTGGAATATCCTAGGAATATGTCTTCATCACTTTTAGCATCAATTTTTCCATTCCTATTGTCTTTTAGTATATAACATTTTCTTCCAAAGACTTGAAAATATTTCACATTAGGTGCATATCCATACCATAACTTAAAAGGTGTAGCATTTGTACCTTTCTTGATTTGTACTTGGTTCAGGGTATAAACAATTATACTTACTACGTTTCTCTAGTATTTTTTTGCAACATTCTTCTCTATCATCAGTTTTCTAGCACAATCCATAATTGATCTTGTTCTTCTCTCTGATATACCATTATGTGGAGGTGTCCTAGGTGCAGAAATTTTTCTTTTTATTCCTCTATCATTGTAGAATATATTGAGATCATTTGATATGAACTCTCCTCATCTGTTAGATCTCAAACATTTCAATCTTTTACCTATTTCTTTCTCAACTTTTGACAAATACCACTTAAACAACTGGAAGGCATCATATTTCTCTTTTAGAAACATCACATTCATCATTCTAGAATAGTCATCAACAAATAGAATGAAATATTTATCACCACAGTAGCTTTTCACACCCATAGGTCCACAAAGATCAGTATGAACCAATTCCAAAATATTATCAGAAGTATATGTCTTGCTCTTGAAACTAGACTTTGCCATTTTTCCCAATTGACACTATTTACACATCACATTATCAAGTTTCTTCAATCTTGGAAAAATTATAACTTTCTTCATCTTACTAATATTTACCAAATTATCAAAGCTCACATGACACAACCTCTTATTCCATAACCATACATCATTAAATTGTGCAAACAAACATGTTTCTTTAGTTAGGTCTAGATAGAACAAATCACCTCTTGTCTATTCTCCACTTCTAATTAGTTCACCAGTGGCATCAAATATTTTAGCCTTCTTGTGATTAAATTCAATTCAGTAAACAATATTGTTCAACTGTACAAGACTCAAAAAATTATAGTTAAAACCTTCAACCCAATAAGCATTATCACATCTAATCTTATCAGTTAATCTTATTGATCCTCTTCCTTTCACAAGATATGGTGCATCATTAACCAAATTAACACTTCTACCTTTGTAATGATTTAGGGTTTCAAACTTACTTTTATCACCAGTCATGTGATGTGAGAAACCACTATCTATAATCCATTTATTACATTTACTCATATGAAATAAGTGTAGTTTTCTCATCTGTATCAGAATCATCTTTCAAAGCAACATAAAAAAATTCTATATCACAATCATCAGATTCACTAGTTTCACTGCCAGTTTCCTCTTCAACAATATAACAAGATTTCTTACCTTTGTCTTTGTAGTCTCTATACCTTCTATGATCTCTGTCATTTATTTTGTCTTTGTACTTTCTTTCCCTTCTTTCATCTTTGTTAGTCATGTCAGGTCATATTGATACAATATGGCCAACTTTGTTACATGAGAAATAGATTATAGGAAGTTTACCTTTGAATTTTCCTTTTCCTCTCGGTAGCCTTCTAGCCATAAGTGTCTCAAGATCATCTAGATCATCATCAGAAGTATTACTATCTCTGTCATTGTTACTATCACTATTCACACATATTTCTTTTCCTTTCTTGGGCTTATGAACAACCATTTGAGACTTGAATGCAGATTCACTGTTGTGAATAGTGAAATTATCAAAATTGGACAACTCAAAATCTATAATCTTTCCAACAAGACTTTCCAAAGTTAGGACATTACTAGGATTACATATTGATTCTTGTATTGCAGACACTCTAATAGCATAGATAGGAAGCAGGGTTCTCAACACTTTACTAATAACAATTTCATCATCAATATTTCCATTAGCTCCTCTATTAGCATTTAATACCCCCTTAATTATGTGACAATACTGAGCAACATTTTTACCTTCTTTCATTTTTATTTCATCAAACATACCTCTCAAAATTTCAGATTTGGCTCTCACTACATTTGTGTCCCCACCATAGATAGCTTCTAGTGTGTCCCACATTTTCTTTCATTAGTACAGTTCTTGATGTCTTCAAATTTAGGATAGCTTAGGGAAGATGCCATCTTCAACATTGCCTGATTGTGTTCTTATTTTTCTTTCATCTCCTCGGATGTCATAGGTGTAGTAGGTGGTACATAGTCATTTTCCACATAGTGTTTCATTGAATCACCAATATCATCTAGGTACAATTTCATCAAATTCTTCCATGCAGAGAAGTTCTCTTTGTTCATCTTTGGTGCCTCCTTTTTGTACATATTGATCATTAGCTTCAAGTACCTATAAAATTTTCTCCTTACAATAACCAACAACTCTGATACCAATTGTTATAATGATTTTAGAATAACTGAGAGGCGGGGTGAATCAGTTATCCTCAAGTCCAGATATACTAATTCAACTTTCTATCTCTTCAACAAACTTAGATCTAATCAACAATTCACTCAGTCTCTATAGAATATATCAGTAACATAAAATTTGCAGTCCACTATCCAAAAGTAATCAACTTGTAGAATATGAAACTTTCAACAATATTCACATCAAACAACATTCACACAAGTATAACACCAAGATTTAACATGGAAACCCAATTTGGGAAAAAACACCAGTAACATGCTACTAATTTTCACTCTTCTGAAGTGAGCTCTATGAGTAACCAACCTTGTTAAAGGTTTACAGCACACATTGTTAGGTGTGACCCTGTTAAAGGATTTAATCACCCTGTTAAGAGTGGTCTGGTTAGAGGACTTAAGAACAGTCTATTAGAATGTCACTTGGATTAAAGGGTTTACAAAACTAATTGTTAGGTCAACCTTGATTAAAGGATTTTGACTAATACAATGGTTAGAAAGTAACAGTAGGTTCTGATCTAAAATATACAAATCACTTTAAAAATATAGATCCAATGCCTTCATATGCTGATTTACACACTGACATTCATTCCCATCTCCATCTCTGACCTGCTCAGAATTTTCTTCAAGAAATCACCTCAACTATGTTCAGCTCTTCACAACTTCTCCTTAGCCTTATGCTTAGATTCATCAGTCAATAACATCAACCTTTTCCATACATTCCATAACCCACAATTATGTCACCCTTGTACCTCCTTGATTAGGTAGATTAATCTTTTGCCACTTAATCTCTTTCATAGATCTTAGATTTAGGTCAAATTCATCGAATCCTTCCATCATTTTATTCTCCCCCTTTTCCTTCTAGATACATCTCCAAACTTCTCCTTGAATCCATAAGAAAATGGTTTATCATACATTAAATGATCCATATCATTCATTAACATTTCAACACACTTTACATATCCCAAGAATTCAACTATGTCAGCTGGGATTCTCAATTCTCTCACAAACTATAAATTATTGACACTTGGTCAATATTGTGTTCATCTCCTTGGTCATCACTGAATATCTCGGTCATTGGTAAAACTTTCCTTCTTGTCAAATACTGTCTTCACTCAGTTAATTATCTATTTCTTGACAATTATTGATGCTCAGTCGACACTAAATTTTCTTGTCTTATACTGGAACTAGGTCGACACTAGCATCACTCGTCTTAAACTACATTTCTTAATTTTTTCTTGGTTAATCCTATGCTTCCAGTCTTTCTTCTTCACTTAGTATTAAAGATAAAGAACACATTACCTTTTCAATGTGCCAACTAATCAAGTACCCATTGAAATATCACATAACTCAACCTTTCCTTAGGTCCTCTTGTTATCTTCTCTCTTCAAATCCTCTTCATCAATCAAAAGATATGGTACTCTACTAAATAGCAACGGTGTTACTAGTTAAGGTTTGACATCAATAATAATATAAAAATTGTTTCAATTGTAGTTTCTAATAGAAGGTTGAATAAAAAATTCATTCTTAGGGTAAGTGCACCAAGATGGTGTGCCAAAAATTGGCCACCTCCTAAAAAAAACCAAAACTTTTCATAACCCACATAGTTTATTCAAAATTTGAAAATAGTAGGCTTGGAAAACCCGAGCCTTTGCCGAGCCACAAAAAAGAATTAAAAAAACTTAAACTCTTCAAAATGCGTACTCATTTTGTAAATCCAAAAATGCTTTACAAAATGTGTACGTATTTTGACTTTAATAAATTTATTTTAAAAACCCGCATTTGACTATTTTTCTTAATGCCAAAACTAAGTTTGAAGGAGAGAGGCGGAAGAGAAAACACCAAAAATCGAGTGGGTTCTTATCCTTATTGGATTTTATTGCCATATTGATCATTTTTCAACTATGCCACATCGTCGAACAAGTAAGAATTTATTTTTTTAATTGTTTTTGTTTCAATTTCAATTGACTAGGGTTTTTTGAATTAATATAAGTTTTTTTTAATTATTTTGATGTTAGATATGGAAAAAGATCCCCGACCATGAAAGAGATAGAAAAGACCTCTTCAAACACATGAAAAATTTGATAATGTTGGAAATGAGAAATAAGAGAACCCTCAAAATGTATCCCCATAATAATAAAACCCTCAACAAAACCCAAATCCACTACGAAATCCAAATCCAAACCCTTTCCGTCCTCCAATAGGTTGCATTGATGCCATACAAGAGGATCTTATCAATCGCCTTCAACAAAATAGTACCCAAATATCCATATTGGTTAATAGGTTGAGGTCCTCTAGTTTTGAGCATCACTCATCCCTCACCAGTTCCTCAGAAAGAATGACCAATAGTGTGAATAAGGTGTCTAAGGATGTTATAGCATGGGGTTCATGGAGGTATAGATGTCATGCATTTTATGTCGATGGGTTGTCATATGATCAAGTGAAAAAAAAGAGGATACTTAAAGAAGACATATGTTCTCTTTTCACTGATCCTATTAGTAGTAAATCCATAGAAGTAACTATGAATCAGTTTCTCGTATATTGGTGTGTTCATAATAGGATGAGAGCTGCATTTTGGAATAGGTGGTATATGGTCTTTGACCAAGCACCCTATAATAATTGGGAGGTTCCTTTATATTTTTTGATAAAGCTATATTGTGAGTTTATCCTCGGTGAGAAGCCAAATTACTTTGACATCCGACAGTTCTATGGTAGAGGGAGAGTCTCTACCTAGGATAGAGCTGGGGCCCATAGGGCGGTAGAAGCACATCATAGGAGGCATCTAGCTAAAAACCCCACAGTTCATGTTGCAGTTCCGATAGTAGTGAAGGATTCTATGTATTTACAGACCCTTTAGGTAGCTACATCATTGACTAATGTCATTATTGAGCATGGAACATAGTTATTCAATGCAGAGGGTGGATCAACACCTGCACCACCTCCATCATCATCAAATGCTCCATTTGGCTCATTCCAGCCCATTGAGCATATGTTCCCTAGCTGTCGGGGTAGATACCAATGCGAATGAGGATGGTCTGACATCCCATTTGTGTACACATTGTGGGAGTAGATTCCAAGCATTCACTATTGAGGATGTTGCCCTCATAAATGACCTATTGACAATGGTGTTTTCTATGAGACAAACATAGGTAAGTTTATTTGTGTTTTGACATGTTATTAATTTTAATCATCTAAATCTTATAAAAGTAAATAGATTTTTATTTAGAGAACAAATTAAATTGATATATGAATAATATGCATTACAGGGTGTAGTAGGTGGTACTATGAGCACACCATGAAGTTCTTGTTTGACTAGACATGCATAGGTAGCTTCGACACCTGACGTATAGTTTTTAAATATTCATAAAAATGAAAAAAAACTTGTTGTCATGATGCAGGAGCATCTTGGGTCCTTGGCAATCTTGTGTCAGCAAAAACATTTTGGAGTTTGTCTATGTTGCTCAGTTCTTGCTTAACCAAGTTTGTTGGTAGTTGGTCAGTTTCCTTTGGTTACCGAGTGTGATCAGTTGTTTCACTAGCACTCAGCGTTGCTTGGCTGCTGCTCAGTTATCTTTTCTCTGTGGCGGGTTTAGTTTTAGTTTTTGTTGTGGCTGACTTGTGCATTTATTTTGGGTCACGAATTTAATGTTGGAATCAATCATTAGGAGGCATGTGGTCCCAAATATGACCATTTCTTCCATTGATTATGGATCTAAAGGCCAACTAAGTTTGGTAGACTCTTGTATAAATGTAGTTGTTTGGTTGTAGTTTAGGAGGCATTTTTCATAGGCAGTTTTTTGGAGTAGAGATAGAGGATAGGAAGATTAGAGATTGTTGGTAGATCCTCACATGTTTGAGGACTTTTGTAAATCATTTTAATATATGGCCCTAACCAGGAAGGCCTTTAGCCTGGTATGTATCATTCTATTTGATAAAAATATATGAAAGCTTTTGCATTCTCTTTCTCATTGTTGTGTTTGTTTGTTTCCGCATGTGTTGAGCAGGCTTGGATCATTAGGGTGTTCTATTATTTGGCCCCTATTGGCCCCTACCTTGCATCAGGTGTTATCAAAGAGAGGTGAGATCTTGATCTAGGTCTGTGGATCTAGGTTTGTAGGTTCCTCTTGAAGCCCCAGTTGATTGCTGTGGGGTAGCAGATTATGATCTGACATACAATTTTCTAGAGGGTTGTCAAGATGGTTTATGGGAGGGGAGATGCAGATCCAGGATTGGCAGATATGCTAAGGTAGATTGCTGCTAGATTAGAAGTTGTTGAAACAGCCCAAAGAAGAGGTAGACATCTTGAAGATGTTAGTGATGATGAAGTTGAAGAAGAATATGCGAATGCAGAACCTACACCTATTATGGATCAAGGTGAAGAAATATTTTTGAAGGCTTTGACAAGTCTAAAGTCTACACTATTGGAAACTACAATTGAAGCAATTTTTGTATTATCATTGATGTCAAACCTTACTTGGTAAGACTATTGCTACTTAGGAAAGTACTATATCTATTGTGAGAAGGGAAAGAAAGGATGGTAACAAAAGCACCTAAGGAAAGGTTGAGTTATCTTGACACTGAAAAGTGTACTTGACTATGTTGTACAATGATGGGACAATGTATTGTTTATCTTAGTAAGATTGAGGACTAAAAGGCTTAACCGAGTAAAAATGAAGAAATCATGTTTAATTTTTATTATGTTAGTGTCAACCGAGTTAGTGTATGTCGAGCAAAAATCTAGTGTCGACCGAGTATTAGTTAATTGTCGATGAAGATAGTATATGCTGCGGAAACAATTTTAGTAGTGATCGAACATTTTACATGAAGACTGAGTGGATGATCACAGTATTGACCGAGCATCAGCATTTTTATATTTGAAGAGAATTCAGATTTGGAGCTGACATTATTGAATTCTTGGATTATGTAAAATGTGTTGACTTTATTTATTGATTGTATGGAAGCATTTAATGCTTTGTAAAATGTTTTATTGTAAATATTTATGAGATTTGAGATGATTCTAGAAGAGGAGATGAAGAACATGAAGCAGGTAGATTCAATGAATTTGACCTAACCCTAAGATCTAGGAAGGAGATTAAGTGGCAAAAGATAAGTTAACCTAATAGATAAAAGTATTAAGGGAACCTAAACATTAGGTATGAGAATGCATGGGTGAAGGAGATGCTAGAGGAACAATAAGTTTTATTGATTGTATAAGCAAAAAGGCTAAAGGAGGAGTGTGGTGATTGCTTGAAGGAAAGTTTCGAGCAGATCAGAGATGGAAATGGCAAAGTTTCAAAGTCAGTAAAACTAGCATTTGTGTATGGAATTGGATCTAATATTTTCAAAGTGAGTTGTATTTTTTTTAGATCAATACTACTGCTACTTTCTAACCATTCTAACAGTCAAAATCCTTTTAACAGAGGTTGACCTAACAGTCATATGTTAAATCCTTTGAACAAGGTTGCATTCTAATGGAGTGTATGTAATTCCTGTAACAAGGCTCACTTTTAACAGGGTGATTGAAATCCTTTAACCGAGTCACACCTGACAGTGTGTATTGTAACCTTTGATAGGGTTGGCTTTTAACTGAGCTCAATTTAGAAGAGTGAAAATAATAGTAGCATGTTACAAAGTAGTTTTTCCCATATTGGGTTTCCACTATAAATCCCCGTGTCAATACTTGTGTGAATGTTTTTGTTTGAACATTTCTGTGTTTTACAAGTTAGTTACAACTGGGTAGTGGAATGCAGTGTTATATGTTTCTATTATTGAATTAGTGATGAATGAGTTTGTTTTGGTTGCTTGATCTATTTTAAGGAAAAAATTTTGAAGTTATTTTATACATCAGGACCTAAGGACAACTGATTCACCCACCCCTCTCTATTGTTCTAAATCATATTAACAATTGGTATCAGAGCTATGTTTCTTATTGGTGTCTATAGAAAACAAGTTTAAAAGGACTTGAAGCAAATGATCAAGATGTATAAGGAGGTACCAAAGCTGAACAAAGAAAACTTCCCTACATGGAAAAGCTTGATGAAGCTGCATCTAGCTGGTATCGGTGATTCTACAAAATACTATATTGAGCATGACTATGTCACACCTATTGTACCTTTGACTACTGAGGAAATGAGAGCTAAGCAAGAACATAATTAGACAATGCTAAAAATTGCATCTGCCCTAAGCTATCCATAATTTGAGGATATTAAGGACTGCACAACTGCTAAAGATATTTGGGATAGTCTTGCAAAGATCTATGGTGGTGATCTATATGTGCTGAAAGCCAAAGCTGAGAGTCTCAGAGGTAAGTTTGATGAAATGAGAATGAATGAAGATGAAAACATTGCACAATATTGTGGTAGAATAAAAGAAGTTGTGAATGCTATTAGAGGAGAAAATGGAACTATTGATGATGAGACCATAATTGAAAAAGTGCTAAGAACCCTATGTAAGTTATATATCCTATTAAGATCTCATCTATTCAGGAATCTAGATGTAACTCTGGAAATGTACTTACTTTGGAAGGTTTGAATGGAAAGCTGGCTACTTTTGAACTATCTAACTATGATAATTTCACTGTTGGAAGTATTGGAAATGTTGAATCTTCTTTTAAGTCATAGTTAGTTTTGAATAAGCCGAAGAAAGAAAAAGAAAGATGCACTAGTGAAAGTGAAAGCAAAAGCGAAAGTGACAGTGACACTACTGATGAAGACCTTGAAGATCTAGAAGCTCTTATGGCTAGAAGACTGAGAAGAGGAAAAGGAAAATATAAAGGTAAACTCCCTATTATATGTTTTGCATGTAATAAAGTCGGTCATATAGCTGCTAGATGTCCTGACAGGAAGGATAAAGATGAAGAAAGAAACAATAGACACAAAGATAGAAGAGATGACAAAGACTACCAAAGGTACAAAGACTACAAAGGAAAAGGTAAGAAATCTTGTTACATTGTTCAAGAAGAGAATGACACTGATAGTAATGATTTTGAAATTGAGGTAGTCTATGTTGCAATGAAAGATGAATCTGATGAGGATGAGAAAACTACATTGATTTCCTATGTGAACAAGAATGACAAATGGATTATAGATAGTGGTTGTTCACATCACATGACTGATGACAAAAGTAAGTTTGAGACCTTACATCATTATAAAGGTAAAAGTGTAACATTTGGTAATGATGCACCATGTCCTATTAGAGGAAAAGGATTGATTAAATTGACTGATAAAATCTCTTGTGAAAATGCTTATTGGGTTGAAGGATTGAATTATAATTTGCTTAGTGTTGCTCAGCTCAACAGAACTGGCTATTGAGTGGAATTTCATCACAAGAAAGCTAAGATATTTGATGCTACTGGTGAACTGATTGTAAGTGGTGAGTAGACTAGAGGTAATTTGTTCTATTTGACCTATCTGAAGAAATATTTCTGATTGCACAGCTTGATGACATTTGGTTATGGCATAAGAGGCTATGTCATGTTAACTTTGACAATATGGTAGAGATAAGTAAAAAGAAGAAAGTAAGAGGCATACCTAGATTGAAGAAACCTAAGAATGTGATGTGCAAAGAATGCCAGTTAGGAAAAATGACTAAGTCAAGTTTCAAGAGAAAAACCTTTACTTCTAAACACATTTTATATTTGGTTCATACTGACCTTTGTGGACCTATGGGTATACAAAGTTACTAAGGAGCTAGATACTTTATCTTGTTTGTTGATGATCATACCAGGATGATACATGTAATGTTTCTAAAAGAAAAATCTGATGCTTTTCAATTTTTTAAGTGGTATTTGGCAAAAGTTGAGAAGGAGACAGGTAGGAACCTGAAATGTCTTAGATCTGACCAAGGTGGAGAATTTACATCAAATGAATTAAATCTTTTTTACAATGATAGAGGAATCAAAAGACAGATGTCTGCACCAAGGACACCTCCATAGAATGGTATAGTAGAAAGAAGGAATGGATCTATTTTGGACTATGCAAGGACATTATTGATTGAAAAGAATGTGGCACAAAAATACTAGAAAGAAGCTATAAGTACAACTCTTTACACTCTTAACCGGGTATAGATCAAGAAAGGTACAAATCTGACACCCTATGAATTATGGTATGGGCATGCACTGAGTGTTAAATACTTTAGAATCTTTGGAAGCAAGTGTTACTTATTGAAAGACAATAGGAATGGAAAGTTTGATGCTAAGAGAGATGAAGGCATATTCCTAGGCTACTCCACAAAAAGTAAAGCTTATAAGTGTTTGAACTCTAACACTAACAAAATTGTGGAAAGTGTGAATGTAAAAATTGATGAGTATGCAGAAAGAAATGAAGCTGATAGCAAAAGAGAACTAGAAGATTATAGATCTTTTGTGTACATTGAGGAAATAGAAGAGGCAAGTAACAGACTTGCACCTGATGTTGAGTCTCAGGAAAACAATGCCGAGCATCAGGAAAATAATGTTGAGCGTTAGGAAAATAGTGCCAAGAGAGAGAACAAGAACATGTCATGCTACAAAACAATGCTGTCAAGTATTAGGAAGAGGTTGTCGAGCATTCAGAGGTTGAATCTGACAATCTTGTTAAAGAACCTGATGAAATAGAGGATAAAAATGTTGAACCTATTTTGGCAAAATATGTAAGAAGACATCACAAGCCTGAACAGATAATTGGAGATAAAGACACTGGAATTCAGCAAAAGCAAAACCAAAGATCCAACATGCTTACTATGTGTGTTTGAACCTAAGACAACTAAAGAGGCATTAGAAAATGAAGATTGGATACAAGCAATGAATGAAGAGATTGACCAGATTGAGAAGAATGAAACCTAGACTCTGGTGCCGAGACCTGCAGATAAGAATGTTATAGGAACAAAGTGGGTGTTTTGAAACAAGTTGAATGAAAAAGGTGAAATCACTAGGAATAAAGCTAGGCTGGTATGTAAAGGCTATGCATAAGAAGAAGGAATAGATTATGGGGAGACATTTGCCCCTATAGTTAGATTGGAAGGAGTAAGAATTCTGCTTGCATATGCTACTTATAAAGATTTCAAGGTATATCAAATGGATGTCAAGTCTGCATTTTTAAATGGTGGACTGGAAGAAGAAGTCTACATAGAATAGCCAAAAGGTTTTATTGATCCAAACAAAAGACACATGGTATGAAAACTGAACAAAGCATTGTATATATTGAAACAATCTCCCAGAGCATGGTATGAGAGGTTGCATAACTATCTGATGCAGATTGGATTTTCAAGAACAAATGACACAAGCAATCTGTACTTGAAGGATGAAGAAGGCAAAGGTATTCTATTGGCCAAAATTTTTGTTGATGACATTATTTTTGGTGGATAAGATGCATTGTGTAAAAGTTTTTCAAAAGAAATGCAAACTAAATTTGAAATGAGTATGTTTGGTGAGATCAAATTCTTTGTTGGTTTACAAGTATATCAGATGAAGAAAGGAATTTTCATTACACAGTCTAAGTATGTTAATGAAATACTGAAAACTTTTGGAATGGAAGATGCTAGACTAGTGAGAACTCCTATGGTTACTGGACAAAAGTTATCTAAGAATGATGATGCTGCAGAAGTTAACCAGACTTTGTATATATCCATGATTGGAAAATTGTAGTATGTTGTACATAGTAGACTAGATATTGCACTAGCTATTGGGATTGTGGCAAGATTCTCTGCCAATCCTAAGGAAACACACATTATGGTGGTGAAAAGAATCATGAGATACTTGAAAGGAATTGCTAACTATGGGTTATATTACAAGAAGAATGACAAATTTGAACTTAGAGTATACACTGATGTTGATTGGGCAGGAAATGTAGATGATAGAAAGAGCACTAGTGGTGGAGCTTTCTTTCTTGGATAGAGATTAATCTCCTAGACAAGAAAGAAACAAAATTGCATTTCCCAATCTACTATTGAAGCCAAGTATGTTGTGGTTGCAGTAAACTGTTCAAATTTAATATGGATAAAATAGCTGTTGATAGGCATGAAAGAAGAAATCACTGAACCTATTGTTATTTTCTGTGACAACACAAGTGCCATCAATATTTCTAAGAATCCAGTGATGCACACTAAGACCAAGCATATAGCAATCAAGTATCATTATTTGAGGGAATTGGTACAAGACAAGGAAGTCTGAATGGAATATGTGAATATAAAAGAACAATTGGTAGACATATTCACTAAATCTTTACCTAAAAAAGCTCATGAGTACTTGAGAAGTCAATTAGGGGTCCTTCCCCTAATTGAGGCTTCCTAGTCAAGCTAGGAGCACTGCATCAAATATGCTACAGTAGAAAAATTGACAAATTAATGTAGAAGATTGTCACACTTTAGGATTGTCCTAGAGCTGTGAAGAAGAAGCAAAGACAACAAATTAGTCATAAGCAAGTTGATAGAGGGAGAAACACTAAGCTACACAGATATATCTACATCTGTTGGATGTAAGTTTTAGTTGCTGCTTTGGCATTTTTGTCAAAGAGGGAGAATGAACTAAAATGATATTATAACACATGAACTAAAGAGTAGGGATGATGAACAAAAATGAAAGATCAGGATAGAGGAAGATCCAGATACTTCTGACAGTCACATAAGTGAGATTTATAGATTCTGAATCAGAATGAAGCTAAGGATATTATAAATTTTCTCTGATGGACAGATAAGTTTTTGGATTGGTTCGTAATCCATGTGTTATTTAGGTGATATCGTATGGTGTTGCCATCAATGCCAAAGAGGGAGATTGTTGCAAACTACAATTGAAGCAATTGTTGTATTGTCATTGATGTCAAACCTTAATTGGTAAGACTATTGCTACTTATGAAAGTACTATATCTATTGTGATAAGGGAAAGAAAGGATGGTAATAATAGCACCCAAGGAAAGGTTGAGCTATCTTGATACTGCAAAGTGTACTTGACTATGTTGTATAATGATGGGACAATGTATTGTTTATCTTAGTAAGATTGAGGACTAAAAGGCTTAACTGAGCAAAAATGAAGAAATCATGTTTAAGCTGAGTTATGTTAGTGTCGACTGAGTTAGTGTATGCTGAGCAAAAATCTAGTGTTCACTGAGTATCAGTTAATTGCCGACAAAGACAGTATATGCCAAGGAAACAGTTTTAGTAGTGACCGAGCATTTTACATGAAGATCGAGTGGATGATCACAGTATTGACCGAGCATCAACATTTTTATATTTGAAGAGAATTCAGATTTGGAGCTAACATTGTTGAATTCTTGGATTATGTAAAATGTGTTGACTTTATTTATTGATTGTATGGAAGCATTTAATGCTTTGTAAAATGTTTTATTGTAAATCTTTATGAGATTTGAGATGATTCTAGAAGAGGAGATGAAGAACATGAATTGGGTAGATTTAATGAATCTGACCTAACCCTAAGATCTAAAAAGATAAGTTAACCTAACAGAGAAAAGTATTAAGGGAACCTAAACATTAGGTATGAGAATGCATGGGTGAAGGAGATGCTAGAGGAATAGTAAGTTTTATTGACTATATAAGCAAAAAGGCTGAAGGAGGAGTGTGGTAATTTCTTGAAGGAAAGTTTTGAGCAGATCAGAGATGGAAATGGAAAAGTTTCAAAGTCAGTAAAACTAGCATTTGTGTATGGAATTGGATTTGATATTTGCAAAGTGAGTTGTATGTTTTTCAGATCAATACTACTGCTACTTTCTAACCATTCTAATAGTCAAAATCCTTTTAACAGAGGTTGACCTAATAGTCATATGTTAAATCCTTTGAACAAGGTTGCATTCTAATGGAGTGTATGTATGTCCTATAACAAGGCTCACTTTTAACAGGGTGATTGAAATCCTTTAACCGGGTCACACCTGACAATGTGTATTGTAACCTTTGATAGGGTTGGCTTTTAACCGAGCTCACTTTAGAAGAGTGAAAATAATAGTAGCATGTTACAAAGTGGTTTTTCCCATATTTGGGTTTCCACTATAAATCTTGGTGTCACTACTTGTGTGAATGTTTTTGTTTGAACATTTATGTGTTTTACAAGTTAGTTACAGCTGGGTAGTGGACTGCAGTGTTATATGTTTCTATTATTGAATCAGTGATGATCGAGTTTGTTTTGGTTGCTTGATCTGATTTAAGGAAATTTTTTTGAAGTTATTTTATACATTAGGACCTGAGGACAACTGATTCACCCCCCCTCTCTATTGTTGTAAATCATATTAACATACACTACATTTCAATCCTCCTGAGTATGGTGGAAAGCTAGATTTTGATGAATTGGTGGACTGGATCACTGAGATGGAAAAGTATTTTGAGTATGAAAACATTCCTGAAGATAAGAAGGTAAAGATTGCAAGCACAAAATGGAAAATTCATGCATCCTTATGGTGGGAACATATGTAGCTAGATAGGAAGAGGAAAGGCAAAGACAAAATCAAGGTATGGAATAAAATGGTGAATAAATTGAAAGGAAAGTTCTTACCTTGTGATTATCAGATTAACCTAGTTCGGCGAATGCAAAGTTTGAGACAGAAAGATAGCTCGATAAAGGAATATACTGAGGAATTCTATAGATTAGATATTAGATCTGGACATGATGAGGATGATGTGGAAAGAATTGGTAGATACCTGAATGGTTTGAGAGTTTCCATCCAAGAGGAAATTAGTATGGTCAAGTTGGAGAACATTGAAGAGGCTTATCAATTTGCATTGAAGGCCGAGGAGAAATTGAACAAAAGACATGAGAAAAGAAAGAGAGGTCGAGGTGGTAGATTCCCTAGAGGAAGAGGTAGATCTATGATGAAGGGTGCTCCCCTTAATGCCACAAACACATAATAGAAATAGAGAAACAACAACAATATGCAAGAACAAAAAATTGGCTTCTTATTATCTCCACAAATGTGGAATTACAAACTTTTAGAATTACAGTATGCAAAGCCACATGGGCATTCCCTTACAATATTTTGTAGGACAAAGCCTCAAATCAATACCCAGATCTACTACCTAGAACTATCCCAAACTACCTAAGACAACACTACAACCTTCCTTATATAGGCAATTTTCCACTGCTAGGGAAGGTTCCAAAATTTTAGCCAACAAGGCTGACCAAACTTAGAATTATTTTATTTTACAATTTATTACATCAAAGTCGGCTCAAAATAAATTTTGAAACCCAAACAAAAATTTTGAAGGAAAATCACACTGTCATTTCAAGTGATCCAACTTCTGAAGACCATAAGTCATCGTCAGTTGACCCGATTGACTATTATAAACCCATTCCCGAAAGGCCACAAAGCACTCTACAAGCTTGACTCGTGCAAGTGCCTGTCACCCAAATTTTTGACCTCATTTGGGGCCTCTAAAGACTTCAAAACTGAGTTCAAAGTTTCTGTACCCTGTTGCCAATACCAAAAATCTTCAATATCTACAAAGCTAGACTTGATCTGTCAATGAAACTTTATTGGCAGGCTGATATGACCAAAATGAACCTCTGGGGAAGAAATCAAAACATTCTGAGATCAGATGACCAACTTACTAAAAATAGAAAGTTTCCATAAATAGAAGCTCTGCACAAGATAGCCCTTATTGAATACAAAAACATAAATATTTTTTTGGGTGATGCAAGATTGCTCTTACACTAAGGATGCTCCTGCATCAATCTAATGGTGAAAATGGTAGATCTGAACTAGAAAAGACAAATCTAGACAAAGGCAAAGACCGAGTGGAAAGGCAAAAGTTCATCTAGAGGTAGAGGAAGTAACTACCAAGGTGGTTATAGTAGAGGAAGGTTCTGAGGAACTTGTTACAATTGTGGAGAAGAAGGACATAGATCTTTTGAATTTACACATGCAAGTAAGAAGGCTGGTAGCAGTAGAAATGCTTTGGTACAAGAAGAGTCACCAAATGAACCTGAGAAAGAAAATAACTTGATGGTAAGGAGAGCACTGTGGAATGAAATTAAGAAGGAAGATTTGGTAAGGAAAAGTTTGTTCAAGACCAGATGTAGAGTTTTTGATAATGTTTGGAATGTAATCATTGATAGTGGTAGCTCAGAGAATCTGGCATCTGAGGAGATGGTCACAAAATTACAGTTGGAAAGGTTGGTACATCCAAAGCCCTATCAGATTTCATGGATCAAAGATGAGAATACACTCATGGTAAGTGAACAATTTTATGTGAATTTGAAGATTGGAAAGTACTATGATAAGGTGTTATGTGATATCATGCCTATGGATTGTTATATTTTGTTAGGTAGACCTTGGCAATATGATAAACATGCTATATATGATGGGAGATTGCATAAGTATACTATTGTGGCTGATGGAAGAACCTATTAGTAATGGTTGCACATCTATGAAAGTTTGTTTGATGGAGGGAAGAAAGTTTGTTAACTCTTTGAAGATGAATGATGTATGTTTTACTGTGATCCATAACAAACCAAGTAAGAAAATAGAGGATAATGTCCCTAAGGAGATTGATAAGTTACTCACTGAGTATAGTGATATCATTTTTGATAATGTACCTAATGGTTTACCACCGAAAAGAAGCATTGATCATTGTATGGATCTAATCCCTTGAGCTAGTTTACCGAATAAGGCACCTCATTGGTTGACACCTATCGAGAATCAGGAATTGAACCGATAGATTCAAGAGTTCTTGGACAAAGGTTTGATCAAAGAAATTTTGAGTCCTTGTGCAGTACCTATTGTATTGGCACCTGAAAAGAATGGAGAGTGGAGAATGTGTACTGATTCTAGAGAAATCAATAAGATAACAGTGAAGTATAGGTTTCCTATACCGAGAATGGATGACATAATGGACAGTTTGATTGGAGAAAAGTATTTCACCAAAATTGATTTGAAAGTGGGTATCATCATATCAGAATTAGAGAAGGTTATGAATGGAAGATTTCTTTCAAGACAAAAGAAGGTTTGTATGAGTGGTTGGTTATGCCTTTTGGTTTAACTAATGCACTGAGTACTTTTATGAGGCTGATGAATGAAGTTTTGAAGAAATTCTTGGGTAAGTTTGTGATTGTATATCTTGATGGCATTCTGATATTTAGTAAGACCAGAGAAGAACATTTTTTTCATGTTAGACAAGTTTTGTAGAGATTGAAAGAGGAAAAGTTGTTGATAAATTTGAAAAAGTGTTCATTCATGAAAGAGGAGATTGTGTATTTGGGATTTGTTATTTCAACTGATGGTTTGAAGATGGATCCTGAGAAGGTTGAAGCTATTTTGAATTGGCCTACACCTATGAATTCTAGTGAGGTAAGATCATTTCATGGTTTGGCAAGTTTTTACCGAAAGTTCATAAGGAATTTCAATTCAATTTGTAATGCTAAGACTAAAACTATGAGAGGAGACAAAAGAGAATTCAAGTGGACATATGGAGCTGACAAAAGTTTTGAGACTCTAAAGCAGAGGGTTGTTGAATTACCTATTTTGGCATTACCTGATTTTAGTAAAGTATTTCAAGTGGAATGTGGTGCAAATGGAAGTGCAATTGGAGCTATGTTGAGTCAAGAAGGTAAACCTATTTCTTTCTTTAGTGAAAAGTTGAATGATGCTAGAAGGAAATATTCAATGTATGGTCAAGAATTCTATGCTATTATTCAAGAACTGAAGAAATGGAGACATTATTTGATACTGAGTGAATTTTTGTTTTATACTAATCATAAGGCTTTACAATATTTAGGTAGTTAGAATAAGTTGAATCGGAGACATATGAAATTAGTTGAGTATTTGCAGAGTTATACATTTTTTATAAAGCATAAGAGTGGAGTCACTAACTGAGTTGTTGATGCATTGAGTAGAAGGAGATCTTTGATGACCGAGATGAAAATTGAAGTTCTTGGTTTTGATGAGATGAGAGATTCTTATGATTTTGACCCTAATTTTTTTGAGCCATGGAGAAAGTGTAGAGCACCTATTTAAGATCAACAAGATACTAAATGGGATGAATATTTTATTCAGGAAGGTATGTTTTTTAAAGGTATTCAGTTGTGTATACCGAGAGGAATAATGAGAACTAATCTGATAAAGGAGAAACATAGTAGTGGTTTGGCTAGACATTTTGGTATTGATAAAATATGGAATTTTCTTAAGGAGAAGTACTTTTGGCCACAGTTGTATAAAGATGTTTGGAAATTTGTGAAAAGTTATGGAATTTGTCAATTTGCAAAAGGAATAAGTCAGAATACTAGATTGTATGTGTATGGTGAAAATGTGACCACACTTCTATGAATCATTACATTCAAGAACACTCAATAATGAGGTCTCAAAAATTGATCCATAGCTCCCTAGGCATGGAGTGCAAGGGTTTTAAGAATGCTCTCAGCTAGAGCTATTTAGCCTATAACCTTGCTAGTAAACCATGCAATGGGAGATTCAATGAAGACAAGGGCAAGAATGCCAATATCCCCAAGAATCAAATGAATGCAATGCAATGCAAGCTAATCTATGAGAATGAAAGATGCAAGCTAGTCTATGGAAATGAAAGTACAAGCTATGCTATGAAAAGGAAAGAACAAGTATTACCAAGCCTTCCTAATTAAGCTAGATGAATTAATCTAAAGCATAAAGGAAACTAAGCTAAGTATGAATCTATGAATGTCATGATAATGTAAGAAATGAAACTATGATAACATGTAGATGCAAAAAGCCAAGAATGCTCCAAATCTCTAAAAGCTCCAAAATGACCTAGAAAACCTGCAACATAACATTAGCATAAAAACCTAAGATATCAAAATGAAGAAGAGAGCTCTCTTTTTATAAGAAATGAAAAGGAATGGACCATGGAGATTAAGAGGCAAAAGATCTAATCAATGGTAGAGCTTGAAAGAGGAGCAATCCATGAGAACAAATATCCTCCAATGAGAAAATAAAAGTTGAATTTTGTGTCCATATGAGACAAAAAGTGCTTTTTCCCTTTTTATAGAATAAGAATAATGCTTTATTTGTGCAACTTAGGATAAGAGGAAAAGTGGGGGCTTTTTATTTATTAAAAGGGGAGGAAATATTCCTTTTAAATAAATAAAAACTTAGGATAAAATGGTTAGCCCATAGAAAATAATCAAATAAATGATAGAACTAGGATTTGATCAAGAATAAGCAATTTATGATTTAACAAAAGGGGCTAATAGTCTAGGTGACCATTTTTAGGTGTATACATTTTCCCCTCTTTGACTAATGTGTGATCAATCTGGGAACACATGCAGTCAAAGAATGAAGTTGAAATGTGAGATCGATTTGGGATCACAAAGCAACTCAGATCAGCCAAGAAAGTAAGAGATAGCCAAGAAGGCAAGCAATAGCGTTCTGACTCTAAAGAATGAAGTGCAGAAAAATAGAAAATCTAGTATGGTCAGCCTAGTAGTGACAATACTGAACACTTAGGAAAGAGATAGCCAATAAGATATGATGTGTCTACCCCCTCAAGATTGAAAGTGAAATCTAGGTAGAGGGAAAGCAGAAGCAAGAGAGACATGATCAAATCACTAGAAATCATAATCAAAGAAAGAGAATAGAATAACCATCAAGCAGTGAAGATATGCCCCACACATGGGACATAGGGCATGAACCTATCAGTCCCTCAACCCATAAACACCATGAATGGGGATTTGAACTTGGTATTTGAAAGTGAATGAAAGACTAGAAGTTTGAAAGAGATGGGGATGAAGAGGTGAAGAATGCCCCAGTGAAATGCTAATATTGAAGATCAAAGGATCAAGCCTCAAAAGGTCAGCCAACTATGTGGAAGAAGGAGAAAGGTGATTATAGATTTCAATTTCAATCCTGAAATGAAGAGAAAATGATGGGATATGAAAGATAAGAAGCAAAAGACATGATCAGGAAGAAGTGAAAGGTGAGCGCAGTTGATTAACAAGTCCACGTAAGATGAAAAGGAGAGCTCTCTCCATATGAAAGATGTAAAAATAAACTAATATGAACCTAAGAATGAAAACTACATGAAAAGTGGTTTACTTGCAAGGTCACAAAGCCAATAGACATCTAATATTCATCATTGAGCATTATTGGTAGTGTCGCAAGATCATACAATACACACTAGCATAACTATGTGAATCTGAATATGATCTATATCAGATAAAAATGTGGAAATCTCACCTAGGCATCAGAGACATGTAGGTCAAGATGACTAGTGTAGTGAGATTACCTAAGTTTGATATAGCAAGATTATGCTCACATCGAGACATAAGAAAGTCAAGATGACTATACGCATGCACATGCGAAATAGTCAAGGATAATACCTTGTAGATCCCAATGTCAAGTGGAACAAGCATAAATGCTTAATGACAGTTAGGACCAACAAAATATACCCACAAGTAGAAAAAGTAATAAAAAATGTTCTCGCTCCCTCAATCTTCTAGCTATGCATCATCGAAAATGATCATAGGGGGAGAACACTCAGCAAAGAAATCATCATAGATAACACACAAAGAAATAAAGTCAAACAAATCTCAACGAGTCAAGTGCATGTGTGTAGGTCATAGAGTCAAACTTTGAGTATCGCATCTGCCAGTGAGAAATATAACATCATCTAGAGTGCGGGTAGGACATTTGATAAGTGTTGAGAAACACTCGATGCTAGGGTAGTGTTGAAAAACACTGTTTGAACCAAGTTGCCCAAGAAACCCAGATGCACAAAGAGACCCAAGAGAAGCTCAAAACAACAGATGCCCCCTAGACTAAGACATGAATCAATTCCAGGCTAGGAGAGGCAAAGCGAGCAGTGAAGCGAACGAGCACCACGCAAGAATGATAGACATAGGTGCAGAGGGTCTCAAGCAGTGCCTGTTTCTAGGTTTTCACTACTTGATAGATTTATTGCAATTTTTTCAAGACTTTTTTTATAATTTTTTTTGTATTTTTGCTACCAAGGCGCCTGTTTCCAAGTTTTCACCAAGGCACTTTTTCTATTTTTTTTATTTTTTTTGGTGAGACATCAAAGTGCCTATTGCTAGGTTTTCACTAGGATGCTCATTTTTTTCAGTACTTTTTAGGCTTTTTAGGATTTTTTCAGCATCATATATGATTTTTTTTGGAATTTTTTTCAGGATCATAAAGTATGTACAAAGAATGCCCCAGACAGAAATGGGCATCAAAAATCTATTTCCTCTAATGTAGAGAACTGATAGGCCCCAAGCCCAAATACTACAACTATGACAATAGGAGGTCTCAACCAGTTCGACCAATAATAACCAGCCCTAAGCAATGTCTGAGCTAGTGGAGGATCGTTAGAATGTGATCCACATATGCCATCGTGGATTTCAGCTAGCACTTTTTCTGACTCCTCTATTTCTAGACACTTAAGGAGAGTTCCATCTAGACCCTTCCTATACAAGTCACTAAAGACAAAGGCAAACTATAAGGGATGGTGGAAAGAATGGCATGGTGGATTTTCAGGAAGAATATGAGGTGGATGATATGAAAAGATGGTAGGATTGTAGGATTTGTGAGCAGGATAGCGTAATTCATCCACCAAGAACTTGAAGTGAAATTTATGCTTTTTCATTTGTAAGATGGATGTCAAAGTAACCAAGGCATTAGCAACTTTGTTCTTAGCTCTAGGAATGGGCTGAAGTGTAACAGATATGAGATCATGCTTGAAGTAGTGCACCATTTTTTTGTAGAGAATCAACTTGTCATCTTGTATTTGATAATCATTATTTTTGAGCAAATTTTTATTTTTACTTTTCTTAGGTGTGGATACTGCCACAATGTGGTTTTCACCATCTGACCATTGCTCTTTTCTTTTGATTCAATGCTTGTGATACTTGATTGTTGATTCAGTCCTTTTTGTTGCTAGTCCATTGGTGGAAGAAGTAACAGGTATTGATGTGAGATGAAATGAAGTGACTGGTTCAATATCATTTATGTGATGGATATCATCTCTGGTGACAAGAGAGGTCAAGCCTATAGGGTAAGCTCCAAAAGTAGCTAGATCTAAAGTTTTCATAGAAGGACCAATGTAGTCGACTAAGGCAATACGGGGAATAAAATCATCAGACCCAACACGAGACTCATCAACTACGTCAGGTGGGTTACAAGAGGTATGAACCACATCAACATCCATATCTGTCATGGGAGGATCTTCTAGAAGAGGCTTAAGATGCTGAGAAGTAGAGATACTCATGTCATTAGGTGAGAGATCACCTCTTTGTAGCAGCCGTGCAATGTTGCGACATTGTTTATCATAGTTCAATGATTCTTTAGGCACATAGGTTCTAGACATAGAGGCCTCAGCTATATCATCAATAGATATACATTCTTCTCCCCAAAGAAGTGAAGTAGAAGGAAGATCATCTCCCATTTGAACCATAGTGTGTCATGGTGACTCATCTATATCTGTGTCTAAATCACTGAGCATGGGAGTATTTCTAGAATTATCAAGGAGGGAAAATCTACCCTCATCTTCTCTATAGATCCACTCTTGAATAGCTTGTTCTTCTCTTTTTGCTTCTAAAGGATTGGATGAAGGAACAAAAGTATCAAAGATCATCATAGCAGAAGTGGAAGGCTTCATCTGATCAGAAGGTCTCCCATATGACCTAGGAGAAATAGGTATAGAAGCAAAGGAATCCAGCGTATATTCACCCATACCAAGGCTCATCATCTTAAGTGATTTCTCAGTAGCAACTAGAGATGTACTAGGATCAACAGAAGGTTCATTGTGAGGAACAAATTTTTTAGTAGCAACAAGAGCATTAATAGCAATAGTAAGGTCTCCAGGAATAACAACTTCAGTGCTATTGTACAAAAAATTGATGCACTGATGATAAATGGAAGGAATAGCCTGCATGTCATGGATCCAAGGATGACCCAAAAGAATGTTATATGTGAGTGGGATGTCTAATACTTGGAAGCTAATATCTATCATGATAGGGCCCACTTAGATAGGCAGCATGACAAGACCTTTGGAAGATCTTTCCACTTCATCGTAAGCTTTTATAGTAATCTTCTTCTTAGAATCCACAACAAATTTTGACAAACCCAATTATTGTATGACATTGAAAGAAAAAATGTTTAACCCTATACCATTGTCTATCAGGACTCGGCAGACTCAGGTATTATAGACTAGAACTTCAATGTGTAAAGCTAGATTATGTGGGTGAGCAATAGATATGTCATCTTCTGTAGAAAAGGAGAGAGATAGTAGAGATGAAATGTGGTTGACCATAGCCTGAAATTGATCTGGATCAATGTCATTGGGAACACATGTTGTACATAGAGCCTCATCAAGAATCTCTCTATGTGAAGGGGATAACCGAAGCAACTCAAGGATAGATATCTATGCTGGTGTCTTTTGCAAATTTTGGACAAGATCATAGCTAAGGGTGGCTGAAGGAACCGCTTGGTTGGAAGGCAAAGCTTGCTTGGGATCTTTCACAGTTTTAAGGACAATCTTGGCTTGCCCTCTAGTAATAGCATTTAGTGTCTCACTTCAGGAAGATGAACTATAATGTGTTTGCAAGACCAACTTTGGCTTACCATGATTGGCTTTATTATCCTCTTGAGATCTCATCATTAAAACACTCTCAATGGGCTCTACCATGTTGATCACAGGTGTATTAGAAGGATATGTGTAATTGATCTTAGCATCATGATTCTTCTTATGTGCTTGAGAGGTTTCCCCCTTATCATGCTTAGGTAGAGGATCTTTGAAAGCTATGTGATCAGAATTTTTAGTTAAGCCATTAGTGGAGATTGTGCCATTCTCAATAAGATCCTGAATATCATCCTTAAGCTTAAAACAATTATCTGTCTGATGTCCCTTATTTTTGTGATAATGACAATAAGAATCCTCTTGCCACCAATCAGGCCTATTTATCAGATCCCAGTTACTAGGTTTATCAGGAAGCGTAAGATATCCATTATCAACCAAATTCTTAAGGATCACATCATAAGGTTTTGCCAACTTGGTATAGACTCGCTTTCGAAATGACTTCTTAGGCTTATCTGCATATTGAGGTTTAGGAGCACTGTGAGCATTGGTAGCATCTTGTTGTTTTGCTACATAGATAGCATTGGAGAGATTGAAAGTAGGCTCTTTAGCTTCAAGAGTGTCAACAACCCCATCATTAACAACATACTTGTTTTTATTCCAAGGTTTGTTCTTGTCTTTTCCATTGCCTTTAGCATCTTTATTAATAACAATATCCCCTTTTCTTATAGCTACATCCTCAATTTGATATGCACTTTCAACCATGTCATTGAAAGAAGAGAATAGTTGTTTCCTTAAATCATAATATAGCTTAGGCACAAGAGTGTTGACGAAAATGTCAATCTTTTCTCTCTCAGGTAACTGATGAGGATACCTAGAATACAATGACCTCCAACATTGTAAGTAAGTTGCAAATGGCTCACCTTGATGTTGTCTTAGATTACCAAGATCTATCATGGTGATAGGTTGTTGGATGTTGTAAGAATAATGTTGGGTAAATCACTGAGCCAACTCATCAAAAGTCTTAAGAGGTGGTGTCAATTTTGCAAACCATTCCAAAGCTTGGCCTCTTAAGCTTCGAGGGAATAATCATAGAAGAAATGTGTCTTCATGAAGAAAGTCCATGCTAAGAGTGCAAAAGTGATGCACATGGTCATGGGGGTCACCATTTCCATCATACTTGTCATATTTGGGAATCTCAATATCCCTAGGAAACGGGACCATGTATAGACTCCTATCAAAGGGAAGAGCACAAATTGATTCTACAAAAGAGACCTTTGGAGGCTCTCTTTCTAATGCCATTTGGGTAAGGTGTTGATTTGTCCGACATAGTTCTTCCTGAAGGACTTCCAATTCAGTTGGTACTCTTTGTTGGGCAATTTGTCTGACATCATAGCCGAGAGGAAACTTGTATCCTCTAGAAGTCATATATTGAAAATATTGATCACCATTACGCTCTAAAAGCTTATGCATCATTCGTTGGGAGACCACATCTTGTTGAAATCTCATAAGATCCTCACTAGAAATCTCATCATCAGCCTCTACCTCATGTTGAGAGGGAGGAGGTCTAGGAGGTGAAGAAGGCATACCAAAAGTGGGTCTTGGAGGAGATCTTGGTGGCATGTTGTTGCTATTGTTGTCATTAAAAAGAGGTCGATGCTCAAAGTTACTAGTCTCAGGTTGGTCATAAGACATTCCTATAGAAGCCATGCACCTAGCAGCATCCATCCTTTGTTGATTGTGTTCTTTTTCTAAGCACGCTTGGTTATCCTTACGATCAAAGTGTTCTTGCAAGTGTTGAAACTTTTCTTGTTCAGTCAAAGTGAGTGAGACACTATCTGTGTTTTTGGGGGTCTTGAATGCGGAAAAGAGGAAACCTCCTTTGTACCATGGGGTAGCCTTAGAATCCTTAGATTGGTTAGAACTAGAATTTTTGTTGCTAATGGGCACTCATGAGCATCTAGTTGGAGAAGGTAACTATGTATAAGTGAACGGAGAGTGATTCTCTTGCTCAAATTGAGACCGAGTTGTAACTGGCATGAAAAGAGATGTTGGTTGACTAATAGAATGAGACAAAGTTTCTCAAATTTGAGATAAGCAAAGCTAATAAAGATCACTCATCAAAGTAGAACAAAAGAGAGATGGCTTGTCAAAAGTGCTCAAGCACTTACAGCAATCAATTGACGAAAGCCGAGTAGCAAGCAAGAAGCTCAATAAGCAAGTAGCTAGAGAGGTAACCGTGATGCGACAAGTGATCAAGAGTAGCATTCATTAATCTCAAATCCAATAGTTTTAGCTCATTTGTTTCAGTCTATAACAAGTCTAAGCATGCAGATAACAAGCCAGCTTCAAATAAGAACAAGAAAAAGACACTCTACAGCAAGTTAAAATGCAAGTTTAGCAGCTCCAGATTGTAATAGCAACAAGATAGCAAAAAGGTTCTGGGCGACACTTTCCAAGCAAGTGGGGTGAACTATCGCGTGACAATTCTCATAATAGGATGCGACACTATTCTAGGGTCGTACGACTCTATGACCAGTGAACATAAAAATTTTAGTTTTGAAGCATTTTAAAAGATCAAATAAGTATATCAACAGATTTTTATCATTGATCAAGCACATAAGATAGCAATCAAGGAGTTCAAGCAAGCAGTTGTCTTCAAACAATGAGCAAGGGGCAAAGCAACCTTGCACATGAACAAGAATAGTGACTTAGTATTTCTACTCCTTAAAGATTTTACTTGTGTATATTCTTGAAAATGTTTTAGTAGGCACTTAGAACACAACAACATCCTATCAAGCTATCTACATGGATATACATGGCTTTCTAAGAGGATTCCTTGATATATGCAAGGTACGTGAGGCCCAAATTAGTAGATGAGAAGAATCCAAAATCACACAGCTGGGGGGAGACGGTAACCCAAATCTCCTCCTTCACTTCTCAAAGGTATAAAGTTCTTTGAGGCTTAGCCAAGAGTGATATCAAACTCAATTCCCAAGAGAGGTGTCTTTCGATTCACCACCTGCTATTTATACTCTATCGGAACATAGGAGTTAAGGTCATCCCTTGAGGTGGTGTGTCCCTAAGCAGGCCTTCTAGAAATAAAAAGGTAAGCAATTCACTATCAAAAGTATTTAAAGCACTAAAGGTGGAACACTTAACTCTTCAAGTAAATGTGAAGTGAGTCCAAAAGTGGAACATTTAACTCTTCAAGTGAATGTGAAGTGAGTCCACAAGGTGGAACATTTAACTCCTCACACAAACTCAAAGTGAGTCCAAAAGTGGAACATTTAACTCCTCACACAAACTCAAAGTGAGTCCACACCTTAGAAAACTAATGAGATCAAGAAAACATAAAAGGGAGAACTTTGTGGAACGCTCTTTTCAAGTAGACCCCTCCCCTATGTATGAATTTTGACCTTACATCCAAAGGGTGGTAATGAGGGGTGATTAGAAATAAGCGAGTCCAACACCCAATTTACTAACAAGATCAATCAAAACTACTCCAAAGTTTCTTATCAATACTACTCACAAATGAAAAAGGGTTGAACAATGGAATATTTAACTTTCCAAGCAAACATAGAGTGAGTCCACAAAGTGGTGCATTTAACTCCCTATGTAAACAAGGAATGAATCCATGCCCTTAATCACTCAATGAGATATTTGATATTGGAACCAAGAATTACTTAAGGTTTAAACACAAGCATTCACTTACACAAACTTGTAAAAACAAATCTATGTTCTTTCATTTCCCATTAAGAGCATCAATTGAAATGTGTTCTATGAAAGCATGTACATACTCAAGCCAAACACATGAGAGGTTCAATTTTAATCCCAAAATCCAAATGTTGTAGAGATGGAACAAAGTACCTCAAGCAATTTTAAACATTTTCCATGAAAGCAAGAGCACCTTCAAAACAACTTGTTAGACCAACAAGAGGTTAGGAAAACTAAGCCAAAATTAATCCAAAAAATTGATGGAAATACAAAAATGAAAGGACAAAGTTAAGCTACTCTGTCCCACGGTGGGCACCAAAAATGTATGGTGAAAATGTGACCACACTTATATGAATCATTACATTCAAGAACACTCAAGAATGAGGTCTCAAAAATCGATCCATAGCTCCCTAGGCATGGAGTGCAAGGGTTTTAAGAATGCTCTCAACTAGAGCTATTTAGCCTATAACCTTGCTAGTAAACCATGCAATGGGAGATTCAATGAAGACAAGGGAAAGAATTCCAATATCTCCAAGAATCAAATGAATGCAATTCAATGCAAGATAATCTATGAGAATGAAAGATGCAAGCTAGTCTATGGAAATGAAAGTACAAGCTATGCTATGAAAAGGAAAGAACAAGTATTACCAAGCCTTCCTAATTAAGCTAGATGAATTAATCTAAAGCATAAAGGAAACTAAGCTAAGTATGAATCTATGAATGTCATGATAATGCAAGAAATGAAACTATGATAACATGTAGATGCAAAAAGCCAAGAATGCTCCAAATCTCTAAAAGCTCCAAAATGACCTAGAAAACCTGCAGCATAACATTAGCATAAAAACCTAAGATATCAAAATAAAGAAGAGAGCTCTCCTTTTATAAGAAATGAAAAGGAATGGACCATGGAGATTAAGAGGCAAAAGATCTAATCAATGGTAGAGCTTGAAAGAGGAGCAATCCATGTGCACAAATATCCTCCAATGAGAAAATAAGAGTTGACTTTTATGTCCATATGAGACAAAAAGTGCTTTTTCCTTTTTTATAGAATAAGAATAATGCTTTATTTGTGCAACTTAGGATAAGAGGAAAAGTGGGGGCTTTTTATTTATGAAAAGGTGAGAAAATATTCCTTTTAAATAAATAAAAACTTAGGATAAAATGGTTAGCCCATAGAAAATAATCGAATAAATGATAGAACTAGGATTTGATCAAGAATAAGAAATTTATGATTTAGCAAAAGGGGTTAATAGTCTAGGTGACCATTTTTAGGTGTATACAGTATGTACCGATTTCTATTCCTGAGAAACCTTGGATTGACATAAGTATGGACTTTGTTCTTGGATTACCGAAGATATTAAGAGGTAATGATTCTATATTTGTTGTTGTGGATAGATTTTCTAAGATGGCACATTTTATACCTTGTAGAAAGACATCAGATGTAGTACATGTAGTAGATCTTTTCTTTAATAAAATTTTTAGATTGCATGGATTACCGAGGAGTATTATCTCTGACCGAGATAGTAAATTTTTTGGATACTTTTGGAAGACCCTTTGCAATAAATTTGGCACTGAGTTGAAATATAGTTCTACATTTCACCCACAAACTGATGGACAGACTAAAGTTGTGAACAGAAGTTTGGGAAATCTTTTGAGATGTTTAGTTGGAGACACACCAAGTAATTGGGATTATGTGTTAGTACAAGAAGACTTTGTGTAACGCCCCGCCAGGCAACCCAAGAGGACAAGACATAAAACCTCTATAAAAAGAAAGTAGTGAATTATTTTTTAATTTATTTATTTATTTGAACTAGAATAATATTCATCATTACACTTCATATTTCTAAAAGAAGAAATAATTTTCTACTACTTGAATGTAAGATTTATACAACTTAAGTCCTCCCTGGTTCCCTAACGTCGCTACCTAAGCAACATCATATAAACCATTTACATGCATAAGATATTCACGGAATCATGAGGTTAAAAGATCTACATTTATTTTAATGCACCAAGTTAAATGTCCCTAACTTATTTCTTTTATTAAACATAGGTTAATCATCCAACATCATTATTCCTTTTATCAACTCATTCCATAAATTCACATTGATTTCATCTACATCTACTATCCTTTATATCACTTTTCTCTAATAATTTAGGTAAGAGATTAATATTCATTAAGGTAGGCATTATCCTAGGTATTTCATTAACATGAACCAAGTATTAACATTATAATCAAGTTACTATTTTATTGCATTGTTTCATAACCATTCATTGTTAATAATTCCAATCACTAACCTATCATTTCTCAATAATTTCCTTAGATCCTTTCATCAAGAGAGAATACATTATTTTTGTGATACATCATTATATATAAATATATTTAAGATTATTTCCTTTACATATGGACAACATAAGAGGATAGGAGAAATAACATAAACACTTTCTTTTAATGCTAGTAACATGTCCAATATTCCACATTATTTTCCCTTTCTTTTACCTAGAACTACCCATTCCCTTATGCATTGCTTTGAATTGAGATTACATCAATACTACAAGACTCCTTTTAGGAGATTAAAAATTACATGAATTAAAATACATAAGTACATCTCAACATATTAAAATATCCAATAAGAAATCTTCAACTGCAGATCTGGAAAGGAATATGTGCTAGGATCATCCAGAGAATCACGAACAATACCTCGATATAAATATTAACCACCCAACCATGTGGAACCAATAGGCCCACTCCCCCGAGCTAGGAGATAGAACCAAAGGCCCATACAAGAGGTAACAACTAGAAAATTCCTAAGGTGGTGATAAAAGTTCCCCAAAGTCACAACAAAAAAAAAAAGACAAGAAGACCACAAGGAATACCAGAGGCATGATCAAATTTGATAGAGACTCTAAGCTACAAGCTAGGTGAGTGTCATCACATAGCCCTCACCCCTTGGGTTGTCCTGGTACTAGCCACTCTTGGCCCCGGCCCCCAAGTAGGCACATGCGGAACCGAATGCCTCTCGTACAGACAAGGTCATTCAGTTGTACCTACGCATAGGTACCTTCTCCCACTCCCATCCTTAGTCTTTACTAGCACTAAAGGCATGGGTGAGGCACAACTAATCTTGATTAATGTGTAATTTCCCATTCCAATAATCTCCCATTCCCAATTCATTTATTTAGGTTATCACTTGATTAAATAACTCATAGTAGGTTATCCTAGTACTAGCCACTTAGGGCCCCGGCCCCTCACTATGAGCCACTCACCTAGTGTACTTAGGTTCCCTAACATACATATAAAAATCATAAGAACATAATAGATTCATCATCAAAAATTCATATCAATTCCATAACAACATTTGATTGAGTTTAGGAAAACATATGTTGTCCCTAGTCCACTTGACAACCCTAAACCCAATATGGCATTCAGAATGTTCCAAACATATAAGAAGACATCCAAGTGATATTATAAACATATTCAGAGTATAAATAGATCCAATTAACCAAAAATAAATTCTAATAGCCTCTGGTAACCATACGAAATCTTAAAACTTAATGATGTTCTTAAATTGAATTATTTCAAGCAAGGATTAAATGCAAAGAATAGTCATCATAGAACAGTCATCCATATCTTCCACAAAACATAAAATAAAGGAAATCGCTTCAGTGGAGATTTAGATAACATAATTATGGACTCTCAATTTCATTTTTAGGAAGATCCAATGTTGGGAAAGAAAGTTATGACTTCTGGTTTAAAACAGAAAATTCTGGTTAGGGTTCAGACCTGCCTTCACTAAAATGGTTGTAATTTTCACAAAACATAATTAAAATTCACCAAACCAATTGAAAATGAAAGATAAGACTTAAGAGAATCTCTGATATCAAATTTATATTTTTATATAATCATATCAGCCTATAGCATACGAATACATTTGACAGAAAATTCAGAATCAAGAATGGACAGGCATAGTCTTCCAAAATGTCAAAAATAAGGCATTAATTCGACCCTAAAAATAAAATCAGAGAGATACCCATTTGAGATCTATGAATTTTACTTCCAGAAAATCAATTTAGTAAAATCATAGATGCAATTTAAATTGTTATAATAACAGATCTCCAAAAATGGGTTGCTAAAAACCCTAGGAAAACACATGCCAATTCTTACAAACAAAAACTCAAAACTTTAAAATAACCATACAAATTAAAAGTACAGATATAATAAATAATGATAATATATAAATAGATCTATAATCTATCAGATACATCAAGTAACTAAAATATTCAATCCATACCTCATGTCCTACGAAGGTTGAACCGAAGAAGGAAGGAAACAAAAGAGAAGACAAATCCAAACTTGAGATGCATCCTTCAAAACCTATCCACTTTCAGAAATCTCCATGAAAGAAAGAAATAATTCCATAGCAAAGAATCCCTCTCTCAACTACTGAAATTCTCACAAAAATGTCTCTCTCCCAAAAGCAAAGATAACCAAAAATTCTTAAAGACATATGCTTACAAACTCTCCTTCACATCTCCAAGTTTTCTCTCCAAAATCTCCATGAAGAGTAAGGCCATCCTCTCCTCAATGATTCAGCCCCAAAATCCCCTCTCTTCAAATGAGAAAGTAGTGCATATAAATATATTTCCAAAGGTTGAGAGGAAAAGTAACCAATTCCCAACTAACTCTTAACTAAAGGGTATTATAAAATAACTTAATATCATACAACTATATTACTCAAATATACAATAAAAGATTATTTGTATTCATTCATACACACATGTAATATTATCCTAACATATATGCATATGCCATCATTAATTACATCAATATCTATATATATAACCTATCCTCATTATTAATAATTAACAATTGAGAATAATATACCTCGCATTATTTAATATTTAATTATTAATAATATTATACTTTACATTAATCTCAAAATATACACCATCAACAATATCTACAATAATTAACATATAATCACATATAAATTATATATATATAAATACATATATGTGTGCACCCATATATATATTTTCATATATATATATATATATATTTATATTTATATAGATACATGCCAAATACCAAACACTATAATCTATAAGATTATGAAGTAATAGATCGCAATATTATTACCTATTTATAATTACTATAGGATATAACACTGAGGTAGAATAAAATCACATGCCTCAAAATAAATCTAATCATCGAAAGAGACCATAAAAATCAACTATGAAACATATTGAGAAAACTATAAGATCAAACAAGGTCAACCAAAGTCAACAAGGAAAGTCAAGCCAAACTCCTGAAACACAACATAGAAAGATTAACTAAAAATCATACCAAGAAGGAGAAATAAATAAAATGAGTAAACAAATCACACAACCAAATAAATTCAAGTGGCCACAAGGCACTAACTACAACCATGCCCAACCGGGTGCGTTGGATCTGGGTTTTTGACCCAAAGGTTGACTGACAAAGAAGGAACCCTAATATTCCCAAATTGGAATAATGACAAAGGAAGACTCATGTAGGGGCCTTAGTACTATCTCCATAACAACAACCATCAAGGATTTGAGGGCATGCTCAGACCTGTGAAGCCAGGTGAAGTCGATGCCTGGTACCTGCAAGCCTGCATCACAAAGAAGAAATACATATGCACGGATATACGTATAAAAGAAAACATTGCAGACAGATGACCAGGATCGATACATCATGTGGACCTCAGCTATGTGAGTAACTATGACTTCGTCCTGAATCATGAAAACACATCATGTATATATATACACTCAAAGCATGTAGCATCATCATAATGAAGGTTAGAGTCTCAAGCATTGTGTTAGTCTCTTATCAATACTAATAATAAATCAACATAATCAAATCATCAAGTGAGATACAAGATTCATCCAAAGTAACCTTAATAGAAGAAAATATAAATAACCACTTATATATATCTATCAAGCACATATCATATAACATCTTAACTATGTTCATAAAGGTCTTGTAGGTACTCAATACATACATGGAGATAAATACATACAAAAGTGATACCTTTAGATAGTATGTCTGATATTAGAATCATTGAGTACTAGCTTATGAAATTATTATAAACAACTATAGGAATAGATCAAACAAGTATCATGTACAACTTAAGCTATAAGAAAATATAGAAGGATCTTAATTCTTTCAAAAACACAAAACTTATATTAGGGTTAGAGGGGTATTACAATTTGCATACAATAATTCAATGAATGGGAGTATTGGAAAGACACCATTTGAGATTGTGAATGGCACATAACTGAGAGGTATATCTGATTTGAGAGACATTGCTAATGAAAATAAGAGAAGTGTTGAAGGAGTAAAATTTGCTAAGTAGATGAAGATGTGAAGCTGAAGCTGGAAGAAAGTAATTAGAAATACAAAGACAAAGCTAATAGATCAAGGAGACATAAGACTTTTGATGTTGGTGATAAAGTGATGGTTCATTTGAAGAAAGGTCAATTTCCTGTTGGAACATATGGGAAACTGAAGATGAAGAAGTTTGGACCTTGCAAGATTTTGAAGAAATTTGATAGTGAAAATGCATATGAGATTGAGTTACTTGATGACATGGATATATCACCAATTTTCAACATTTCTAATTTGTATGAATATCATGAACCTGATGAAGAAAGTGACAGTACCGATAGAATATCCTAAGAAGCAGAATTAAGAAATTGAACAGATTTTGAAGGAAAGAACTGGCAAGAGTACAAGAGGAAAATAGTATATGGAATATCTCGTAAAGTGGAAGAATAGACCGATGGAAGATAGTTCATGGATTTCACAATCTGAGTTGGATGTAGCTTGGACCAGACCTACCAATTGATTCAAAGAATCATTTCAAAATAACCCCAGGTGTCTGATGCAGGAGCATCTTGGGTCCTTGGAAATCCTATGTCACCAAAAACATTTTGGAGTTTGTCTATGTTCCTCGGTTCTTGCTTAACCTAGTTGGTTGGTAGTTGGTTGGTTTCCTTTGGTTATCGAGTGTGGTTGGTTATCTCCTGGGTGTTTGGTTGTTTCACTGGTGCTCGACGTTGCTTGTCTGCTTCTCGGTTATCTTTTCTCACCAGCGTGTTTAGTTTTAGTTTCTGTTATGGCTGACTTGTGCATTTATTTTGGGTCATGGATTTAATGTTGGAATCAATCATTGGGAGGTGTGTGGTCCCAGATCTGACCATTTCTTCCATTGATTATGGATCTGAAGGCTGACTCAGTTCGGTAGACTCTTGTATAAATGTAGTTGTTTGGTTGTAGTTTAGGAGGTAGTTTTCTGGAGTAGAGATAGAGGATACAAAGATTAGAGATTGTTGGCAGATCCTCTCATGTTTGAGGACTTCTGTAAATCATTGTAATTGCTAGCCCTAACCAGGAAGTTCTTATAGCTTGAAATGTATCATTATATTTAATGAAAATATATGAAAGCTTCTGCATTCTCTCACTCATTGTTGTGTTTGTTTGTTTCTTCATGTGTTGAGTAGGCTTGGATCATTAGGGTGTGCCATTGTTTGGCCCCTATTGGCCCTTACCTTGCATCATGTCAAGATATATTTTCTTAATATGTATATTTATTTGATGTTTTATAGGGATTGTCTGGGGTTCACATGTCTAAAGTTGATGATGTGATTCTTTCTACAATTGACTTTGGCCTAGAGAGCTTTATGATATCATATTTTTCACACCTCTTGTTTATAATTTTAATTGAACCCATGTGTTATCATATTTTTTTCTCTTATGTAAATTTTGTTTTTGCTAGGTTACTCCACCTAGCTCGAAGACACTGAGATGAAAAAACAAATCCTTAAGGACACCCAAAGTAAAAAAAAAAGGTAATTTAGTATGATTTAAGTTTATTTGTTGAAATGTATTATGATTAAACATGTACATGTATACTGATGAATGCACATGTCTCATTTGTTCTATATATAGAAATAGTTGGGTTTTATAGAATTGCTAAATGCACCACATTTTTATATTAACTTTGGATCACATTCTTGTTTGTTCAAAATCTCTTAGAAATCCTTCCTCTATGACTATGATATATGTTATTATTTTCTTATAGGAAATGGTCATAGTGGCCTCATCAGTGATGATCCCTCCTAAGAGTACATGAGAGCTATATGAGGCTCTACTATGCATTATATATATATATATATATATATATATATATATATATATATATATATATATATATATATATATATATATATATATATATATATATATATATATATATATATATATATATATGTTAAACATATGGATTTAGATATGAGTACATGCATTTTTACTTTTGTAGTGTTTGTCGTGAACTTTGGGTTATCAACTTTTGTTAATTATCTTCTACCTATTATAGCTCCCTTCGTGACTTCCTACCAATTCTTTACCATTCCATTTTTTAGGAGTCCTTGCCCACTAAGGATCCCATTAGCATTACTACACATCCCAAGTGCAGAAGAAAGAGATGAGGTAATCAACAATTCAATTTCCAACAAATTACAATCTATTATTTAGTTATTTTGATTCTATTTGGAGATAAGATATATGATTTACCATTTGAATTTTTCTTGTGCAGACCCAACGAGCCACATACTGCTTCAAAGAGGCTCAATTTTGATGATCCAGCATAGTTATAGATATTAATAGAGATATATAGATCTAGTTGTGGTCATTGAATGATTAATTTTTATATATATTCGACATTTTTATTGTATATATCGACCTTGACATGGCACATGCCACATTTTTGTAACTATTATTGATTTGGCATCTATGCCATTTTTTTTATATGTACATGATTATTGTTCATTTTGATATATATGAAACTTGATATTCGATCCAATTTGTTCACTATGTGCATATAATTGTACTTCAAAAATTAATTTTTTGTAATTAATCAAACATGTTTACATTCATTATTTATTATAATAGAATTTAAACATGTTTATCAAAGCCATTATGGCATGGATAATGTAATCAAAGTCATATGTGACTTAATTTGATGTAATAAGGCATGAGAAGCCAAAATATGTAATGATTTTGTCTATTGTGTCAAATTTTCCTAATTGACCAAATAAGGGTCATAGGAAAATGTATATTAATGGGTGGTTTTTTGTGGTTTTTTATTTCTTTTGGATTTTATTTTGGAACAAGTTACTGAAAAGTGTGAAATACCTGATTTTACCAATGTTGCTTAGTGATCCTTAGGGATACTCTGGTCTGGTGTGCTCATGAAAATTTGAGGGAATCCATGGGAAAAAAGGGGTTATCATTAGTGTTTACTCAACCAACTAGAGCTAATGGAGTAGATGATTCAATCTAATGGCAAATAGATTGAAAGATAGACAATGTTGCTCATTTCAATTGAGCAACATTGCATCTTTTGACATAAACTGAGATAGGGATGTCATATTAAAATGAAGGGGAATCTCCCAAAATTGAGATGGTTTATTGTAGGCCTACATAACATAGTCTTGTAGCACTTGAAAATTTATCAATACCTCACATGAGCTCCGAGATATGCCCAAAGAAAGATCATTACCCAATGTTTCTTAGTGACCCTTAGGGACACTTTGGTTTGGTGTGCTCGCAAAAGTTTGAGGGACTCTGTGGGTGAAATGGGGTTGTTACTAGAATTTACCCAGCTAACTAGAGCTAATGGAGAAAATGATTCAATCTCATGGTGAATGGATTGAAAGATAGCCAATTTTTCTCATTTCAATTGAGCAACATTACATCTTTTGACATAAACTAAGATAGGGATGCCAAATTAAAATGAAGGGGAATTCCCAAAACTGAGATGGGTTATTATAGGCCTCCATAACAGTGACCTATAACACTTGACTATTTTTTGATACCTCACACGAGCTCTAAGATATGCCCAAAGAAATATCATTTCCCAATGTTTCTTAGTGAGCCTTAGGGACATTGGTTCAGTATGCTCACGAATGTTCTAGGGACTCTGTGGGAAAAATAGGGTGTCACTAGTGTTCACCCATTCAACTAGAGATAATGGATTAGATAATTTGATCTCGCTATAAAAATATTGAAAGATATCCAATGTTTCTAATTTTAATTGAGCAACAATATTGCATCTTTTGACATAAACCGAGATAGGGATGCCAAATTAAAATGAAGGGGAATCTCCCAAAACTGAGATGGGTTATTGTAGGCCTCCATAATACAGTCTTATAGAACTTGATGATTCATGTATACCTCACATGAGCTTTGAGATATGCCAAAAGAAATATCACTTCCCAATGTTGCTTAGTGACCCTTAGGGACACTTTGGTCTAGTGTGATTGTGAATGTACAAGGGATTCCATGGGAGAAATGGGGTTGTTAATAGCGTTTACCTAGCCAACTGGAGATAATGGAGTAGATGATTCAATCTCATGGTGAGCGGATTGAAAGATAGCCAATGTTTCTCATTTCAATTGAGCAACATTGCATCTTTTGACATAAACCAAGATAGGGATGTCAAATTAAAATGAAGGGAAATCTCCCAAAAATTATATGGTTTATTGTACACCTCCATAACATGGTGTTGTAGCAACTAATGATTTTTTGATACCTCACATGAGCTTCATAATATGAACAAAGATTGATCACTTCCCAATATTGCTTAGTGACCCTAAGGAACACTCTGGTTCGGTGTGCTCATGAACGTTTGAGGCAATTCATGGGTGAAATGAAATTTTCACTAGCATTTACCTAGCCAATCGGAGCTAATTGAGAATAGGATTTGATCTCATGGCGAATGGATTCAAAGATAGCCAATTTTTCTCATTTCAATTGAGCAACATTGCATCTTTTGACATAAACCGAGATAGGGATGCCAAATTAAAAAAAAAGGAGATCTCCCAAAATTGATATGTTTATTGTAGGCCTCCATAACATGGTCCTATAGAACCTAATGATTCTTTGATACCTCACACAAGCTCTGAGATATGCCCAAATAAAGATCGATTTCCACTATTACTTAGTGACCCTTAGGAACACTATAGTCTAGTGTTCTCGTGAATGTTCGAGGGACTTCGTAGGAAAAAAAGGGTTTTCACTAGCATTTACTCAACCAATCAAAGCTAATGGAGTAGATTATTCGATCTCATAATGAACGAGTTGAAATATAGCCAATGTTTCTCATTCAATTGAGCAACATTGTGTCTTTTGACATAATCACAGATAGGGATGCCAAACTAAAATTAAGGGGAATCTCCCAAAGTTGAGATGGGTTATTATAGGCCTCCATAACACGGTCCTTTAGAAATTAATGATTCATGGATACCTCGCATGATCTCCAAGATATGCCCCAAGAAAGATTGCTACCCATTTTTTCTTAGTGACCCTTAGGGACACTCTGGTTCGGTGTTCTCGTGAATGTTTGAGGGACTCCATGTGTAAAATGAGGTTGTCACTAATATTTACCCAACCAACCGGAGCTAATAGAGTAGATGATTCAATCTCATGGTGAACGGATTGAAACATATCCAACATTGATCATTTCAATTGAGCAACATTGTAGTCACGTCTATGTTATGGCACTTAAAGAATAGTTTTTTGTAAGATATGTCTGAACATGTTCTTTATGGTAATTAATATTTAAGTAAGAAATTTTTAAATAGATTTCACACTTATTTATTGTTGAACATACAAAATTAAAGATAAAGTTCAAAATTAAATGCCAGATTCTTCTAAGGTAGAGATTGAGAGGATTGAATACATGTATTTCAATAATATATTTGCAAATTAGGCCCATTACACCTTTTATATACAAAATTTGGAATCTAACATGCACATGACAACTCATTGCCATTTTTGTACATAAAAATTGGCATCTAATATACACATGGAAACTCATTGCATCTTTTATATACAAAATTTGGCATCTAACATGCACAGGACAACTCATTGCCCTTTTCTTACATAAAAATTAGCATCTAATATGCACATGGAAGCCCTTTTTTTATACAAAATTTGGCATCTATTTATGCACATTACATCTCATTGTCATTTTTAAGTACAAAATTTTGCCTCTAAATATGCACATAGAGAACCTCAAAGATATACACAAAATTGTCAAAATCATTCTACCATATTGTAGAATCATTCTTCTAGATTGCCCAAAATTAATCAAGAGAACCTTTTGGATCATCTCTAACCCTTATTGTGTCAAGTATTGTCTCGTGTTTAGATTCACAAACTTTCCACAAATTCTTGTTAAGAGGTCTTCCACGATACTTAATCATTGAATATTTTTTGTAGTAATAAGGTTAGAGTAATGAATAATATGTCTGTCTCAAAGCCCTCAAACAACTAGGTATTAGAATTCTTGATAGGATACCTGTATTTTATAGAGTTTAATACCCAAATAAATGCAAAATGTAATAAAAAAGAGTTTAATATGTATGCATACAAATGGACACAATAATGATACCTTCTAAGACATGTCCCTATGACAACAACGGATCTAATTGAGTATTGAATATTCTCTCCATCAATGATAGTAGTTGTCAATTTCTTTTTGGCCTCAATACGAAAACACAAAAAGTAATTTGTTCCTTCTTCATTGTTCTCATCCACAATTAATATTACATATACATGACCTACATTTGATATAAAGATTAGTTAATACCAAAATCAACATTTAAAGAACTAATAAATTGAGTTTAAAATTGATTTAACCTACGAAATCTAGAGAAATTACCTGGTTTTACTAGTGTTGGAAATATTCAGGAATTAACCAAGTTACTGAGAGGGGAGGGGTGAATCAGTAACTCCGAATTTTCTTCTAATTTTAACATGTATTTTACTTTTTAACCTTTGCATACAGAAAGCATGAAACTTGAAAGCATTCACAATAATGACACATAGATTTGGTTACCCAGAAACCTTCCAAAAGAAAGTAAAACTAGGATGGGGATGAAACCCACAAAGCTTTAATACTGCAGAATAAAGTTGGCCGGTTAAGGCTTACAATTTGATCACTTCTGATGATCTGCCCTGTTAGGAGCAATAAGGATTGCTAAATCCACCCTGTTAAAGGATTTACAAACATACAGTGAAGTATGCACTCGGTAAAGAGATTTTTACAAAGACTGTTAAGTCTACCCGGTTAAAGGATTTAGTACTGATTCACCTGTTAGAATGAAACAGTAGATGTCTGCCTTGCAACTGGATTGCTGATTGAGATTCTCTGATGTACTGATCACCTTCTGTGATGAATTTGTCTTTGCTGTACCTTATACTTCTGAAGCCTTCTGCAATTCGCTTATTTCTGCCTTTCTTTTTCTTTCATATGTGTTCTGCTTCATATATTTCATCTTTTTACAACATTGCTTATATACAGGTCTTAAACAATGAATTACAATTACAATTACATAGTCGGCTTGACAAATAAACATAAGTGCTACTAAGTCGGCCCAAATAGTTACTCGGTTCCTTCAAACTGACTCGGTGACTTTCTGATACTCGGCATCCACTGCATTACTCGGCATCGTCATGCACTCGGTAGAAGTGAAGGCACGGTTCATACTGATCACTCGGTAGGTATTGAACTCGGTAAGTACTGGTGACTCGGTAGACAAGATGTTACTCGGTTTACATTGTCCTGATCGGTTTGTACTAACTTGCTCGATTTCCACTGTCTGCTCGGTTTGCACTGTCTGCTCGGTTTGCACTGTCTGCTTGGTTTGCACTGTCTGCTCGGTTTGCACTGTTTGCTCGGTTTGCACTGTTTGCTCAGTTTGCACTGTCTGCTCGGTTTGTACTGTCTGCTCAGTTTGCACTGTCTGCTTGGTTTGTATCCAGAATGCAAATAAGTGTTGTCACTAGTGGCAATTCTGCTTAATGCCAACAATCTCCCCCTTTGGCATTAGTGACAAAAACACTTATTGGCCAAAATTTATATACACGAATCATGCTGAGTTTTATTTTGATTTTTCAAAATTTGTCTTTGTTATAGGGCTTTATACATTGTCTCCCCCTTTCAATGTGCTAACTGTTCCTTATACAAATCTATAACTGTATACATATCTCTCCTTCTATACATATCTCCCCCTTTTTGATGATAATGCCAAAGGTGCATATACAAGTTATTTACAGAGAGAATCCAAAATTTGATAAGAAATCAGAATGTACCTTCATTATTAGTGCCAGGGTTCTGTCCCAACTTTCTTGCAGGATCTTACATGTTTGTATAGCAATTTGGACTTCTGCAGAGAGTTCAATCATGTGATCTGCTATAGAGAACTGATTGTCATGAATCAATGTTCTGGAATGTTCAATGTGCTTATACATTGTATTCATGATGGGAAGGATCATGTGTTGGATGTCTAGCAGTGTGGACCGGATCCTTGAGTCTTCTTTCAGTAGATCAGACTGCATATTAGATAGGTGTGAAATTTTCATGTGATGAGCAGAGCTTGAACTTGGTTCAAGTTGCAGCTTCTGTATGCTAATCTTCATATCCTCATCCATTTTATTCATTTTATCTTTAACATCCTTTGTGAACTCGGCAAAATTGCATAGTCTGGCCAAAAGAGAGGTAGCATTCGAATAGATAGATTCTATGTTAGACAAAACTAAAGACAATTCCACTTGGTTAATAGCTATGTGCTGAGCAATGTGCTCAAGCACTTTATTGTTGAATCTCTTCTCAGCTCTTTCAACTAACTTTTCTGTCCCGGATGAGTCCTCATTGTATTTCTCAACTGCTTCTGCTAATTGTAACAAAACATGCTAGGAGGAGTCTACTTTAATGCCTAATGCATCAGACAAAATGTCCTTAGCATCCTTGATGATTTGATACTCCTTGTCTCTCTCCTCTTTAAGCTTCTTTTGTTTTGCTTTCCTTTGGAGGATCTCACCTATATTCTGCATCTGGTCTGCTGAGAGATTTGCAAAATCTAATGTAGGAATCTCTATCTCTTCATCTAGGTCTATATCCTCAACTACATTTTTACCCAAAAATTTTATACTCGGTAGAGCTTTAGGCTTATCTGTACTTAACGCTTTTGTAGTAGTGACAGTAGATAAAGTAGGGCTGGCTATTGATACTGGTATACTTTCTACTGGAGAACTTAAAATATTTACACTTGAAGATTCAAAAGCTGGAAAACTTACTGGTACAGGAGACTGCAGCTCGGTATAAGAAATGGTAGCTGCCTCTGATGTTGCTAGGGATGATTGGACAAATGTGGAAGTTGTCACAACCATGCTAGAAGGTGTCTTTGGGCTGGATGTAGAGATTTTCACTGGAGAGGTAGGAAGGGATGCAATGACTTCTGCTGCTATCCTTACAGTATCATCTACCTCAGTGTCTTCTTCTTGTTCATCGCTGTCATCTTCAATATCTTTTATTATTACAGTTTCAATGCTCAGTTGGTGAAGGTGGTATATGTTCTTCCATGTGGCTTTTGCAGCCTTCACAACCGATTCAATATTGTTGATCAAAATCAAACAAGTATTGAACTTTAATGTCATCTTATTTTCATTTTCTTTTAATGCCTTCTTTACTTCATCATTATTCAAGCTCGGCATCAACTGTCTTAGGTTTTGATCAAATATGTCTATCACAGTTTGCCTTGCATTGCTCCATCTCATTCTTATTGGATTCAATAGAACTGCTGGAACCTGTGGGGTAATTTCTTCAGGAGAGTATTTCCACTGTCCCATCTTCTCAACAACAGCATCTTCTATTTCCTTCTGTTCTGCTTCCGATCTGGTTTCATATCTCAAGGATTTTATGTTACTTACTCCAGATCCTGATCCATCTCTAAAGAGTTTGAGCTTTTCTTGAAGGCTTAGAGGAGGCCTTTTGAATACTATGTCTTTATCTGCCTTTTCTGCCTTGCCTTTTGTATTTCTCCTTGTAAACACAGCAGTGGGAGGCATAGATGCCTTAGTGATGAAAACTTTTCCTTTCTTCTTTGCAGGTTCTGGTTCCTCTATTTTCTCATCCTTTTCCTCTTCTTTTTCATCTATTTCTTCTTTGTCCTCGGTTATCATTTGCATTTTGGCTATCCTCTTCTTTCCTTTGTTTACCACCTGTGGAAGCTTTATGCTTAGTTCAATTCTCACCTTAGCTTCATCATATGTTCCAAAATATGGAGCTTTGGGATTGACAGGCTGATTTAGAAGAGCTTCAATGATATTCTTGGTTTCATCAATATTTCCCTCATAAGGAAGAGGTTTTACATATACAGTTCTTGGTTTAACTGCTTGAATATACACATTATCACAATCTACTATAAAACAGATGTCATCTTTGTAATCTTCCACCAACTTCTGTGGAATCCGGAATCTGTTATTCATTTTCTCTTTGAAAGACTCAAAATAATTATCCATGATGCTTTCAAATTTTTCACCCATTTCTGCGATGTATTCATTTATTTCATAGAGTACTGGCACATCTTTTCTCCATACAACTTTTCCTTTAGAAGGGAAGAATTTCTGAACATAGAAGAATAAACAGACCAACAAGGATCCAAACTTACATGGATTGTTTTTGGAAGTTTTGATGCTTTCCATGTTCTTGTTAAACTGTTTCAACAATAAGTCTGCTAGGTCAAATGTTAAGTTGTTTTTGACCACTTTGTATGCTAGGTCAATAGCTTCACAGGAGACACTGTTCTATCGACTAGAACTGTAAATCTTGTGGGCAATGATATGTGTACCAAACTTCAGTTCAGCGTTGGTAATGCTGCTAACTTTCATGCCTCTACCATCCCACTCGGCTAGGGTTTTCTTCTCTAGTTCCGTCCGACCTAGGGTTTTGGTAGTTTTAGCTTTGTTCAACATGGGAAGACCGGTGACTTGTTGAATCATTTTCTTTGTGATCTCAATAGGTTGCTCAAGCCAAATCTTGCCATCGTGTACTCAGCTAAGAATGTACCTAACCCATTTATCTCGAAATTTTTGAGGAAGATGTGCAATGTGAACTAAACCCTTATCTTCTAGATGTTTGTGCTCGGGTTTCAAAATACCATCCACACATAGTTCCTCACACACAATGTCTAGTTCTAGATTTCCCATTTCTTGAATTGAATAGTTAAAATGATTACGGATATCGTTAATAAGCAGTACCTTAGGAGGAATCTGAGATTGAGCTCCGTTCGGATCTAGGGCTACTGCAATTGCGGGCACGATCTTAAAATCTGGTGCTTTCCACTCCCCTTGGACTAACATATCAGATCCTTTCTTCGCTGAAGTGCTGGATGATGCCATGGTAGCTCACAGAAAATTCCTTTCGCAAAAGTATTGAATCGCCGGGTTGCCCTTGAAATTTTCTGCTCTCAAAGTGCTAAAGATTCGCGGTGAAGAATGAGTTCGATTACTTTCTTTTTGTTTACAATTCTGTCATTAATGCTCATTTCAAATTAGGGTAGGAATTCTGACAGACTGTTACCCACTAAGAATTAATTGCTCGGAAAAGACTTCGCAGCTCGGTGACCTCGAGAATTCATACTGCTCCGACCTCGCTCGGTAAAGACAGGTACCGACCTTGCTCGGTGAAGACTATACCGACCTTGCTCGGTGAAGACTATACCGACCTCCCTGTGATCTCACTGCATCTTGCATGCTGATTTAGACTTTTCTTTTAATTTCGGTTCTGGAACTGCTTGAGATTGATCTATGAGAATACAGTTCCAGTGCTTCCTTGGAAATTTAGTTTGAGTCGGTAGAGCCATCCATTCCATTACTTGGACTGGATTGCTCGGTAGCTTTAGGAATCCATTTTTGTCTCACCTATTTCCTGACCTTAGTTGCTTCATTCTTCTTTCCTTCTTCAATTTCACTAGCATACATGTAGTTTCTGGCTATGTGACCGAGTTTAGTGCATTTGAAACATCTTATGGTAGTATCTCTTTTCCTTAGATGATGTTTTATGCAATTCATGCCAATGTGTCCATATTCTCCACAGTAATGACATCTACACCAGGTGTTGTAGTCCCATCCAAACATTGCTTTCACAATTTGTTCTGCTGGATTAAATGTCTTGGATCTGCACTCGGATGCCTTGTGACCTTGTTTGTTGCACTTGTGACAATTACCTCTGAATCTAGGTTTTTCCCTGCATTCATTTGCTTTGTGACCGGGTTGATTGCAGCTATAACATTTTCCATTGAATTCATTGTTCCAACATTTATTTGAAGTATGTCCTATTTTACCACAATGATTACAAGTAGGTTTTTGATTTCTTTGAGTACCTTTCTTAGAGGATTCACCTTCTTCTTTGTATCCAAGTCCTGCTTTTCCTTTTTGCCTATGAAGATTTCGTTCATACAGCTGATTCAAGTCTTCTTGACTTTTCAGCATTCCTTCATTGATTTGTTTTTCAGCGTTTAGGTCATCCATCAATCTTAGATTGGTTTCCTTTTCAGATCTTAGTTCTTCTCTTGTGTTTTCTATTTCTTCATTTGCATGAGAGATCTGATCAATTAGATTTTCTAGCTGAAGGGTTTTGTTTTGGACTTCAATGTTTCTTTCATCTAATTCATCTTTCAACTTGTTTCTTTGTTCCAAGATCTCACAGAATCTTGTAGAGTGTAGTTCTTGTTCTCTTTTCAATTTTCTCACTTCTTCCTGCAGAGACCCATTCTTTTCTAGAAGTTCTTTGATAGCATTGTTTGCTTCATCTGAGTTATTTGAGGGAAGAAGATCTTCAATCTTTTCTTCAATGTAATTCTGATCATTCATCTGATTTGCAAGTTCCTTCCTTCTCTTTAGGGATTGGGAAAGATGTTCTTTTGCTTCTTTGAGTTTAGCTATGGCCATTTCCAGATCTAGCTTTTCATTTTCAATTACCTTGTTCAGTTTGAATACCTCCATTGTCCTGGATCTTTGCTCAAGCTAGTTAAGCTTTGTCTTGAGAACCAATGCTGCTCTGATACCAATTGTTGGAAATATTCAGGAATTAACCAAGTTACTGAGAGGGGAGGGGTGAATCAGTAACTCCGAATTTTCTTCTAATTTTAACATGTATTTTACTTTTTAACCTTTGCATACAGAAAGCATGAAACTTGAAAGCATTCACAATAATGACACATAGATTTGGTTACCCAGAAACCTTCCAAAAGAAAGTAAAACTGGGGTGGGGATGAAACCCACAAAGCTTTAATACTGCAGAATAAAGTTGGCCGGTTAAGGCTTACAATTTGATCACTTCTGATGATCTGCCCTGTTAGGAGCAATAAGGATTGCTAAATCCACCCTGTTAAAGGATTTACAAACATACAGTGAAGTATGCACTCGGTAAAGAGATTTTTACAAAGACTGTTAAGTCTACCCGGTTAAAGGATTTAGTACTGATTCACCTGTTAGAATGAAACAGTAGATCTCTGCCTTGCAACTGGATTGCTGATTGAGATTCTCTGATGTACTGATCACCTTCTGTGATGAATTTGTCTTTGCTGTACCTTATACTTCTGAAGCCTTCTGCAATTCGCTTATTTCTGCCTTTCTTTTTCTTTCATATGTGTTCTGCTTCATATATTTCATCTTTTTACAACATTGCTTATATACAGGTCTTAAACAATGAATTACAATTACAATTACACAGTCAGCTTGACAAATAAACATAAGTGCTAGTAAGTCGACCCAAATAGTTACTCGGTTCCTTCAAACTGACTCGGTGACTTTCTGATACTCGGCGTCCACTGCATTACTCGGCATCGTCATGCACTCGGTAGAAGTGAAGGCACGGTTCATACTGATCACTCGGTAGGTATTGAACTCGGTAAGTACTGGTGACTCGGTAGACAAGATGTTACTCGGTTTACATTGTCCTGATCGGTTTGTACTAACTTGCTCGGTTTCCACTGTCTGCTCGGTTTGCACTGTCTGCTCGGTTTGCACTGTCTGCTCGGTTTGCACTGTCTACTCGATTTGCACTGTTTTCTCGGTTTGCACTGTCTGCTCTGTTTGCACTATCTGCTCGGTTTGTACTGTCTACTCGGTTTGCACTGTCTGCTCGGTTTGTATCCAGAATGCAAATAAGTGTTGTCACTAGTGGCAATTCTGCTTAATGCCAACAACTAGGTCTAATGCATGGTCAAAATCCACTGATGCTTTAAACTGGCTCATTTGTAGTTCTTTGGGAAGTTTATATGTATCTAGGGTTTTCAAAGGTCTATAAGGCCATTTCTCAACCCACTCTTTTGATTCATGTTCATCCCACAAAAAATGTATACACAAAGAGCAAAAGCATGCAATTTGTCTAGTATAAATAGATAATGATGTATCATTTGAACTTCTAAATGAATGCATGTTTCTTGTTCCTATAAGTGTACAAAAATCTAGATAGTTTTCAATGTTAGATTCACTTATTAACCAAAAATACCAAGAAACCATAGACTTACATGCATTAACTATTCCCATTATAGAGTTACACCATTGCATAATTGTTTCTGCATCTATTAACATTGTGCCACCTTCGTACTTCATTTCCTCTCTAGTAAGAGATCTTTTCACACATTTTCTCACACCATCATGCTCTCTCTTCCCATGCTCTACCTCAATTAAATTCCAAAAATAATGTACACTTCTTGTCACATGCATCCTACTCAACCAATAGAGCATCCTTGCATTCTAGAATTGTGCGGTGCAATTATCCGACCATATTAAGTGTTTTTTGTATCTTATACCTCTTTCCCTTAAACTATCATAGAAGACTCTAAAAAATCCTTGCAAAAAATCTGAGGAATGAGTACAATCATCACTGATATAGAAGTGATACTCTCTTATAACCTTTATGTCCTCTATGCTATTATGTGCATGCATGAATGTTGTGTATAAAAATAGTAACTTGTGTAGAGTGGTAATCCATAGGTTGCACTTCATTTTGAGGTTTCAATGTTTAATTCTCATCAAACTCAATGATAGACACAATAGTACTGAGGGGAAAAGTATCCTTACACAACTTTAATTTCTAATCTAACCACCTAGCTCTATGTGTGTGCCCTATGTACTCATGAACTAGTTTCTCTTGAAACATCTTCATAAAATCATCTACACATATATCTATTTTCACTAACTCACACCTCTTTAATTATTTTCCATCTTGAACACCATATGTGACTGAATTGTATTCTCCAACAAAAACTAGTGTCTTACCAATTTCAAGAGTTCTATCTAGATGTAGGCATCTAGGCAATTGTTGCAAACCACCACATGTACGACAAAATCCTTTCAAACACATCATCTTATAGTAAATGCACCCATCATATCATCTACATAGTACACTTGAAATAAATACTCTCTCTGACTTAGGAGGTGCTTGTAGACCACATTCCTGCAAAACATCCTTAGTGTTCAAAGTACAACATATAGTATGTGCATGATTAATCTTAACATAAAATAGATTTTTCATCTCAAAAAATCTTTGGCTAATTTTAATCTGAGGAAAGCTTTGAAGAAACCTTTCATAAAATTGTGTTTGAGTAATGTCTAAATAGTGTTTTTGATGTGGCTCATGATTTCTAATTCTGATTTGCCTTCTAACAACATCTTTTTGGTTGGGTGAAAACCTTTTGTTGTCATACAAAAATTTGTCAATTAACCTTCTTAGTGTATCAACAACAACCTTTTCTTTGCATGGGAGTCTACCTGAGAATGCCAAAAGAGAATTATTCTTAGGTTCCCCAATTTTCTCTTGGCTCTCTAAGGCATGGTGTAATGTTGTTCTACTTATCCTTAATGGCTTGCTTGTTTTTATTAGTAAATGATATTTTTTCATTTCCTTTCCCATTATGGTTTATGTAAGGACATGTTGAGTAATATTAGCATCTTTTGTATGTGCTTTTGTACCAATGGATTGGTATGCATCAAATAGATTTCTCACAATAGTTCTTTCACTACTATTTTCAGTTGTTCTTAACCCCAAAATTTTTATTTTCTCTCTAAATTTTAGATTTTTAATCATTTCAACAACTAATTGGCATCTTCCACTTTGGTTTAAATTTTCAAAATATTTATTCCAAATTCTATTAACCGTTCTTCTACAAGTTCTCTTAGAAAATTTTTCATGCATTGGCCTCACAATATTTTCATCAATGCCAATTAGAAACTTTGGTTTTCTATGAATTATTCTAGGAGGTGTTAAGATGCGTGCATACTCTTGGTTTTCATTAGGTGAATTATGTGCATTAATCTCATCAAATTGAAGTATTATTCAAATTCATTAGGTGCATTCATCATATCAATTTGAAATGGAGTATGGCCATTGCATTCATCATGTGCATTTGAATTGGTGTGTGTTGATCATTTTGATTTGGTGCATTAGGTACATGCATCATGTCAATTTGGATTGGTGTAAGTTCATCATTGTCATTAGGTGCATTACATAGCGTACCTCCATGTAACCTCCTCATACGCTCCCTTTCTCTTATCTTTTTTTGTCTCTCAATATTCATTTGTTCCTCTCTTGTTATTTCCCATTACATTAATATTGATTGTCCTATACATAACATCATGATGCAAATCCATAATCAAATAGAAAGAAAACAATAAATGAGAATCATTTTATTATAATCTAAAGTAACAAAACAAAATGTAAACATGATTGTTATTGTCCTGAAAACTAATACCAAATAGTGCAGTGGGACCTTCAGACAACTTATAGTGCTGGTTTCTAGGTCATTAGGAATATATTATATAGTTTTTATCATAACTCGTATGGGTTATGGAAACCTAAAACCAAATTTAATATTTTCCTCATAACCCATACGGGTTATGAAAAATTAGAGGTTCAACTTTACTTTTCCATAACCCGTATGGGCTTTATAAAATAAGAACCTAGGAAGGAAGGGGGGGAGATAGAGGGAAGGAAAGGAGAGAGAGAGAGAGAGAGAGAGAGAGAGAGAGAGAGAGAGAGTATGATAAGGAGATGGGGAGAGAGATAGAGACAAACACACACACACACATAGAGGCATATATTTATACATGCATATATGCATATATCTATATAAATATATGTATATAAAACTATAGATATGAATATATACAAATATAGACATATATTATATACATAAATGTAGTGTATTCTTAATTTAGGAGCATGTATTTTGATGTATTCATAACCTCTATGATGGGACAAGAATTTGTCTTTGTTTTATACTATTTTTATGCTCTGTTCTAAGACATTTCCAAAACACTTGTTGTGACTTTTAAGTACTTGAGCTTATGTACATACTATAACTACAGTCAAATCCACAAAACATATGGGTAGATAGTAGTTGACATACCTTGCTAAATATTATATATATATGATGTAGTATTTCATATAATTTTTTTAATATATATCCTAACATTTGGATTAAGTTGAATGGTTGAATACTTGAATATATATGCATGTGCTACTAACCTGCCAAGGAAAGAGTAGCGGCTGGAGAGTGGATCGGCAACATTCATGAAGAAGCGATGAAGTTTTAGTCATGATGAGGAGAACCATTATGACACCGCAAAACATGCCTAAGGAATTGAAGGAATGATCATTTTAGGGAATATAGAAGCACAATTATGCTATATTTCCTCTATGGTCAATATTCTATTGAAGTAGTTGTTTAGTCTTTATGATATTCTGTTGTGGACTGTTGCATTCTCCTTTCTTTATGGCATGAATCAGTCATACCTTATCTTTATGTTCAAATAAATCAATCCTCTATATAAAGGGATATGATTGTTATAAATCAAGTTAGTCAGATGATTGTATTGTTGTTATAAATGGAAGCAAGTTACTCTTTTAGTTCTATGTATTGTTTTATGATAATGTAATCAATTTTTTTGAAAATACAATGAAGGAGTGATTTTGAGTTATATTCAGTGTTCATAGCTAGCAGGAGCTGACCAAGGGGGCCCAGTTGGGAGATGGATTAGAGTAGAATAGAGTAAGTAGTTTAAGCATTTTTAGCATTTCAAGTAGAATTCATTATCCTCTCCTATAGCATTATAACCTGCGTATGTTCTAGTAGCACCTGCAAATATAGTCATAGTGAATTCTTTGGGTTGGTAGAATAGATTAAAGTTGAACTTATAATCATTTTCATTTAGGTAGCTATGTGTGTTTACTTTCCTATAGCAATAGTGTAGTTCCTTTCATGTATTTTCTTTCCTACAACTTAAGTAAAATGACTTTATGAGAGACTTAGTGCATAAACCATGTTGTCCCATTTCAAGTATACATCCCTGGGTTGACAATTTAAATGTACTTCATGATAGGGAAAATAATACTTAGTTTGAATATACTATTCCTAGGAGAAGATTTGGCATGATTATTATTACCTATTATGGGTATGTTCATTTTTTGCACCGTTGTTAGGGATAGTGTCAAGTTGAGGACCTTATTGAGTCATTTTAGATAGTTCCATATTTTCTAGATAGTAGTTTGTAATCCTGAACTTTCTTCAAAATTTCATCCAAATACTTGCATGCATCGAAGGGGAAGAAGATGAGATGTCTATGGCAGATTCCTTCCAAGAGAACCTATTAATATGAATGAAGAATCTAGAGAAGTTGAATTACCTTTTGTTGATGAAAGTCCAGAATTTACTTTAGCATCTTCATCTGTAGAAGAACCTTTTGATCCATCTGACCTTCAACCTTTTGCCAAAATTTTGGCTAGTTTTCTTAATAATTCCACCCCAAGTGCACCTGTTGCAAAAAATCCTCTGGATGTTGTCATTTCCTAGTCGCAACTTCACTCCCAAGTACCTACAATAATGGCACAACCTACCTTTCCATTTCCTCTTCCTATCCTTATTAATAATTCTAATCTCAAAAATATACCCACTACTTCACTTCCAAAGTTCTATGGCCTAATAATTGAAGACCTGACACCTTTCTATTTGAGTTCGATAGTCTTTGTCGAAGATTTGACTACAACACTAATTAGAATGAGATGCAGACTCTATTTTTACAAAATTATAAAGAGTATTGTAAAGGGGATGACTTGAGAGGAGATGAAATTTTTTGGATGTCACAAAAGGAAGATGAGACTCTGGAGGATTGCATATCACTCTTTTTGTACAATCTATAGAAGAATCCTCAACATGTGTTGTAGGAGGATTCATAAAAACTCATTTTCTTGAGGGTAGTAAATGAAAATTATCTTGAAGCACTGGACCTTATGGCTGGGGGAGACATATCTCAATATTCTTGGGATGATCTTAAGAAAATTGGCCTTAGCTATTCAAGATCAGCAGTATAAAATGGTAGAGGATTTTGACCCACACTTGATAAAGGAAATAGCTTTGGCATATCTAAGATGGAAATCTCAAACTTGCTGTCAGATTTTAGACAAGACATTATCAAAAATATTTCCACACAACTAGACACAATAAAAGACAAAATGAAGCATCAAGATGCTAAGGAAAAGCTAGCTGAGTATTGCCCTCACTGTCAACAACAAAACAAGGATTATCAGTGCAAGCCAGTGGAAAATTTGGAGACCAAGCACCTTCCTACCGAGTTCACAAAAATAGAAGGAGAAGACCAAGAAGTATTCTTTGTTTCTCAACATAGACCTGTTAATATGATTTAGAACAATAGAGAGGGGGGGGGGAGGTGAATCATTTGTTCTCAGGTCCTAATGTATAAAACAACCTCAAAAACTTATCCTTAAATCAGATCCAATAACCAAAACTAACTCGGTCATCACTGATTCTATAATAGAAACATCTAACAATGCAGTCCACTACCCAGCTGTAACTTAACTTGTAAAACATAGAAATGTTCAAACCAAAACATTCACACAAGTATTAACACCAGGATTTTATAGTGGAAACCCAATTTGGGAAAAACCACTTTGTAACATGCTACTATTATTTTCACTCTTCTAAAGTGAGCTCGGTAAAAAGCCAACCCTGTCAAAGGTTACAATACACACTGTCAAATGTGACTCGGTTAAAGGATTTCAATCACCCTGTTAAAAGTGAGCCTAGTCATATGACTTACATACACTCCATTACAATGAAACCTTGTTCAAAGGATTTAACATATGACTATTAGGTAAACCTCTATTAAAAGGATTTTGACTGTTATAATGGTTAGAAAGTAGCAGCAGTATTATCTGAAAAATATACAACTCACTATGAAAATATCAGATTTGATTCCATACACTAATGTTGGTTTACTAACTTTGAAACTTTTCCATCTCCATCTCTAATCTACTTGGAACTTTTCTTCAAGCAACCACCACAATTCTCCTTTAGCCTTTTCTTCTTTTTCAGTCAATAAAACTTTTCTCTTCCAACATTCTCTATTCACCCATGCACTTACACATCAAAATGTTCAGGTTCCCTTATATTTTCCTCAATTAGGTTAACTCATATTTTTCCGCTCAATCTCATTCGTAGATCTTAGGGTTAGGTCAGATTCATTGAATCTACCTGCTTCATATTCTTTGGCTCCTTTTTTAGAATCATCTCAAATCTCTTAAATATTTATAATAAAACATTTTACAGTGCATTTAATGCTTCCAAACAATCAATAAATAAGGTCAACACATTTTACATAATCCAAGAATTCAACAATGTCAGCTCCAAAATTAAATTCTCTTCAAATATAAAATTGCTAATGCTCGGTCAATACTGTGATCATCCACTCGGTCTTCATGTAGAAAGCTCAGTCATTACTAAAACTATTTACTCGGCTTACACTATCTTCCTCAGCAATTAACTAATGCTCGATCAACACTATAATTTTGCTCGGCATATACTAACTCGGTCAACACTAACATTACTCAGCTTAAACATGATTTTTCCATTCTTTTCTTGGTTAAGCCTACTAGTTTAGTCTTTAGTCTTACTAAGATAAACAATACATTATCTCATCATAGTGCAACATAGTCAAGTACACTTTGTAGTATCAAGATAACTCAACCTTTCCTTAGGTGCTATTGTTACCAACCTTGCCTAGCCCCTTAGAAACACTCAAATATATATAGTACTTTCCTAAGTAGAAACAGTCTTACCAATTAAGGTTTGACATCAATGACAATACAACAATTGTTTCAATTGTAGTTTCCAACAATCTCCCTCTTTGGCATTGATGGCAACACCATATGATATCACCTGAATAACACATGGATTACCAACCAATCCAAAAACTTCTCTGTCCATCAAATAATTATTTTATAATATCCTTAGCTTCTGTGACCGTCAGAAGTATTTAGATCTCCCTCTATCCTGATCCTTCATTTCAGTTCATCTCCTTCAATAGTTCATCTCCCTCTTACCTTTCAATATCATGTGTTGTGATATCAGTTCATCTCCCTCTTTGAAAAAAATGCCAAAGAAACAACTAAAACATACATCCGGTAGATTTAGATAATATTTGTACAGCTTAGTGTTTCTCCCTCTGTCATTTTTCTTATGACTAATTCCTTGTCTTTGCTTATCTTCACAACTCTAGGCCAGCCCTAAAGTGTGACAATCTTCTGCATCAATTTGTCAAATATTCTGTTGTAGCACATTTGATGCAGTTCTCCTAACTTGTCTAGGCAACCTCAATTAGGGGAAGAACCCCTAATTGACTTCTCAAATACTCATGAGCTTCTCTAGGTAAAGCTTTAGTGAATATGTCTGCTAATTGTTCTTTTGTATTCACATATTCCATTTGGACTTCTTTGTCTTGTACTAATTCTCTCAAGTAGTGATACTTGATTGCAATGTGTTTGGTCTTAGTGTGCATCACTAGATTCTTAGAAATATTGATAACACTTGTGTTGTCATAGAAAATAACAACAAGTTCAGTGATTTCTTCTTTCATGCCTATCAAAAATTGTTTTATCCATACCAAGTTTGAACAGTTTACTACAGCAGCAACATACTTGGCCTTGGCAGTAGATTGGAAAATGCAATTTTGTTTCTTTCTTGTCCAAGAGACTAATCTCTGACCAAGAAAGAAAGTTCCACCACTAGTACTCTTTCTATCATCTACATTTCCTACCTAATCAACATTTGTATAAACTCGGAGTTCAAATTTGTCATCCTTCTTATAATATAGACCATAGTCAGTAGTTCCTTTCAAGTATCTCATAATTCTTTTCATGGCCATCATGTGTGTTTCCTTAGGATTGGCAGAGAATCTTTCCATAATCCCAATAGCTAATGCAATATCTGGTCTGCTATGTAGAGCATACTACAATTTTCCAATCATGGATCTATACAGAGTCTAATTCACTTCTGTAGCATCATCATTCTTAGATAACTTTTGTCCAGTAACCATAGGAGTTCCCACTGGTTTAGAATCTTCCATCCCAAAAAAATTTAGTATTTCATTAACATACTTAGACTGTGTAATGAAAATTCCATTCTTCCTTTGATATACTTGTAAACCAACAAAGAATTTGATCTCACCAAACATACTCATTTCAAATTCAGTTTGCATTTTGTTTGAAATTTTTTTACATAATTCATCTTGTCCACCAAAAATAATGTCATCCACAAAATTTTTTGCCAACAAGATACATTTACCTTCTTCATCCTTCATGTACAGATTTATTGTGTCATTTGTTCTTGAAAATCCAATCTGTATCAAATAGTTGTGCAACCTCTCATACCATGCTCTGGGAGCTTGCTTCAATCCATATAATGCTTTGTTCAGTTTGCACACCATGTGTCTTCTGTTTGGATCAATAAAACCTTCTGGTTGTTCTATGTAAACTTCTTCTTCTAGTATACCATTCAAAAATGAAGACTTGACATCCATTTGATACACCTTGAAATCTTTATAAGCAGCATATGCAAGTAGACTTCTTACTCCTTCTAATCTAGCTACAAGGGAAAATGTCTCCCCATAATCTATTCCTTCTTCTTGTGCATAGCCTTTTCATACCAGCCTAGCTTTGTTCCTAGTGATTTCACCATTTTCATTCATCTTATTCTGAAACACCCACTTTGTTCCTATAACATTTTTGTTTTTAGGTCTCAGCACCAGAGTCCAAGTATCATTCTTCTCAATTTGGTCAATTTCTTCATTCATTGCTTGTATCTAGTCTTCATTCTCCAATGCTTCTCTAGTTGTCTTCAGTTCAAATTCACACAGTAGACATTTTGGATCCTTAGTCTTACTTTTGGTCTGAATTCCAGTATTTTTGTCTTCAATTATCTGTTCAGGCTTGTGATGTCTTCTTACATATTTTTCCAAAATAGGTTCAGTTGTTCTCTCCTCTATTTCATCATGTTCCTCAGTAAGATTGTCATATTCAACTTCAGAATGCTTGGCAACCTCTTCCTGATACTCAACAACATTTTCTTGTAGCTCGGCATGTCCTTGTTCTCTCTCAGCACTATTTTCCTGATGCTCGGCAGTTTCTGTCTGTCACTCGGCATTGCTTACCCAAGACTCGGCATTAGGTGCAAGTCTATTACTTGCCTCTTCTTCTTCCTCAATATACACAAAAGATCTATAATCTTCTGGTTCTCTTTTTTTGTTAGCTTCATTTCTTTCTACATACTCATTAATTTTGACATTCACACTTTCCACAATTTTGTTAGTGTTAGAGTTCAAACACTTATAAGCTTTACTTTTTGTGGAGTACCCTAGGAATATGCCTTCATCACTCTTAGCATCAAACTTTCCATTCGTAGTGTCTTTTAGTATATAACACTTACTTCCAAAGATTCTAAAGTATTTAACACTTGGTGCATGTCCATGCCATAATTCATAGGGTGTTAGATTTGTACCTTGCCTGATTTGTATCTGGTTAAGAGTGTAGACAACAGTGCTTATAGCTTCTTTCCAATATTTTTGTGCCACATTATTTTCAATCATCAATGTCCTTGCATAATCCAAGATAGATCTATTTCTCCTTTCTACTATACCATTTTGTGGAGGTGTTCTAGGTGCAGACATCTATCTTTTAATTCCTTTATCATTGCAAAATAGATTAAATTCATTTGATGTAAATTCTCCACCTCAGTCAAATCTAAGACATTTCAGGTTCCTACCTATTTCCTTCTCAACTTTTTCCAAATACCACTTAAAAGATTGAAAAGCTTCAAATTTTTCTTTTAGAAACATCACATGCATCATCCTAGTATGATCATCAACAAATAAGATAAAGTATCTAGCACCACAGTAACTTTGTACACCCATAGGTCCACAAAGGTCAGTATGAACCAAATCTAAAATGTTTTCAGAAGTAAAGGATTTGCTCTTGAAACTTCACTTTGTCATTTTTCTTAATTGGCATTCCTTGCACATCCCATTCTCAAGTTTCTTCAATCTAGGTAGACCTCTTACCTTTTTCTTCTTACTTATCTCTACCAGATTGTCAAAGTTAACATGACATAGCCTTTTATGCCATAACCAAATATCATCAAGTTGTGCAATTAAACATGTTTCTTCAGATAGGTCAAGATAGAACAAATTACCTCTAGTCTGATCTCCACTTCCAATCAGTTATCCAGTAGCATTAAATATTTTAGCTTGCTTGTGATGAAATTCCACTCGGTAACCGATTTTGTTAAGCTGAGCAACACTTAACAAATTGTAATTAAGTCCTTCAACCCAATATGCATTTTCACAAGATATCTTATCAATTAGTTTAATCAAACCTTTTCCTCTAACAGGACATGGTGCATCATTACCAAATTTTACACTTTGACCTCTGTAATGATGTAAGGTCTCAAACTTATTTTTGTCACCAGTCATGTGATGTGAACAACCACTATCAATAATCCATTTATCATTCTTGTTCACATAGGATATCAAAGCAATTTTCTCATCCTCATCAGATTCATCTTTCATTGCCACATAGACTACCTCAATTTCAAAATCATCACTATCAGTGTCAGTTTCCTTTTCAGCAATGTAACAAGATTTCTTACCTTTTCCTTTGTAGTTGTTGGTGTAATTAATTATTCTTAATTACACTTTACTTAATCTTACTTAGGATAATTTGTTGCATAGTAATTTGTGATTGAGACACCTAGGAGTATGCACATTTATTAAGCACATGGTGTAGGAGAAATTCCACTTTTGGTGTGATAGTTATCTTCACATACCTCGTTGTGTGTGAGATCCACCTTTTGTGCTCTTATCACATTATCATCCTAATCCAATGCACATACTTTATTGCATATTGGAGGATGATCCACATTTGGTGGACATGTGATTACACCTAGCATAGGTGATAGCTTATCAGCTCCTTATTATTGTCTCTTATCTCCTTTCCTATACAAGGAGGCCTATTATGTACATTTTAATCATGTCCATGATCAATAATATCATTCTTGCATCTTAATGCAATTGTCTTGCCAATCTCTTGTGGAAGTTATCTTGGTCTTGCATTCGATCTTGGGGGTGTTGTAGAGTCACCTAAAACTCTAATATGGTATCAGAGCTCTCAAGGTGTGAAGACCTCTTTTGAAGAAGTTCAATCTTGGCTTGATTCAATTGTGGGTGTAGAATAAAGGTATTTGGACATCACCATTGCATAGTCTATTTGGAGAAAATTTGGGGTTTTGTATTTTGTGGCTTTCTATTGTAGGTCAATATTAGAGCTTACTGGTGCAAATCAAAGGTTGGCATCATATTAAGGAGGTCCAAAAACCCCTAAATTGTATTTTATTTCATCCAAATTGGACACCCAAAGCCAAATCTAGAGCTATTTGAATTTTGGAAGTGCGGCGGCGATGATTTAGAAAAAATCATTTCAGAGGCAATTTTCAAACAACGATATCTCAGTCATCTGAACTCCTTTTTTCGAGCAATTTTTTTTGTTTTGGGGTAGAATTTCATGATCTACACAATGGTTTAGGTGGTTTATGATCTCTATTCTTGAATTTTTCTAAAAATCACAAATCTTAGTTTTTGCAACTTCCAAGGCCTCATTTGAGCTCCTGTGAACTCCTTTTTAGGTGCAATTTTTTTTGAAAGTGCATCATTTTTTCTTTATTTTCCAGATCTAAAATCAGATTTTAGTGATTGTGACCAAAAATTGTACTTTCAAAAATTGGCTTAGTTTTTCATTTGTAATGCATAAGCCTTAGCTTGGTCTTTTGCATCATGATCTAAGTCTATTATAGCCTGATTTTGGAGTGTAATAATTTGTTGATCTCAATTTGTAATGAGAGAAGTGTATCATTAATGTAATCATGGGTTATGAAACACATCCTGCAGTAGTACTTTTGACTAAGGATAATTATGAGTCATGGGCAAAAGGAATCATCACACATTGTAGATGGCTTAATCTCTTGCCTCATCTTTATGGACTCATTTCTGAGCCAAAGTCATAGGGGAAGCAATATGTTTGGGGAGAAAAAAGTGCTCATATTATAAATTTGATTATTAGTAGCATTAGTTTGTGTCTCTTCTATGACATCTACCCCAGATTTAGAGGTGTTCAATGTCCACACATAATTTGGACAATCATTTGAGAGATTTTTGGTGATCCACATGTTCCTCCATTCCTAGATGATCTTGCTTCAGATTGCCTCATTCCTCTTGATGATGCAGATAATATTCCCTATGATGATTATACTTTAGATGCAATTAAAGAATTTGTAGTAATTGAGAGCGAGGATGATCCAGTGGCTCCTCCTACAACTCCTACTTCTCTAGTTGAGATCACAGAATCATCTCTTGTTGGTGATTCTAGTGATTCATTGCAAGAGATATCTATTTGTCTTCTTGATTGGGATTCTTACTTGCCAGATATTGGTTCATTATTTGTGGAGTCTCATATTTCAGATTTGGGAGACATACTTGAGGGGGTTTCTCTTCTCTTTGATGATATTTTCATCACAGTTGGAGATACTTCTTCACATTCTTTAGAGATTGAATTTCTTGATTCTTCTTCTTCACTTGGTTTGTCACATGATGTGATAGATTCTTTGAGATTGGAGAGGCCTATTCAGTCTTCAAAGATGCATATTTGGAGACCTTCTTCCTTCTTTCATTTGGATATGGATTGGTTAATGGCATCATCATCATACTTCATTTGGATTCCACTTCCTAGTTCCTATCCACAATGGGAAGCATTCCTACATTTGTACTTGGTATATCTTCTTCCCAAGGGGAGAAATGTTGTTTGTAGTCATTGGAATATAATTTGTCTTCAAGCACTCACCATTTTTGTAGGAGATTCTTCATTATGGGGGGTTTATCATGTCTCCAACTATCCTTCTTATGGGGGGATAATTATTTGTATATACATGATGTATGTAGTTCTTGGGGGGTCTTGAGTACTCCATCCATCCATGCATCTTGTTTTCTTCTCTCTTTTTGGGGGAGGGTTTTTCCCATGAGGTTTTCCCTCTTTCTCCACTTTATGAGAGTTTTGCATTTCATCTATTGCATTTTGTACATGGGTACCTAACATGGCCTAGTAGCCGGGACCCATCTTGCATTGTGAGTTTAAGTGCATTCCCCTAAGTTGCACTTAAGGGGGGGTGTTGGTGTAATTAATTATTCCTAATTACACTTTACTTAATCTTACTTAGGATAATGCATTGCATAGTAATTTTTGATTGAGACACCTAAGAGTGTGCACATCTATTAAGCACATGGTGTAGGAGAAATTTCACTTTTGGTGTGATAGTTGTCTTCACATACCTCGTGTGTGAGATCCACCTTTTGTGCTCTTATCACATTATCATCCTAATCCAATGCACATACTTTATTGCATATTGGAGGATGATCCACATTTGGTGGACATGTGATTACACCTAGCATAGGTGATAGCTTATTAGCTCTTTATCATTGTCTCTTATCTCCTTTCCTATATAAGGAGGCCTATTATGTACATTTTAATCATGTTTATGATCAATAATATCATTCTTGCATCTTAATGCAATTGTCTTGCCAATCTCTTGTGGAAGTTATCTTGGTCTTGCATTCGATCCTGGGGGTGTTGTAGAGTCACCTAAAAATCTAACAGTAGTCTTTGTTCCATCGGTAGCTTCTGTCATCTTTTCTATCTTTGTGTTTTCTTTTCCTTTCATCATCTTTATCCTTCCTATCAAGACATCTAGCAGCTATATGACCAACTTTATTACATGAAAAACATATAATAGGGAGTTTACCTTTATACTTTCCTTTTCCCCTTCTCAGTCTTCTAGCCATAAGAGCTTCTAGACCTTCTAGGTCTTCATCAGAAGTGTCACTGTCACTTTCACTATCACTTTCACTTTCACTTTCACTGATGCATCTTTCTTTTTCTTTCTTTGGCTGGTTCAGAACTAGCTATGACTTGAAAGTAGATTCAACATTTCCAATACTTCCAATAGTGAAATTATCATAGTTAGAGAGTTCAAAAGTAGTCAGCTTACCAACCAAACTTTCCAAAGTAAGCACATTAGCAAAGTTACATCTAGATTCACACAAGTATTAACACCAGGATTTTATAGTGGAAACCCAATTTGGAAAAAACCACTTTGCAACATGCTACTATTATTTTCACTATTCTAAAGTGAGCTCAGTAAAAAGCCAACCCTATCAAAGGTTACAGTACACACTGTCAAATGTGACCCGGTTAAAGGATTTCAATCACCCTATTAAAAGTGAGCCTAGTCATAAGACTTACATACACTCCATTAGAATGCAAACTTGTTCAAAGGATTTAACATATGACTATTAGGTCAACCTTTGTTAAAAGGATTTTGACTATTACAATGGTTAGAAAGTAGCAACAGTATTATCTAAAAAATATACAACTCACTTTGTAAATATCAGATCCAATTCCGTATACTAATGCTAGTTTATTGACTTTGAAACTTTGTCATCTCCATCTCTGATATGCTCGGAACTTTTCTTCAAGCAACCACCACAATTCTCCTTCAACCTTTTCTGCTTATTCAGTCAATAAAAATTTTCTCTTCCAACATTCTTTGTTCACCCATGCACTTACACATCAAAATGTTTAGGTTCCCTTATATTTTCCTCAATTAGGTTAACTCACCTTTTGCCGCTCAATCTCATTTGTAGATCTTAGGGTTAGGTCAAATTCATTGAATCTACCTACTTCATGTTTTTCAGCTCCTTTTCTAGAATCATCTCAAATCTCTTAAATATTTACAATAAAACATTTTACAGTGCATTTAATGCTTCCAAACAATCAATAAATAAGGTTAAAATGTTTTATATAATCCAAGAATTCAACAATGTCAGCTCCAAAATTAAATTCTCTTCAAATATAAAATTGTTGATGCTCGGTCAATACTGTGATCATCCACTCAGTCTTCATGTAGAAAGCTCAGTCATTACTAAAACTATTTACTTGGCTTACACTATCTTCCTCGACAATTAACTGATGCTCGGCCGACACTAACATTACTCAGCTTAAACATGATTTTTCCATTCTTTTCTCGGTTAAGCCTACCAGTTTAGTCTTCAGTCTTACTAAGATAAACAATACATTATCTCATCACAGTGCAACATAGTCAAGTACACTTTGTAGTATCAAGATAACTCAACCTTTCCTTAGGTTCTATTGTTACCAAGCTTTCCTTGCCCCTTAGCAACACTCAAATAGATATAGTACTTTCCTAAGTAGCAACAGTCTTACCAATTAAGGTTTGACATCAATGACAATACAACAATTGTTTCAATTGTAGTTTCCAACAAGGCCATGGGTCCCAAGACAAGGTATGGCTTAGGATCCTTTGCAATATTTTAATCCTTATAATAACCAATGGAAAAAGTAGAATTTTCAATATCCTCCTCGGTACTCCCAACCTTCTTGGAACAATTCCTAGCCTAATACTCAGTAGAACTAGTGGTTTAACTCACAGCAAACCCAATGGCCACAACCTCAAAATCAATGCAAGCCACGGAAAGGTAATTGGAAACCATATAACCAGTGGATAGGACCCCAAAAATGATGTAATCAAGATCCTGGTTGTCAGTCACTACCACCTCCAATGTCTCAACTGACACTTATGCCACCTCCTGCAACCACAAGTCATCCTCTAAGACCAACACAATTACCTACTCAACCAAAACCCAATCCTAACAACAAGTAACAAAAACAACCAATGTATTCTATTGATGCTCAATAGTACCCTGCCTATGCATTAGAAATAATTGATATTCACTTGAGATCTGGTACTACTCTACCTACACCAGAACCTCCTATTATAATGGAAGTTCTTGACCTTCCTAAAGCATCATTACCACTTCCAAAAACTACTTTGTCAAATACAGTCCCACCAACTAATATATCAACTCAAATTGATGCTCACACCTTAGCTAATAATCCTTTTTCTCAAAGGATTAGGACAGACAAACCTATACCCCAGGAAGAAACATCATTTGATATCCTTGACCAATTGAAAAACATGCATATCTAGATTTCACTATTTTAGGCTATTAAAGATGTTCCTCTCTATGGGAAAGTCATTAAAGAAGCCTATCTCAAGAAACTTGGAATAAATAAAAATGATCCCCAAACAGTTAATGTTATAGGTCAACTTGTAGAAATAATGTTGGGAAAGATAGTCATTCCAAAATACTCTGATCCTCGAAGCCTAGTTGTTGATATTATAATTAATGGTCAGTCTATGAAGAATGCTCTAATATATTTGGGTGTTGCTATTAATGTTATGACCAAGGATACTATGCATAGGTTGAGTATAGAGGGATTAAGAACCACTCCAACAGTCTTAAAACTTGCAGATAGTTCCATTGTTACCCCAAATGGTATAACAGAAGATATAGTAGTTACATTGGATTCCTGTGAATATCCTACTGACTTCATGATATTATCACCCAAAGTAACTCTTTCTAGTTATCTAGTTATCCTTGGATGACCTTGGTTAGCCACAATTGATGCTAATATCAATTGTAGATTAGGTAACATGACAATCTCAGATGGCCAAACAATTAAAAAGTTAGCATTATATCCTCCAGCCCAACCACAACCAAATTTAAGTACTCATATTTGGCCAAATTTGGGAGATGAGGAAGAAGAGATAAGCTCTTTTTCTCAACTAATGATGTTACACAATAATAGGTGATTAAAATAATCATTAATAATGACTGTGTCATAGTAAAAGATATCTCTAAAAGCTCTATTCTACAGTTGTCTACCTATGAAAATTGTGTTCTTCCAGTGGAACCTGATATTATCCATCAATTACTACCTTGTGAGATATATACAAGCCCTATATATGAGGTATCAATGTTTGAATTGACAACTAATGTGGATCTCTCACTTGGCCACAATCTTCATGTTAACAATAAAGTGCCACCACAACAATTAACATTGCTAACCCAACTCCTTTGTAAACATGAATGAGATTTTTCTTAGGACTATGGAAATATGAAAGGATTGAGTCCAAAACTTTGTACACATATAATTTACATCAATGAAGGTAGTCTAACACTTTGCCAACCTCAAAGAAGAATTAACTCAGCCTTAAGAGAAATTGTAAAGACTGAGCTACAAAAACTGTTAAATGTTGGTATTATTTATCCAATCTCAAACAGTAAGTGGGTTTCACCTTTGTTAATAGTACCTAAAAGGGGGGGTAAATAGAGGATATTTGTAGATTATAGAGAACTGAACAATGCAACAAAGAAGGATCATTTTCCCTTGTCATTCATTGATCAAGTTCTAGATACCTTAGCTGGTAAAAAGTACTTCTCTTTTCTTGATGGATATAGCAGATATAATCATATTAGAATTTCTCTAGAGGATTAAGAAAATACAACATTCGCATGTCCTTGGGGAACATATGCATATTATGTGTTACCTTTTGGTTTATGTAATCCTCCAGGAACTTTTCAAAGGGCTATAATCAACATTTTTTCTAATATCTCTCATGACTGCATGGAAATTTATATAGATGATTTCACCACATTTGGTGTTAGTTTTGAAGAAGCTTAGGAAAACTTGAAAAAAATGTTGATCAGATATAAAGAACACAATTTTTCCTTGAACAACAAAAAATATTTCATGGTGATGCAATAAGGAGTTGTGCTAGCACACTTCATCTCAGAAGTTGGCATACAATTGGACCCTACAAAAATTGAGGTAATTATTATATTGCCTACACCTACTAAGAAAAAATATGTTAGATCCATTTTAGGACATGTTGGTTATTATAGAAGCTTCATTCAAAATTTTAGTCAAATAGCGAGTCCACTATACACCTTTCTTACAAAACAAGTTGAGTTCACATGGACACTAGCCCGTGAGGAATCTTTCCTATAGCTCAAGTCTCTTCTTACAATAGTACCAATACTTAGAGGGCTTGATTAGTGTTTACCATTCCATATACATACTAATACTTCTAATTATGCAATTGGAGTTGTCTTAGGCTAGAAATCAAATAACCTTGAAAATGTTATTTACTATATCAGTAAAAATTTACATGGGCTAGAGCTAAATTATATAGTCACAAGAAAATAATTACTAGCAGTTGTCTATGCTTTGAATAAATTCTATCATTATGTAATAGGATATCCAATCTTTTTTCATACTGACCATGCAGCCATAAAATATCTTATGAACAAACATGTTATTTCAGGCTGGTTAGAAAGATGGCTTTTTCTCTTACAAGAATTTGATCTAACAATAATTGACAAGCTAGGTAAAGAAAATGTTGTGACTGATTATTTATGAAGACTCCAAAATGAAGAAACTGATACCTCTATGATAGATGATACATTCCCTGATGAATATTTGTTCCATATTTTTGTCAAGAAGCCTTGGTATGTTGACATAGTCAATTACCTTGCAGTTGATAAGATGCCTACACATTTCTCTCCTAAAGAAAAAAAATTCCTCGTTGAGAAAAGTTTTCAATTTTCTTGGATTGACAACACATTGTTCTATACTGGTCCAGACCAAGTCATGAGAAGGTGTGTATGTGAAGATGAAACTTATGATATCCTCCATTCTTTTCATGATGATCCTTGTGGAGGACACTTTGCAACTAAAAGGACATCTATGAAAATATTGGCAATAGGTTATTACTGGTCCACACTTCATAAAGATGCAGCCAATTATACCATGAAATGTGATAAATGCCAAAGGATGGGTCATCCTACAAAATTAGATGAAATTCTTCTACATCCACAAGTAGTTGTCACACCATTTGATAAATGGGGCATGGATTTTATTGGTCCTACAGACTCTCCATCTAATGGGAAGTCATGCATTATGGTATGCACAGACTATGTAACCAAATTGGTCGAAGTAAAGGCAATGAAGCATGCCCATGATAACAAAGAAGCAAAGTTCTTGTATTAATAAATATTCACTTGCTATGGTGTGTCGAGAGAGCTATAACAGATCAAGGAGCACAATTCACATCCAACTTGATCACAGAACTAATGAATGAATACAAAATTAGACACAGGAAGTCCAGTCCCTACCATCCACAAGCCAATGGTCAGGTAGAAGTCACCAATAGATAAATTGAATCAATACTCACAAAAATAGTTCAAATCAACCACCATGACTGGAGCAGTCATCTTTCATAAGAAATCTAGCCATATAGAACAACGTGGAAGACAACCACAAAATTCACTCCATTTGAATTTTTGTATGGGAAAGTAGCCATGTTTTCCATTGAATTTGAGCATAAAACATTGTGTACTATTGTAACGGCCCGCTAGGGAACCCAAGAGAAATTAACCTAAAACATGCTACTAAGTTTGGTGAATAATTTTTTTTTTAAAAGTTAACATACAAGATAAACAATAGTGTAGAAGTAATTACCATTTACTCACATTAATACAACATCCAACACAGATTACAAATATTAAGGGTTCCATGACGTAGAATTACTTAAGAAAAAAATACAACTAAACTAACATCAACAAAAGATTCTATAACATATAAATTACAATTACATGATATAAAAATAAATACAATTCTCATGGTCATCTATGATATATAAATAAACTCACATCTACTACACATGTTGTAGGGTATGTAGTAATTACTCTAACTATTAATATTACAATGTCCAGATTAGGTATCACATGCAATACTCTAATATAGGATTACAAATAAAGATGATAAAAAAGAAACATCAATGAAGCATCATAAGGAATCCATTCATGAAATCACTATCAAGGACCAGCACTAGGACGTTGAATCTCAAATGGTAAAGAATCACTACCACCTATTTGTGTAGAACCACAAAGGCCTACCCCACCGCGCTGAGGAGATAACATCAAACCCCAATTGGATAACCAATACACAAAAGTAAGGTAAAACCACTAAGCAAGAGGATTCCTGATAGCTCTCTACTCAAGCTAAACAAGATAAGGTATAGGTACAACTCACTAATCCAGAGGCAACTGACACAAATAGAATAACCAGACTATGCATAAGAAGGTGTCATCATGTACGTCTAATCCTTGAGTTTTGTCCTAGTAATCTCTCTGGATCTTAGCACCCAAGTGACCATACATGGCATTAATGACCTCTCGTATAGATGAAGTCATCAACCATGCCAACTAATCCCTTTTAAAGGGGGATAGTCATCTTCTCAACACCATCTTAGTCTGTACTAGCACTCAAGCATGGGTGAGGACTCATATCTTATTAGGTTTATTTAAATACCCCTTAATTATATTAGGTTATCACTTGATTACTGATACTTATAATAAGTGATCCTGGTAGCCACTTGTGGGCCCTAATGCTTATTGCAAGCCACCTCCTACTACATGTCTAGGTAAACTACCCTAGGCTCACAGATCTTACCTAGATCTAAACAGGTATACAACTAGGAAATCCCATATCCAGTTTCACACAAAAGAACTAGAAATGATTACAAAGATACCATAAACATAATACAAAGCATCATAAGCCCATATGGTCAAGTCAAGGATGATAATCAAATAAAACACACACATCAAAACATAACTCAAAACATAACCATCTGACACATACCCTGATGTATGTTTCCCCTAGGTCTTCTAGTGCCCGATATCACATAATGTAAAAGAAGACACCACAGGAATGAAGAATACAACACTCACCCCATAAAGAGCTGAAATTGATCTATAAGTATTTAATTTCCATATTCATCATAATTGAATCCAAAAGTAGGAACACATAAATTCGTTAAGAGAAACATAACATAAACATTACAACAGAGCCTAAATGAAAGAATAGGCCCTATAAACGTTCTATGATTCTGAAAAAGTAAAAAGCCCAATTTCAATAAAAATATAATAGTTAAAAACAAATACATGTTGTCAATAAGATCTAATTTGAACCTATTTCACTAGGTTAAGATTTGTACCTAAGTTTAGATACATACAATTTACATTTATAATTGAGAAGTAAATTGAGACAAATCAAATTCCATTTAATCTGAAGAAAGTAAACGATAACACTTGTCCTAATTAGAATTGTCAATATAAACATAATCAAAACACCTAAACTATTATCCACTTACTAGCCCTAAGGAATTAAGCGATAAAAATTCATCTCCTAGGTGTACGTGTATGAATTCAATCTTAAATGCAAAGCTCGGTTGAAATACCTAGCACGAAATTAGACATAACAAGCTCACACTAAGAATTTGAAGTACATAAATATCTTTCAATTTAATCATGTAAAGGGCCATATAGTTAAGCATAGTTTAAACTAAGGTCCTGTCAACCCCAAAATTACAAATCTATAAAAGAAAGGATATTAAACTTAAATATTAATTACTTATAATTAACATTTATTTTTAAACTTACAAATCAAGATTTAGACAAATCTGATCTAATTAAAAACAAAAATTTTAAATAAAACAAATTTAATAATCCAATTTAAACACAAGTTAACTAAATACATTCTTAACCAAACTATTTACATTTAAACTAAAAATTGAATTCTATTTAAACTAAATTAATAATTAAATATTTAATTAAACTAAAATAATATATATCAAATTAACTAAACTAAATTATAAATTTATTAAAATCTAATTATAAAATAAAAAACTTAACAAATAAACAAAGTTTATTAAAACAAAACTAAATAATAAAAACAAGTTTATTTCTTTAAAAAAACCATAATGGGGGGTTGTGGGTCCCGCACACGGTACCCACAGTACCTCCCCTGTCGTGCCCTATAGCCAGGGGCTGTCGCATGGCTCCCAAAGGGATACTGTGTGATAGTCCCTTGGTCTGCCACTGGCAGCCCAAAGGGTACACACAATGGTACCATAGTGAGGGGGTTGGGGGGTTTGGTGGCCCCCGCCCCCCATTTAATATTTATAATTTTTTTTAAATTTTTTTTTTAAAACACAATAAATTTTGTACCAATAAATGAGTATTATTTTTCTTTGGTCAAGTATTATTTTTTTTAAGAAAAGCTACTTTTTTTTAATCAGAAAATATATGTATTTTTTTTGAAGGGCACGATTTCTGAAAACAGAAAAGCATAGGCCCTGAGTATTATTTCCAGAAATGGAAATACATGTCTTTTAAAACTCAAGCGTGAATAAATATTTTTTTCTCATGCACACATGCTGATATATTCCTATTGGCTTCAATGTTTACTTTTGTCTTATTCTAGTAAATAAATTTAACTGTCATTTTTTAATAGAGAATCCTTCTTTTTTTTCAGAATACAATTTTTCTACACAAATTGAATTTTTTACACCAACCCATTAATTTAATTAGCAACTCAATAGTTCATACTATAGCTAAATTAATTTTCTATTTTCCAAGGGTTCTATAATGAATTTTCTCACGAAATTTTGGCAGCATAACCCTACTATGCCAAGTCTGAAAATAAACTAAAAACCATGAAATTAAGGGTTTTCTAAACCCAAATCACAAACAAAAACTAAATACAAATCTAACAATAAATTTATCCAGACATAGTAAAACATTGAAAATTTCACAAACAATTTTACAAGGTTTTCTCAAACCCTACCTCAATTCCAATGCTAGAAATTGTAATAGAATGCCTGTGGGATGATAAAACTCCCAGATCCTTCAGATGAAGAACTCAACCTTGCAGATCTGAGACAACAATGTATGCAAAGCCAAAATCCAGATGCACCACAATCTTCACCAAAATTCCCAAGCACAAAACAAAGCTCAAGAATCTCAAGATGCCAAAAATATTCCAAGAACTCTCTCCACAAATCTCCAACAACCTAATTCATTCCAAATGAATGCAAATTCCCCCTATTAGGGATTCAACTCCTCCATTCATGGAAACCCTAGATGACTCATTAGACAACTCCTAATCAAACTCCCACTCTCAAGTTTGAAAGAAATTCCTAATTAATAATTAAAAATATATTTTATTATGCACAACACAACTTAGACTCCTAAAGACAAGTTGTTACCCTTTTGAAAACAAATCACATTCAACTTAATAAAAGCACATGCATAAATTATAAATTCACATTATATAATTTAATACTCAAAGCACAATTAAAACATGCAATTAAATAATTAATAATTTAATGGAACATTATCAATCCTAATTTCACATAATTAATTAATTAAATCCAAATATACAAATATTTTATTTTTAATTAATTAATAATCACACATAAGCAAAGGAATTAGATTTAATATTATTTTTCAACTATAATATTAAATACTTCAACTATATAAAAATCACTCACTCAGAAAGCAATAAAGTGAGATCAACACAAAAAAAACAAGCTAAAGGAGGGGTTCCACGAACTATGTCATCCTGACAAATTCGGGTAAGCTAGTCATCAGATACTTATCCAATACCTAGGATACATAGGCTTAGGTTAGGGTTTTGTGTCTGTCTGTTACCTCCCCTCTTTACCATTGAGATGAGCATTTATGGGCATGCTCACTCCTGCCAATTCAGGGAAGATGATGCCCTATACTTGCAAGCCTATCATCACAAAACAAAAGCATGTACATACAATATATAATAGATAATGATAGGGTACAGTCAGTCATGTGGATCTCGACAAGGCAAGTAACTACACCTCCACCCTCTACCATACAGACACATCAAATAAGTACATACACATAATCACCATACACATGAAAGTATGGGGTAAGTACATCAATAAACCATTAAAGCGTAAAATATCACATCATAATATTTCATCATCTAATTATGAAATCACATGGCAACATAAAGTAATCATTATCCAAATCATCAACATCCACTGAAATAATAATATCTACACACATGAAAAGTGGCCTAAAAGAGTATGGCACTAAAAATTGAAAGCAAACTATGGGGCTACTACAACTATCCTGAAACTAAACATTGATCTTCGTGCAGCACAGCGAGACCATCTACTACATATCAACTCTTTGGATGAGATTAGAAAATATGTATTAGAGTGCACAAAGATAGTCCAAAAGCAAAGGAAGAAATGGCATGACTCCCACATAAAGAACGAATAATTCAAATTAGGTGATTGGGCACTACTATTTGATTCAAGATTCTAAGAAATATAAGGCAAATTACAAATAAGGTGGCTAGGACCATATGAGTTAGATCATGTCTTTGACAATGGAGGAGTCCAACTAACAAAAAATGATCTAGTTCATTTCAAACTATTGTTCAATGGTCATAGACTTCATCTATACCATCAACCTTAGGCCAAGAATAATTTCATGCAGCAATTCAGAGACATAATTCCACAAGCACAATAGGTAATACTTCCTACAGCAGAAGGTACCAACCTTCTTCTTGTAGCTTCAAACTAAAGTCCCTCCAGGTATGCTCATAATAAACACTTCATTTATATTGAAATTTCATTTTCCATTCAATTTCTAAATTCTTCTTTACAACCCACTCCACTTCTCTACCTTCCACTCACACATCCTCCACGTCATCACATTTTCTATATTTCTATGTTTTCAATAATTGCCACATCAATAGATGCATACATCGACAACACTCATACCTTTGCTGATGAATTTCAATCTTGTGACCTTCTAGCACATCTAAAAACATAATGATAGGTACAACTCTTCAATTTTTCCACTTTAAGATCACACGTTTCAATAATTATATCTAATACTGAATATATTTATAATTTGGCATTACACCAATTTTCTACTTCTTTCTAACTACAAAAAGGGTGTACACTTGTCTTTATTTCGTAGGGGGAAGGGAAGTGTATTAATTTCTAAAGTCACTATTTTTGTACCTATCATTCCTATCAAGATTGTCTATTAGTTAAAATTTGTACTTATGTTTTGTTTCATTAAGTCCTTTTATTTTTTTCACAAGTATCGTACCTAAATTCCCAAATTATCCCTGATTTCTGATAGATGTAACCCTAAGGTGACATAATCAAGTTATGTGGAAGTTAATTTCATTTAAGGATATAATTATTTTTTGTAAAGTGCCATTATTGCTCATTTTTCAAAGAGATTGCAAGGAAATCTATAATTTGAAGTGCAGTTAGGAGCTTAATTTTAGAGTGTTTTAGAAGAAATTAATAAATTGGGAAAATTCAGAGTAGAAAAAAATTGTAAATTGGAAAATTGTAGAATGAATTCAAAGAAAGAATTTGGAACAATGGGAGGGAATTTGATGCATCATGAGCCAATGGTCCATACCATTCTACTCACTGATTTATAATTAGTCTAGAGATTCCATGCTTGTGGATGGCTTTGGTATTTCTTAAAGTTGACAGAATTTGATGAGGAAGTAGCTACCAAATTTATGAACACATTTAAGGAAGGAGAGGCAAATGTATGGGGTTTGAAGGATTTGGCAATAGAGGAATGCATTGCAGAAGTGATCGAGTTTCTTAGAATTGGGGAGAACTATCCTAATGAGCCCGATGCTAGGTCATCTCAAGCTCAATTCACTCTTCCTTTAGACCCTCCATTGGAGGTGAACAAATAGGGTTGCAAGTGCATGTCACTTCCTACCCCATTCAATGAGTTGGCATCGCACATTATAAGGTACCTCACCTGTGAAGGAAGGTTTTCCCATTTGCATGTACACCATTTTAAATTGCTTAGCTATATTAGGCATAATTTTCTAGTAGACATTCCATTTTCTATATAATATACTGAGCATTAGTGCTGAAGAAACCCAGAAAGGAAAAAAAATTTGTTTCCCACCATTCCCTAGTTAAATTACTAGCTGAAACATCTCTTAGAGATGTGTCTCCCTTGGCATGGGATGAATTTGTTTAGGTCGAGAATTTTCAAACTCAAGATGAACCTGTTGAACAACCTATTAATGAGAGTGAAAATCCCTCTGAGCCAGCTACTGAAATAGCTACCCAAGAAGGAGAACCCAAAAATATTAAGGAAAATGAACCTTCTCCTATTCCAAAGGACAATGTACCTACCTCTTCTTAGAAGAAAGGAAAAATAAATATTGGTGAAGGAACTTCAGTTCCTGAGAATGAACCGCAAAACCCTAAAATTTTAAAAAGTAAGAAAAGGAAGTCGGCTCCTATAGTAGAGAGACCGAAGAAAACTGTTAAACAGAAAACTATGAAGGTAACAAAAACTCCCTTGCATAGAAGCTCTTAGATGAGAGGGAAAATTCCACAAGTTCCTCCAAATAGCCAAATTGTTCCTTTAGAAAAACCTTTCATAGAACCCCATGTTGATTATGTTTCAGATAATTCCCTAGTTCAACCAAATGTTCAAGATCTTCCCCATAATTTAAACAATTCACTTGAGAATGAGCCTCCCATGCATCAAAGTGAACCTAAAGAAAGTCTTCAAATAGTTCAAGAAGGAAATCAAGAAGAATCTCAGTTTCCTCAACCATCAACTCATTCTTGTTTTCAGAATGTTGTTGTACCTTTTAGGAGAACTCAGTTCACTAATTATTTAGAGCAAGCCCATAGTGAAAATAAAAGACAAAAGACTCAGCCAGAAGACTTTGGTCTACCTACTCTACTGTCCATTCTTTTAAGTTTATACACTCAATTTATTTTTAAGAAAAATTTGTGAAAAGAAGAGAGGAAAAATATTCAAAAAGAGATTGATGATCAAAAAGAGGAAATAGAGGACTTGAAAGATAAAATAGAGAAATGGAAATAGAATTAGAAGATGGATCATGCCTTAAAACTAGCTGACCAAATCATAGCTTGCAGGCCTCCTCCTAGAGTATATGTCATTTGATTGAAAGCAAACTTTCTCTTGTTCCAATTGATGATGACTATTAAAGATAAAGAGTCTAAGTTTAGGACAACTCAATAATTTTATGGTGTATACCAGACCCTTCCTATTTGGCAACAAAACTTTCTTTGTGAACTATATCTCCACAACTTCCTGAAGAGACTGATTGGAATCCCTTGCTTTACATAGGATACATACATATAAAAGCCTTCATGTCATGGATGCACAATGAAACTAATTATGATAGGCAATTAGATAATTACAAGGATCAAGAAATATCAGAATAGTTACCCTTGAGGGCTGAATGTAAGCCCGATGTTCTACTAAGGGATTGGTTCAGTCTCAGTTATGTGAATAAAAAAATAGAAACTAGGGACAAAATTTTTGTTGTCAAAGAAAAATTATACAAAGAGTATCAAGGGATACCTTATTTCACATTTCAGAGAGCCCTAGCTGGTGTCAGAAATAGATGGAACAAGTTGCTAGAGGCTTTTAAAAAGTCTAAACCACATAGTCCTATCCACCTAGATGCAATAATTAACTAGGCATCTAAATACATGTAGTTGGGAAGAAAAATCTGGCATGAGCTCTGGTGTCCCTTGACATTCTAGCCACTGACACTTCTATGCCCTTTGTATGACATTAATTCTATAAAATTGGACCAGCTATAGGAAGACTACAGAATGGACTATTGGGAAATAATTAGAGGGTTCTACTACACTTTCAAAAACAAATGGAGAGGCAAGAATGAAGTTGGAGAGTTTAGGGGAATTGCTCAGAAGTGTAATGCTTGAGGAAAAGCATTATACTTGTGGGGGGCAGATGATAGGACAAGAATTTTTCTTTGTTTTATACTATTTTTATGCTCTATTCTAAGACATTTCCAAAATACTTGTTGTGACTTTTAAGTACTCGAACTTATGTACATACTATAAGTAAAGTCAAATCCACAAAACCTATGGGTAGATATTAGTTGACATACCTTGCTAAATATTATATATATGCTATAGTATTTCATATAATTTTTTTAATGTATATCCTAACTTTTGGATTAAGTTGAATGGTTGAATACTTGAATATATATGCATGTGCTACTAACCTATCAAGGAAAGAGGAGCGGCTGGAGAGTGGATCGAAAATATTGATGAAGAAGAAATGAAGTTTCATTCACGCTAAGGAGATCTATTATGCCACCGGGGAACATGCCTGAGGAATTGAAGGAATGATCATTTTAGGGAATATAGGAGCAAGATTATGCTATATTTCCTCTACAGTCAATATTTCATTGAAGCAGTTATTTAGTCTTTATGATCTTTTGTCATGGACTGTTGCATTCTCCTTTCTTTATGGCATGAATCATTCAAACCTTATCTTTATGTTCAAATAAATATCAATCCTTTATATAAAGGGATATGATTGTTAGAAATCAAGTTAGTCAGATTATTGTTTTGTTGTTATAACGAGAAGCAAGTTAATATTTTAGTTCCGTGTATTATTTTATGACAATGTAATCAATTTTTATGAAAATATAATGAAGAATTGATTTTGAGTTATATTTTGTGTTCATAGATAGAAGAATCCAAACAAGGGGGCCCATTTGGGAGGTGGATTAGAGTAGAATATAGTAAGTAGTTTAAGTATTTTCAACATTTCAAGTAGAATTCACTATTCTCTCCTATAGCATTATAACCTATGTATGTTCCTGCAGCACCTACAGAGATAGTCATACTGAATGCTTTGGGTTGGTAGAATAGATTAAAGTTGAACTTATAATCATTTTCATTTAGGTAGTTATGTGTGTTTATTTTCCTATAGCAATAGTGTAGTTCCTTTCATGTATTTTATTTTCTGTAGCTTAAGTAAAATGACTTTATGAAAGCCTTAGTGCACAAACCGTGCTATCCCATTTCAAGTTTATGTCTCTAGGTTGAAAATTTAAATGCACTTCATGATAGGGAAAATAATACTTAGTTTGAATACACTATTCCCAGGAGAAGCTTTGGCATGATTAATATCACCTATTATTGGGTTGTTCACCGTACGTATTCTATAAAACATAAATTGCATGTCTTTACATCTCAAAAATACGTACGGGTTTTGAAAATTTTGAAATGTACTTTTTTATTTTCAAAACGTGAGCTGGTTATGATGGACACAAAAACCAATACATTTTTTAGGCTTAGAAAAAGTTTTAGTAAACGACCCTAAGCTTGAAAGCCCATTTTCCCTCTATTTTATTCCCTTTAAACATTTTTCATCTTCCAACATGAATTCTCGACTTCATCCTCATCATATTTACAAATGATCAAGTGGGTATGTCTGAAATTACCACCATAATCTTACACATCTTCTCATCTTTAAAACCATATATATATTCAATTTTTGGACAACATTAACATAGTAAAATTCAATTTTCTTTACCAGTGTCTTGACAGACCTCACAAACATATGTCTACCATTTTTTTAATAAGTTTTGATCTACTCAACCAATTGCAAAAAAAATTACATATTATTCTTCTACACTTGAATCTATACAGTTTTAAAAAAATATTTTATTTTGGATTATTTTGATGTATGTTATGCCTATTGCACAAACAAGTACCATATTTTCAAGATGTGATCACTTCAAAAAATCATAAAAATAAAAGTACTCAACAGAAAATTATGAAAAAATACACAAATTCTAGATTGCACTCTTATCTACCATCCTACCAAATAGTTTTTCAAAATATTAAATCTAACTATATTTTTTGTTGAGCATACGGAAACAACTTTGTTATGCTTTTTTGAAAAAATTAGGAATAGTTTTTCATGTGTGGAGGGTTTGACCCTCTTGACCTTATCCATTTTTTTAAAAAATAGTAGTTTAGAAACTAGATTAAGAGTACTACAATTCTTATTCTTTACACATCTTCTAATTTTGAGTGTAAGACCCTCCAATTTCTCTTTGAAGTTCAGATTTACCTAATTTCAAAAAAAAAAGTGGTCACTTATACCCCCCCTTTTTGCACACCATCTTGGTGCACTTATTGCTTAAATATAATAATTTTACTTTCATTTAGGTAATGATAAATTTTTTTTGGTATATTCTTTCATTTGTACTCATCTCTTATTATGAGTGCATGGGAATCTGATGATATGGAGGCACCTAATAGATTTATATGAGCTAATATTTATCAATGGTTATGATCTCTTGGATAAATTAGGGTTAATATTGATACTTGGGCACTTAAGATTTAATTGATAAACAAATGATATCATTTCCAAATCTCTTTAATGGTTTGATTATTTGATTATGATTATGATTAACATGGCCATCTTTCGATGATTACATGAATTATCATGACTATCTCTATGCTCGACTAACCATACATATGTGATGGGTTATGACCTAACCCTTGTACTTTTAGTACCCTCTCTAGTAGTTCTACTTGTTACATTGAATTTGAATAGAATTGTGACATTCTAGCATTTATGGACTTTATGTTTCTTCCTTACCTTGCTAGATTTAGTTGATAATATATTTTTCAAACTTGCAAATTATAATTTTTCCCTCGAATAATATGCTTAGGACTATTATCTTGTATGCTTATGTATATATGATTTGGATTATCCCTTGTGGTTGATTATAAGATTTATCTTGCCAAGTAATGATTCAGACTTTTCACGTATATTCATGATTATGATTATTGGTCTAACCCTACTAACCCATGTTATGATCTATATGTATCCTTCTTGGCGTGGTTGTTGGATAAGGGGAGGCATTTGTAATCACTCACAAAAGATATCTACACGATTTCACACTCCTCCTTCCTTGTTTGTCATTATTCGTATATAGATATGTATATATTTTATTGTTGTTTCTTGGTGATGTAGGTGTGTGCAGGTACCAAGCATCGACTCCACTTGGTTACACAAGTTTGAGCATGCCTTAAAATCCTTGAACTAGTTGGTATTCAGAGATGGTCTAGAGTACACAGATGGGAAAACCCCATGGTTTTGATTATTTTGTCCAGTCCCTTGATTTGGTTTTGGGTGGATTTGAGCTCCTTATTTTATGTATCCTTTGATGTCAATCTTGTTTATATGGTTATGAGATGTGTAGGATTATGATGTTTATTTTCTTTACCTATGACTTAATCATATATACAAAGTATGCATATATGGGTGCAAACGTATATTCGTACATGTATATATTTAGTTATCGATGTATAAGTAGTTATGCTCATGAGTGTATTAGTGATGATCATCCATCCTTTTGATAGAAATAGGAGAAAATTGGTTAGTAAGTAATTAAAGATAAAATCCATCCTTTCTTCAAAGCATTATTCAAATTTCTTATGTTCCCTCCTAAACAAGTGGAGATGATAACTTTCTTAAATAGGAGATGAAAGTGGAAATGTATACAAAGAATTTTATTTTTTTAATACCTCTAGGCTCTTACATGTATTTAAATGTATATAACTTTAAAAAAAAATTAAATAAAAAGAAGAGAAATGATTTTTTTAGTTAAATTTTATTTAAATTATTTCATGTTTTAATTTTTTAAAATTTTAAATTTAATTAAATTAGAATATAATAAATTTAGCCTATTTATTATTATTTACTAATTAAAAGTGATGTAGAATTTAATTAAGAATCATAATGTAATTTATGGTTATAAATTAAGAGGTTAGGTTTAGTTTATATTGAGTTTGAATTTAATTAAATTTTTAACTTAATTAATAGAGAACAATAAAGTAAGTGTATTAAGTTTGTAATAAGCCTAAATTTTATAAAGAATAGTTTATATTAAATTAGGAATCTATTTTTGGATGTCATAATTAAACAATTCATAGATATGGATGTTAGGTCCTATGTGTATATTTTGATGTTTGTAAATTCCAACTTTATTGAATTTTTGGAAGGACTATAGTGTTACCCTGTATCTTGTAGGTGTTTCTAGGAGTTGTACCTCCCTCTACACTTACATGTATTCTTTTATATTTAGAATCATTGTGATAGCTCTATTATTTTTGTATTTCATCTTTTGTCTTAAGGGTTAGGGTTTTTCTTGGTGGTATGGGCTGGGGGTAAACATTGAAAAAAACCCATAAGGGAGGGATGTCTATGAGAATTTATAAACCCTAGATAGCCTATTTTGTTGAGTAAGGTTCCTAGGTTCCCTAGGTGAGTGACTCGCCACAAGATCTAGATGAGGAGGCAAGAAGGATAACCTTTGGGTGATTTTAGAAAAGAAAACCTAGTATAATTCAAAAAATGGTTAGGAATGGGTAAGAGATTTAATAAACCTTTTTAAAAGATTAAAAAAATGGATAATGGCCTGCATAGGTTTTGTTGGAGTATCGAGGTCATTGTAGCTACTGGGGAAGACTGCATGAGGCTGCCAGGATACATGACTTCTAGGAAGGATCCCAACACATAGGACTAGCGATGACACTCACTTGGTCAGCATCCGATGGAACTCCTCTATTGGGATTTTTTTTTGTGTTGTTTTGTTTCTTCTTGTTTCTGGTTTGGGTGGTTGTCCCTCAACCTTTGAATGCCCTAGTTTCCCTATGTGAACAATGGTTCAATCTCCTAGCACGAGGGAGTGGACATTTGTGGATCCACGTAGTTAGGTGGTGATTCTTTTCGAGGTATTGTTCATGTTTTTTCTATTCATGGAGCATCTAAAGTTGTAGAAGACATTCTCCCTATTCTTCATATTGTATCTTGTCAAGAAAATTGTAAAGATATTGCAAAGTGTTATTCATATTCATGTAAGCCTATAATGGATTTTATTGTAAATGATCTATTGTAAGCATTCATGTAATTGGGAAGGGTATCTCTAGGAAAATTAAGAGAAAGGAAATCAAGATGTATTATTTTTGTTGAAAGTAAATTACAGTTAAGAATATGGAAAGTGTAATTGTTGAAGAATGTGAATTTAAATGTGTTAATGTTGTTTCATGCTAAAAAAAGAAAGAAATATGTGTTTTAGTACACTTGTCCCTCTCTCTACTTTCTCTGATGTGGTTAAATGGATCAAAGGAATTCTGTCTTTAATTTATGTTAAATCTTAATGCACTGTGAAATGTTTTTTTAAAGGTATAATAATGTAAGGGAACTTGTTAGGACTTAAATTCCTAGTTAACTTAAGTAAATCAAAAACAAAAACAAAATTGCACTTTTCTCTTGTTTTTGTCTTGTCCTTTCGAGTTCCTTGGCGGGGCATGAAACTGTTAAAGACTGACTTATCAAGGGATTTAAAACTCCTTTTGAGAGTTCACCTTGTTAGAGGAAATTTACAATTTAGATCTTGTTAAAAATAATGTTCACCATGTTAGGAGTGACCTTGTTAAATGATTTATCTTGCTAATCTGTTAGAATCAATAAGTGAAGAATGACCTGATATTTTCACTCAATGCATGAAATATCCAATAGATTCTTGGTCAATTTCATTGTTCATAGAACTTTATTGCCTCTGTATTGTCTTCAAAAATCTCTATCTATCACCATATACCATTGTAACATTGTTCAACTTATCACTTAGTGATTTTCATAACCATTTATATATGTTTTCTAGGTCAACGCTAGAACCCTAAAAGATTTTACAAGTCATCCCTCAAATCAAACTTAAACATGTGAGAGAGGGCACCAAAATCAAAAGCCAACATCCTTGATGTTGGTTCAAAACATTAAATCTTGAAAACATGTCGGTATGTTTGACTGCAACACCAATCTAACTAACTGTATCCACTGGTTCATTGTTCTTTCTACCAATCCCACTTCAATCATTAATAACTCACTCAAATATTCAAACTAACTAATGTGATTATAGATATAGATCAATATACCTCTATCGATCATGTATGTACAATCACACACCTTAAATCAATCTCTAACTTCATATTTGATTGACTTTATCGTGCTTATTGTCTCCTTACTGATTGCCTAAACACTTAGTGCATCTTTAGTTTGATCTTCCAGCACCATTAGTAAATATGATCTCTTGACATAAATAGAGCATGTTTCCATAAATGACAACATCACAATGAACTCATGTAACCAAAACATATATGGACTTCATCAAAATGCCAACAATCTTGTTAGGTGTTACTTACAAAATTTTAGTATCAATATCAGTCAAATATTTTGGCTTTCTATAATGAATTGTAGGAGGTGTTCTCAACTCTTGAGTGGGCTCAACATTAGGAACATCAACAACATTAAGGGTGAATTGTGTACCTTCAACAAAAGATGATGTTCCTTGACATTGAGATGTGAAATATGGATCCTCACCAACTTGATATGTTAATGGTATACCTTCAACATGACATGATGGAGTGCATACACCTTTGGATGTAGACAATGATGTGCCTTCAACAAGATATGATGGAGTTGATGAACTACAACTGACTTGAATAAAATATATGACTTGAAGATCTATGATTTAAGATCACTGACTTGCTAATTAGATATGTAAGATGATTAAATCAGTAATATGTTGTCATTGATGTCAACTAGTTTTGACAGTACTTATCTTGTAAGTTACTATACCCAAAAATCTATAGAAAGAAGAAGAAAATAGATGAAGAACAAATATATCTACATGAGGAAGATGGAGATGAAAAATAAGGATAAGGAACACATTGGGTAACTTATGAATGAGTCTATGACCTTATGTTATTGACTTGATTATGTTGCATTCATCTATGATGAAGGATAGAGCAAAATGCACAAAGCAGTGTTGTCGGTTAAAGAATCATTCCAGTATACACTGATGCAAAGTAATGTATACTGAGCATAGTATAAAATGAGCTTGTGTTCACTAACACATTTCTTGTTTCACTGACACATGTCTTTGTTAACTGAGTAGAAGAAAAGAACTAAACAACTAGTTTAGCTGATGGAAGTTGATGAGCTATAAAGTACCTCGTAATCAGAGTTGAAGATAATGTTTGTTACAAAGATCAATGGATAACATAATTAGAAGAAGATCTAAGGGATTGAAATAAAATGTGTTACTCACACATCAACCAAGGAAGGTTACAATGATAAAATCAACAAAGGAGATTACACGGCAAAATATGATGGATGGAATTAAAATAGTTTACTCATCTATTTAAGAGACTAGGATTTCATGATGAAATCATGCCAAAAGAAGGAGACTATAGATAATATCACATGAACAAGCTTCATGCATGCCTGATCAGACTGGTTAAGGAGAATTGAACTACAGAGATTACCGAGTGTCAGAAAGCTATAACCGAGTGACAATAAGTTACTGAATATTGATTGAAACAGAATTGATATATTAATCAGAGGATTTGAATGAGCTTAACATAGATCAGATAATCTGTAATTGAAGTTGTGTTGTAATCAGATCACCTGCTGTTACATTTTAACCATTGTAAATAGATAAATCTTTCAACAGAGTGGACTAGAAAGTCTTGTAATGTCATTCATAGAGTGTACATTTGTTATCCTCTCAACCCCATAGTGAATGCTGGTTGGACGATAACAATTGGTCTAAAATCCTCTAACAAGGTCACACCTCACAGTGTGTTTGTAACCTTTAACAAGGTTGGGTCTTCACCGACCTCACTTCAAAAGAGTGAACAATTTTTGGGTTGTCGGTCCCAAGTGGTTTTTCCCTTCATAGGGTTTCCACATTAAATCTCTTATTTTATGTGTTGATTGTGATGATTTTTTGTTGTCATACTTTACATGTTGCATAGTGGATTTGATCAGTAAGAACTATATATTATTAACTGGTAATCGGTAAAAGCACAGACAAAATACTATTTTATGTTACCGAGATACAGAAGTTTTAGTAAATTATTTTTTGGATATACATTTTGTGATTGGGACTATGGATAACTGATTCACCCCCCTCTCAGTTATTCTAACAATTTCTATCAGAGCTATGGTTGCTTGGAACAAAGTTTTAAGGACTTTAGCACAAAGATCTCAAAATGTATAAGAGGGAAGTGCCAAAGCTAAACAAGGATAACTTCATAGTATGGCAAAGCCGAATGAAGCTACATGTATCTAGAATTGGGAATTCTTCCCTCATAGTAATGGAGAATGGCTACATTGCACCGCCCATTGGTCCCTTGACCCTTGATTAACTAAGAGACAGGCATGAACATAATGTTACTATGATGGAGATTGTTGCTACTTGTACAGATGTCAAATTTGAAGATATTAAAAATTGCACTACTGCTAAAGATATGTAGAATAAACTTGCTCAAGTTTATAGTGGTGATATGAATGTCAAAAGAGCCAGAGCTGAAAGCTTAAGGGGAAGATTCAATGATATGAAGATGAAGGAAGGAGAAAATATTGTGCAGTACACAAATAGACTAAAAGAATTAGTACATGCTATTAGAGCATCTGATAGTGTTATTAATGAACAGATAGTGGTAAGAAAAGTTCTCAAAACTGTATTGTCGATTTATGCAATCAGAATATCTACAATTCATGAAACTAGGTCTGCATCTGGTAACAACCTTACTCTTGATAATCTGATTGGTAAGCTTACAACCTTTGAACTGAATAACTTTGATAATAGTATTGTACCATCTATTGAATCTAGTTTTATGTCTTCTCTAAAGATTGGTAAGTCTAGTAGTAGAAATAAGAATGAGGATAGTGATAGCAATATTGATGATGAGCTTGATGAACTTGAAGCTCTTATGGCTAGAAGGTTACCTAAAGGTAAAGGAAGGTATAGAGGTAAATTACCTTTAGCATGCTTTAATTGTAAAGAGGTTGGTCATATTGCTGCTAGATGTCCACACAGGAAAGATGATGACATAAACAAAGACCGATCTGGTGAAGGAAGCTATGGGAGAAGAGGCAACAGAAGTTACCGACACTACAACAAAGACAACTGAGACAATAATGACAAAGGAAAGAAGGTGTGCTACATTGCATAAGAAGATGTCACTGATACCAACACTGATGAAGATGTGGAGGTAGTATTTGTTGCAATGAAGGATGACTCAGAGGAAGATGAAAGGTATGTAGAGACAACACTTATCTCTAAGGTCAATAATAATGATACATGGATCATAGATAGTGGCTATACACATCACATGACTGGTGATGAAGAGAAATTTGATCATATTGAAGAACACAATGGAGGATCTGTTAGAATGGGTAATGATGCACCTTGTATGGTTAGAGGAAAAGGATCCCTGATGATAAATAATAAAATTAGATGTGACAATGCTTATTGGGTAAAAGGTCTAAACTATAATTTTCTAAGTGTGGCACAACTGAACAATTCAGGCCATCAAGTTGATTTTGAGAGCAAGAAAGTGAAGATATTTGATGATGGAGGAAGATTTATTGGAACTGGAATACAATCGAGAGGTAATTTGTTTTATCTTGATAATGATCAATCTTCTTGTTTAATGATAAAAGATGAAGATGCATGGTTGTGGCATAAAAGGTTATGTCATGTGAATTTTGATAACATGATTAAGATCAATAAAAAGAAAAAGGTTAGAGGTCTACCTAACTTATCTAAGCTTGATCATGTTATGTGTCATGAATGTCAAAAAGGTAAAATGATAAAATCTAGTTTCAAAAGCAAAGATTATTCAACAAAGAAATTACTTGAGTTAGTGCATACTGATCTATGTGGTCCTGAGAACTCAAAGCTACTATGGAGATCGATATTTTATTCTTTTTGTTGATGATTATACTAGATTAATGACAATCATGTTCTTGAAAGAAAAATCAAAGGCATTTAAGATGTTCAAGTGGTATAAAGAAAAAGTTGAGAAAGAGACTGGTAAAGAATTGAAATGCTTAAGATCTGACCGAGGTGGTGAATTTATTTCTGATGAGTTTACTAACTTTTGTAATGAGCATGGTATTAAAAGATAGGTCTCTGCACTGAGGACACCTCAACAAAATGGAATAGCTAAAAGGAGAAATAGGTCAATAGTCAACTGTGCAAGAACTCTGATGTTACGAAAGAATGTTGCTCAAACATACTAGAGAGAAGCTGTCAGCACAGCTATTTATGTTCTGAATCAAGTACAACTGAAGGACACTAATAAGACACCCTATGAGTTATGGTTTGGTCACAAACCCACTGCAAGTTATTTCAAAGTTTTTGGAAGTAAATGCTTTATTTTGAAAGATGAAATAAATGGGAAGTTTGACTCAAAAGGTGATGAAGGGATATTTCTAGGATATTCCACTAAAAGTAAAGCATACAAGTGTCTTAACAAAGTAACTAACAAAATGATTAAAAGTACTAATGTTCAAATTGATGAGTTTGATGATAAGAATGTAGAGGAAAGCACAAATGAACTGGAAGAATATAGTAGATTCAATTACATTGAACAACCAAAGTACCTACCAATGCCACAGATAGTGACAATCGATCAATAGGAAAATAATACCGAGGAATAGGAAAAAGAAACCGATGAGCAGGAAGCACCTACTGAACAAGAAAATGAACTTGCATAGGATGAACAAGAAAGAAGAGATCAGATACTGGCAAGATTTGTTAGAAGACATCATCCTAAGACACAAATCATTGGAGATAGACAAGCTAGCATGCAAACAAGAAGTAAAGCAAGACAAGGTACATGTCTAGTTTGTGAATATGAACCGAATAATGTAAAAGTTGCATTAGAAAATGATGAATGGGTTAATGCAATGAAAGAGGAAATAGAATAGATAGAGAAGAAAAAGACTTTGAGTTTAGTAGCCAGACCTAAGGACAAGAATGTTATCGGTACTAAGTGGATATTCAGAAACAAGCTTAATGAGAATGGATAGGTAACAAGGAACACAGCTAGGTTAATATGCAATGGATATGCATAGGAGGAAGGAATAGATTATGGTGAAACTTTTGCACCTATTGCTAGAATAGAAAGAGTCAGAATGTTACTTGCATATGCTGCACACATAAATTTCAAAGTTTACCAAATGGATGTTAAATCTTCTTTTTTGAATGGGATACTAGAAGAAGAAGTCTACATAGAACAACCTGAAGGGTTCGTTGATCCAAAAAATAAAGATATCATATGTATATTACATAAAGCTTTATATGGTTTAAAGAAAGCATCAAGAGCCTGGTATGAGAGGTTGCATAGCTATTTGCTGAGCATTGGATTTGTTAGAACAATTGAGAATAGTAATTTGTACATGAAAGGAAATTTTGATGATACTATCTTGATTGTTCAGATATTTGTGGATGACATAATATTTGGAGGACAAGATCATATCTATAAGTAATTTTCTGATGAAATGAAAAGTGAATTTGAAATTTCTATGTTTGGAGAAATTAAGTTCTTTCTAGGCTTACAAGTGATTTAACAGAATGATGGTATATTCATCACACAATCTAAGTATATAAAGGAAGTATTGAAGACATTTGGAATGGAAGATGCTAAACTTGTGGGAACACCGATGGATACTGGATGTAAACTGAATAAAGAAGATGGAACTACTGAGGTAAACCAGACACTGTACCAATCCATGATTGGTAAGTTAATGTCTTTAGTTCGTAGTAGACCTGATATAGCACATGTTGTTGGAATAGTTGCTAGATTTTCATAAAACCCTAGAGAGTCACACATGGTTGCTACAAAGAGAATCTTAAGATATGTAAAGAAAACTAAAGATTATGGACTACGGTATCCTAATAAAGGCAAGTTTGAACTAAAGGTATACACCGATGCTGATTGGGCTGGAAATGTGGATGATAGAAAGAGTACCACTCGAGGAGCATTCTTCTTTGGTGAAAGACTTGTTACATGGACAAGTAAGAAATAGGCTTGCATTTCCTAGTCTACAACTGAAGTAGAGTATGTTGTTGCTGCTACTAATTGTTCAAATATTACATATATCAAGAAAGTGTTAGAAGGTATGAATGAGGTAATCACTGAGCCAGTGATTATATATTGTGATAACACTAGTGCTATTAATATTTCAAAGAATCTAGTGATGCATTCTAAAACAAAGCATATATCTATTAAGTATCACTACTTAAGGGAACAAGTACAGGAGAAGCAAGTGAATCTAGAATTAGTTACATAAAAAAAACAACTTGCTGACATATTTACAAAGCCTCTACCGAAGGATACATATGAATACTTGAGGACTAGACTTGGGGTTCGTCCCCTGTCTACCAGTCACTAAGGTGATCTGGAGGTTGCATCAACCTAATCTTATTAGAAGATCATACATGTTGATGTAGTAGAGTTCACACTTTGGATTTCTATCTAAGGTTGTGAAAGGTTGAAGTACTAGAACAGATTTGCATAACAGTATACTGAGATACAAAAAATGCACTAGACAACAGAGAGTTACATGGCTACTACAGAGCTGTATGTTTTTATTTCTCTTTGGCATTGTTTTCAAAGGGAGAGAGATCAATATGAATAATATGAAGCAAAAGACAAAGGGAGAGAGATACATAACAGGGAGAGCATTGAATATCAGTTACTAAGAATAGAAGAGAACCTCTGAGCTGAAAAGATCATATCTGTAGAAGTTAGTCTGCACTTGCAAATGCTTTTATGTAACGTAGTGATTAAAAATATTAAGCTAGGGAGAGCTTGTATTGAGTTACAACATTTGTTGATAGAGTTGTAGAATACATGTTTGGTATGTGTATGGAATATTTCATATTGCTTGTGTTTCCATCAATGCCAAAGGGAGAGATTGATGAACTACAAATTATTTGAATAAACTGTATGACTTGAGGATATGTGATTTAACATCACTGAGTTGTTGATTAGATATGTAAGATTATTAAATTAGTAATATGTTGTCATTGATGTCAACTAGTTTTGACAGTACTTATCTTGTAAGTTACTATACCCAAACATCTATAGAAAGAAGAAGAAAAGAGATGAAGAATAGATATATCTACATGAGGAAGATGGAGATGATAGATAAGGATAAGGAACACATTGGGTAACTTATGAATGAGTCTATGACCTTATGTTATTGACTTGATTATGTTGCATTCATCTATGATGAAGGATAGAGCAAAATGCACAAAGAAGTGTTGTCAGTTAAAGAAGCATTCCAGTATACACCAACACAGTGTAGTGTATACCAAGCATAGTATAAACCAAGCTTGTGTTCACTGACACATTTCTTTGTTAACTGAGTAGAAGAAAAGAACTAAATGACTAGTTTAGCCAATGGAAGTTGATGAGCTGTAAAGTACCTCATAATCAGAGTTGAAGATAATGTTTGTTATGAAGATCAATGGCTAACATAATTCAAAGAAGATCTAAGGGATTGAAATAAAATGTGTTACTCACACATCAGCCGAGGAAGGTTAAAGTGGAAAAATTAACAAAGGAGATTAAGCGGAAAAATTTGATGGATGGGATTAAAATGGTTTACTTGTCTATTTAAGAGACTAGGATTTCATGATGAAATCATGCCAGAAGAAGGAGACTGTAAAGAATATCACATGAACAAGCTTCATGCATGCCTGTTCAGACTAGTTAAGGAGAACCAAACTGGAGAGATTACCGACCGTCAGAAAGCTATAACTGAGAGACAATAAGTTATTGAATATTGATTGAAATAGAATTGATATATTGGTAAGAGGATTTGAATGAGCTTAACATAGATCTGATAATCTACAATTGAAGTTGTGTTGTAATCAAATCACCTGCTGTTACATTTTAACCATTGTAAATAGATAAATCTCTTAATAGAGTGGACTATAAAGTCTTATAATGTCATTCATAGAGTGTACATTTGTTATCCTATCAACCCCATGGTGAATGTTGGTTGGATGACAACGGTTGGTCTAAAATCCTCTAACAAGGTCACACCTCACAGTGTGTTTGTAACCTTTAACAGGGTTGGGTCTTCACCAACCTCACTTCAGAAGAGTGAACAATTTTTGGGTTGCGAGTCCCAGGTGGTTTTTCCCTTCACAAGGTTTCCACATTAAATCTCTTGTGTTAACTGTTGATTGTGATGATTTTTTATTGTCATACTTTACATGTTTCATATTGGATTTGATCAGTAAGAACTATATGTTATTAACTGGTAATTATTAAAAGGACAAACAGAATACTATTTTATGTTACCGAGCTGCAAAATTTTTAGTAAATTGTTTTTGGATATATATTTTTTGATTTGGACTATGGATAACTGATTTACCCCCCTCTTAGTTATTCTAACAGGAGTGCCTACTCCTTCAGATGTAGACAATGATATGCCTTCAACATGATATAATGATGGTGTCTCTTCAACTTGGGAACTCATAGATGATATGTCAACATCTTCACAATTCAATTGTCATTTTGAACACAAATATCTCATTCATTCTCTTTTTCTTTCCAATTTTAATTATCTTTCTTTCTATTGATTTTTCATGTTCCTCATCCAAAGGAAATTATTCTTGTTGGATTACGAAGAAGGGGGGAATTAATTAGTAATCCCTGATCCCAAATACCTTAGAAAAAACATTTCACTGATTAACTCGGTAGCAACTCGGTAACATACAGCTCACTATTTACCAACAACAGTAAATAAACTATAACAATCAGTAAATCATTCACACAAATCATTCACAACATGTAACACTATTATTTAAAATTGAAATGCATCTTTGGGAAAAAATACTATGGGAATCATCACCCACTAAGAAAATACTCTTCTGAAGTATGCTCGGTTAAGAGCCAATCTAGTTAAAGATTACAATACACACTATTAGATGTGACCCAATCAAGGTATTTACCTTAGATCTATTATAATCTTCACCCTCTTAGGAGTGGCCTTGTTAGAGGGCTTCAAACACTCTTTGGAATGTTTACCTTTTTCAAGGATTTTAAAATAATATTGTTAAGTCCACTATGTTAAGAGATTTCTCTGTTACAAATGCTAATAAGAAATAGTAATAAAATGACCTGTATATTTGAAACTAGATTTTCATAATCAGATCCTTGTTCTCTCTTCAATCTTCACTTCAATTCTTCATTATCCATTTCCATCAACACTTCATCAAATCTCTATTTTCCCACTCGGAATCTCTATGTTCATTCTCCTCTTTATCAGTCGGTGACTCTTTTGTTCATCACTTTTCCAGCCCCTTGTCCATACAAGATCATCCTTTATATAGACAAATTTTTCCTCTTAATCTCCTCTATTACATTTTCCTTTAATCAATTTTGACTGTTCAATTCATTATACGTTGAATTTAGATCTTGGTAATATGTTTCCTTTTCACCTTGGAACTTGAACTTTTCTAGAAACTTGTTCCTTCCTTTTTTTTGCTTAGATCTTTTTGTAGATCTTCTCCTTTAATTTTCATAACTGTAGATCTTTGTAACTAACTTTCATCATCATCATCATCATCCATCTCATCATAGTTAATCATTAAATATCGATTCAACCCTTATTTAATAATTGTTCCTTACTCGATGTTCTTCCTTTGAATTTTGGTTAACTTCACTCAGTACCTAAATCTTTCTTTATTGTTCAGTGTCTTGAGATCCTTTTTATTTACTAAGTAACCTTAACTTTTTCCTTTACCTTACCAAGTGACTTTACCTACTTGGTAGCCAAAACACTTTTGCATACCGACTTGTCAAATCTTTATTGCCATGCTTTACCGACTTAAAATAATCATAAATAGTTAAAAAATATATATTAACATTCTCTTAACATTGCCCAATCCCTATCAGTTTCCCATTTATTTTCTTCAGCTTCATAACATATCATTTCTTCTCCTTAACTCATTCATCTTATATCATTACTGAATGATATGGAAACATAATATAAACCAGAAATCAATTACTTGAGATCAATGACAAGATAATAACTGATATAACATTTTTACTATCATCATGTATTCATCTTAACTTGGTTGGTCTTCATCTTCAGCTCTATCATATAATCAATCTTCAACATTACTATCAATTATAGTAACAATCTCCCTCTTTGGCATTGATGGAAACACTAGCAAATTCAATGTTCAATTGATGATGGTACACTTCACTATCATTCATATTTTGTACTCGATCTGAGTAGTAACTTCTCCTTTTCTAATCTTCCATCTATAGTCTTTTATCTTTCTGTCAGTAGCAGTCTTCTTTACTATTTCCTCTTTTACAATTACCTTTTTTGATTCCGCCTTCTTTATCCATCAGTACATCAGCAATCAACAATGATATAATCCCTCTAGATTTATTCATCTCCCTCATGATAAACTTATTTCTACAATCAATTAATCATCTCCTTCTTTCATTAATATTTTTCTCTTCAGTAATCTTCTCCCTCTTTGACAACAATGCCAAGGAAACATAAACTTCTTAGATTATACCTCAAGTGTATAGATTTCCATTGCAGTCATAAACATCCTTCACATCTTCAAGAGTCACCTAAAGAGTGAACACTAGAATCAAATCACAAAATAGCTATTCTAATGAGTCCTGAATTGATGCAACATGCATCTTTCCTTAGTGCACATTAGATAGGGGAAGAACCCCTAACTTACCTTGGAGATACTCAAAAGAATCCTTCGATAGTGGTTTTGTAAATATATCATCTATTTGTTATTTTGAATTCACATACTCCAATATCACATGCTTATCTTGTACTTTCTCTCTCAAGTAATGATACTTAATAGATATATGCTTTCTCTTGTAATGTATCACAAGATTATTTGATATATTAATAGAACTAGTATTATTGCAATAGATTTTAATAGGATTGAAGTAATCTCTTCATGCATACCTTTCAGTAGTTTTTTTATCCATACAATGTTAGAACAATTCATAGTTGTTGTTACATACTCAGCTCCAGCAATAGATTGTGAAATACATCTTTATTTCTTGCTTAACCATGTCACCAATATTTCTCCTAAAAAGAAAGTTCCACCACTAGTTCTTTTCTTGTCATCAATATTTCCTTCCCAATCAGCATCAATATATATCTTAAGATCAAAATTTCCTCCTTTTGTATATAGCAGACCAAAATCTTCAGTCCCTTTCAAATATCTCAACAATCAAAATTTTATCAGCACTATCATATTTAAAATACAAATTGTTGTTATCACTAGTCCTTTCAAATCCAATCTTGACTAAGTAGGAGTGTAGCCTTTCATACCATGCTTGGGGTGCCTACTTCAATCCATATAAAGCTTTTTGTAGTTTGCAAACCATATTCTTACTACTTTTGTCAACAAATCCATCAAGTTGTTCTATGTAGACTTCTTCTTTGAGAATTCCATTCATAAATGTAGATTTAACATCCATTTGATAAATTTTGAATCCTTTATAGGTAGAATATGCAAGCAATATTCTTACACCTTCTAATCTAGAAATAAGGGAAAATGCCTCACCATAGTCAATACCTTCTTCTTGTGCATGCCATTTGCATACCAATATTTATTTATTTCTTATCACATCTCCTTTCTCATTGAGTTTATTGCTGAAAATCCACTTTATTCCAATCACATTCTTGTCCTTAGGTCTCAGTACAAGTGACCAAGTGTTGTTCTTTTCAATCTGATCTATTTCTTCTTTCATAGCATCCATCCAATCTTCATTATCTAGTTCATCTTTGACTAGTCTAGGCTCAAGTTCATAAATCAAACATTTGTTATCTTTCAACTCACTTATTGTCATGATTCATGTATCCTTGTCTCCAATTATTATGCTTGGTGAGTGGTTTCTTCTCACATATTTTGCTAATATGGGTCTGGTGGACTGATCATCATTATTTTCATCTCTCAATGGAGGCTCATCTTGCTCATCAGTTCTTTCTTATTGCTACTCAATTTAATCAAATGAATTGTCTTCTTGAACATAGACAAATATTTTATAATCCTCAGGTTCGTTATTGCTATCATCTTCATTCCTTTCTATAAATTCATCAATCCTCACATTTGTACTTATAACAATTTTGTTAGTATCTTTGATCAAACATTTATATTCTTTACCCTTTGATGAATAACCAATAAATATACCTTCATCTCTTTTAGAGTCAAACTTTCCATTTCTAGCATCTTTCAGTATATAACACCTACTTCCAAAAAAATTGAAGTAACTTACATTTGGTGTGTGACCGAACCAGAGTTCATAGGGTGTCTTGTTTGTACCTTTCTTTAATTATACTTAGTTGAGAGCATAAACTAAACTACTTATGGCTTCTCTCTAGAATGTTTGTGCAACCTTTTTATCAATTAAGAAAGTTCTAGCATAGTCAACAATAGATCTATTCCTTCTCTTAGCTATCCCATTTTGTTGTGGATTCCTTGATGTAGATACTTGTCTCTTTATTCCATGCTCATTGTAGAATATAGTAAATTAATTAGAGATAAATTCACCTCCTCTATCAGATCTCAAATACTTCATTTTTTTGCATGTTTCTTTTTCCACTCTTTCCTTATACCACTTAAACATTTTAAATGCATCATATTTTTATTTTAGAAACATAGCACTCATCATTCTTTAATAATCATCAACAAACAAAATAAAATATCAATCTCCATAATAGCATTGAACATCATAGGTCCACAAAGCTCAATATGAGCCAATTCCAAAATACCATTTATAGAATAAGATTTTCTTAGAAAACTTGACTTAGTCATCTTACCAACTTGATACTCTTTGCACATCAAATTATTAGGTTTGGTCAATTATGAGACCTCTTACTCTTCTCTTCTTACTCACTTTGATCAAATTATCAAAATTTAAACATGATAGAGTATCTTATGACATAGCCATACATTTTTAGTTTTGACAAAAAAGCAACTCTTTGCATCAGTATCAAGATAAAATAAATTACCTCTTTATTATCCACCAGTTCCAATTAGATTTCCATCAACACCATATATCTTCACCTTTCTATTTTAAAATTCTAGTTGGTGGCCAATATTGTTCAATTGTGCAACACTCAATAGATTATAGTTCAGTCCTCTAACCCAATATGCATCATTTTATTTTATATTTTCATTCAACATAGTAGATCCTTTACCTTTCACAGGACATGGAGCATCATTGTCAAATCTAAAAAATCCTCCATCATACTCTAGGTTCTCAAACTTGTCAATATCACCGGTCATATGGTGTGAACATCCAGTATCAATAATCCAAGGGTCAGATTTACTTACATGAGAAACAACTATTTTCTCATCTCCATAATTCTTTTCATCTAAGTCTTCTTTTACTGCAACAAAGAAAACTTCGTATCCTTCTTCTATATCATTAGATTCATCATCGGTTACACCTTGCTCAACTAGGTAGCAAGAATTCTTACCTTTGTCCTTAAAATATATGAATCTTCGATGTCAGGTGTCTCTATTTTCATTCTTCTCATTTCTGTCATTGTCAGGACATCTGGATGCAATATGTCCAATCTTATTAAAATTGAAACATTTCAATGGTAACTTACCTTTTTACTTTCCTTTGCCTCTAGGTAGTCATTTAGCCAGCAGTGCTTCCAATTCTTCTTTTTCTTTTTCTTTGGTTAGAATGATTCCATACTCATTTCTATGTGAATTATTGTGGTTCTCTCTTTCTCTTCTTGATGGTCCAATGCTCACAGATGAATTGAAGGTAGTCTCAATGGTCGGTATACTATTATCATAGTTCTTAAGATCAAATGCAATTAGCTTACCGATTAGGGCTTCAAGAGTAACAACATTGTTCGAAATAGATCTCAACTCCTGAGTTGTAGATACTCTAATAGTATATTTAGAAGATAGAGTTCTCAAGATTTTACTTACCACTTCTTCATTGGTCAATGATCCACTAGCACGTCTGATGGCACTAAGAAATTCTTTGATTCTACTGCTATATTGTGTGATGTTCTCATCATCTTTCATTCTCATTTCATCATAATTTCTTGTTAGACTATCAACCTTAGCTTTTTTCATATGTTGATCTCCTCCATAGATAAGTGTAAGTTTGTCCCACATTTCTTTTGAATTAGCACAATCCTTAATATCATTGAATTCAACATTGGAGAGGGAAGAATCAATCTCTATCATAACTAAGTTTTGTTCATTCTTTTCTTTCATTTGATCAACAACCAAGGGTTTAGTAGGCACTGGAGAGTACTCATTCTCCAATAGATATAGGGCATATTCTCGAGTCCCAGATAGATACAATTTCATTATGCTTTTCCATGTTGAGAAACTTTCCTTGTTCAACTTAGGTACTTCTCTCTTATACATTTTTGGATCTTTTACTCAACTCTTTTAAACCTATCTCTTCAGAGTACTGAGCTCTAATAACAATCATTGGATTACGAAGAGGGGTGAATTAGTAATCCCTGATCCCAAATACCTAAAAAAAAATTCACTAATTAATTTCGTAGCAGCTTGGTAACATATAGTTCACTATTTACCAACAATAGTAAATAAACTATAATAATTATTAAATCATTCACAACATGTAACACTAGTATTTAATGTGGAAACCCAGCTTTGGGGAAAACCACTTTGGGAATTATCACCTGCTAAGAAAATACTCTTCTAAAGTACGTCGGTTAAGAACCAATCCGGTTAAAGATTATTATACACACTGTTAGGTGTGACCTGGTCAAGTGACTTACCTAAGATCTATTAGGATCTTCACCCTGTTAGGAGTGGCCTTATTAGAGGGCTTCAAACAATCTTTGGAGTGTTTACCAGGTGAACCCACAATAGTGGGTTACACTTTTTTGCCTGAACGGATACTGAACTCTACATTTTGAAAAAAACTTTCAGATTCGGATGCATATTGTCGTTGAACCATTTGAAATCAGAGGATGAAGTAAATTAGAGTCCTTTAGGACTTTCTGTCTAGATTCTAATTATTTTATTTTATTTTGAATATTTTTTTCTTTCTCCCACGAAAACTGGTATGGTTCTAAAAATGTCATTTTCAAATAGTAACATTATTTTCATTGAGCATAACTTTTTCTTGTAAAGTAGATATGAATGTGATTCTTTCGAATTTAGTTTTGTAACATCCATATGGAGGGAATGCAATTGGTTTGATGACATTATCATGATTATTGCATATTTTATTAACGTTTGAAGCTGACTAAACCATAATTTTGACATACCTTAACTACATAGCTTATAACTTGTGTATTTATTGAATTTCAAATATATTTTTTTGATAGAAAGTAAACTTGAAGACGGAGGGCACTGTTATTTTTCAAAAGAAATATTCTCTTTTTTACTATTTTTCATTGAAAGTCAACCTCAAAGGTTTATATTTGATAAAAAAACTACATTTGATTAACGTCAAAAACCATACACATAATAAATTCAAAAATAGTTGAATATACAATCTTTAGAAAGCTAGTTCCGAGTACTAGTTGTATGAAAAATGAAGTCTTCTTATTCTTCAATTTGATCACCATTCTTGAGGTTCAAAGCCATGAAATTCTTAGAATTTCTTCATAGCTTGCACACATGGCCTAAACCAGGTACTTTCGATCCAAACTTTTGAGTTTTGATCGAAAGTAATTTCAAGTTTGATGCCAAATTTAACCATCACTAACTTACTTTCGATAGAAAGTCAACTTTTATTTTTGATAGAAACCTAGGTCGGCCTATGTGGTGTCTGTTGGGTATCTTCTTAATTTTCTAAATTTCTTGTCCAACTTTCGGTTCTTGCTTCCTTTTTCTAATCTTGTGGTTATAGGTGTCAGATTGTTTTCAAAATTTTGTCACAAACTTGTTAGATTTTCTTGTCTTAGGTCTTGTTCTTGAGAAGGCACAAATTCTTCAAAATATAAAACCCTAAGCTTGGCCATTTTTTTAAATAAGCCCTAAGCTGTCCTCTTAGCTTTCTATTTGAAGGTTACTTTTTGAAAGTTCACTTAAGTTCATGTTGAGAGCACGTGCTTTAAATATCCTTTTCTTTGAGTCAAGAAGCCCATTGATTTAATTATTTTATCCTATGTCCTTGGTGCTTAGAAATTTGGCAAAATGGTGGTGTTTTAAAGTCTTGTCGCATGGTCACATAGGCTTGTTAAAGCCTTATGCGACTATGCGACTAAGTCTTAATCTTGCGATTAATGAAGCGGCAAAGTGGTGGGACCATGGGTGGAGGTGCTCAGCCAATAGTATTTTAACAGCTGGCGGTTTCTTAAAGGCTGGCGGTTTCTTAAAGGTTGGCGGTGTTTTAAAACATAGTCGCATGATCGCATAAGCCTCCAACAAGCTTATGCGACCATATGACTGAGCTTCGTGCTTAACTTTGAATGCTAGCGGATAAAGTTTGGAGGCTAGTCGCATGGTCGTGTTAACCTCCAATAAGCCTATGCGACCATGCGACCAGCATGTGTTTGAAAAGGGGTAACCGCTGAGGGATCACCGCCGGAAGGGATGTAACATTGAAGGCTAGTCGCATGGTCGTATTAGCCTCCAATAAGCCTATGCGACCATGCGACTAAATTATACGATCGTTTGTCAAGAAAAATCTACGGCCAGATTTCAAATTGAAGGTGAAGTGGGTGGCAAGTCCAGGCTAGCAATAGTTTCATCTCCCGCAGAATTAATGACTAAATCATGTGAGGTAAAGTGCTGAAATAATTGTGAAGTGATTGCAAATATTTCAGAATCTAGTTTCACTCAGAGAACTGTAAGGATACAAGAGATTTGTAGAGAGCTCGGCGAATTGAGTTGTAGAAATTGATTCTCGTGTTCTTGGGTTGATAAAACAAGGTTGGTTACTTCTGTGCTTTCTTGTTTGATTAAAAAGAGTTGCTTTGTCACCATTTTTCTTTTGCGCCGAAGTACGTTAAAAGGTTCAAATCCCAAAATGCCACCAAGAAAAGAACTCTCTGGTGAAACTGATTATTTGAAAAGGGGTCTTCATGAAGATTTGTTACAAATGTTTCCCAGTTCAAAAGTAAATTTGACCAGTGTAAAACAACTAACACCAAGAGAGCCTAGGGTGAAAGTGGCGGACGGGTTGTATGACACAGGAAATTACATTAAGGATGCTACGGTCGGTTTTCTTAATGCAAGTGGTGTTTCTGACTTTACTGGGCTCACATTATTTACAGTTGGATTTAGTCAGAGAAATACTCCTGTTCCCGCTTGTAACATATGGGAAAATGACTTGGGTAAGCTTGTAGTGCCAAGAGTTTTTATGGATGCAGATTTAATGACTGAAAGTGCTAAGAATTATGACCCTATCACAAAAGAGATTAGAGGTGTTAGAGGGAAAAAACTGTTAACAATTTCAGCTGATGAAATCAGAACTATTTTCAAATTAAAAGACCCTTCACCTATCTTGGAGCTGATTGATTTCAAAGAATTAGGTGAGGTTTATGAGGCATAGAAGCATGTCTTTAGAATTGGCCCGGTAAAGGATTTTTGTACCCGAATTGGAAGAATGATTGTCACAGGATTAGGTGCACAGGAGCCGTTTAAAACGGAGTATTTTGATGTTTTGGCAAGAGGTGCTTACTGGTCTTTGTGTCAAGTTCTTGGGGAAGATGCAAGTGAAAAAATGCCACAACACTTGATGTATATGGTAATCCAGGTGTTACTTTTGATTATGCCCCTGTCATTGCTGATTTAATCCATGATGGATTAATAGGGATTCAAAAGGGTAAAGTTAGTAGATCCTTCTGCTGGTACTCTTTTATGATGTACATGTTTCTGTTTAAAGGTTCTGATTATTTTGAAAAGGAAATGGAACTATCTAAGCAGAGAAATGGAGAAGATATGCCCGTGCAGTTGTGGAATTTAAACATGACATGGGACAGAAAGGATAGTAGTTACATACAATTTAACAAGTATTTTGCAGCAAGATTAAAATTATTCTTTGTGCATGACAGTCCTAGAGTCCCTGCTGCCCTAGCTGAAATTGTCAGGCCACTCCAATTTGCAAAGGACCTCAACATTGTGCATAATTGGGGTGATTTTATTTTCTATCCTTATTCAACTATTTTTAGATTATATGGCTATAAAGGAACTCCTTTTATTTTGCCTTTCCAAGTTCCTCTCAAGATTGGTATTGCAGAATTTTTCAGGCAATTGGGGGACATTGAGGAAAATAGTATTGCTAAGGGTAGAGGAACTCTGTTCCCAAATATCACAATTTCCCATCAATTTATAATCACAAAAGGTGGATGGCTCAATATGCACAAGATCTTGGAGCCTTATCATTTGACTACTACAATTGCCAGGACAATAGACCCAGAGGGCTTTTACAATGATATGTTCAGAAGAAAGGTCAGATGTTCAGCAGTGAACCACATTTTCAATTTCCTTGAAGACATCATCAGGAATACCCCAGGGTTACAAGATCAAGAAGTTAGGAAGTAAAAGTGGTTAGTGTATAAGAAAACTTTTGATTTTGTAAAACAATTCGATCCAACATATGACCCTATAGGCAGTATAAGTCCTATGGGGAAGAGAATAGACATTCTAATGGGTTGTTTCCAAGATATTATTAAAACTCTGGAAGAAAAGAAGAGAAGAGCCATGGAGGAAAACCCTGAGAAGGCTAAGGCATTGTTGGGAAAAAATGTATTTACAAAGATTTTGCCTCCTGGCAAGTACATGGTGCAAGAAAAGACTGGCTATGGTATAGTTGTCCCTGAATCTGAAATAAAAGAGCAGAGGAAAGGAAAGGTAGATATCCCTTCTTCATCAAAGCAGGGTAAGAAGATTATAGATTTAACACAGGATCAGCCAGATGAGGACATCTTGGATTTTTCACCTCCCATAAAGAAACAAAGGATAGAGGAGAGGCCACAGGATCCAGAGGATCAATACTCTCCTTCACAATCACCTTTAAGTATTAAAGATGATCGAGAAATCATAGAGCAAGTGCAACAAATGGGATCTCAGGGTCAAATATTCATGACTTATGATGAAATAAATGAAGGAATTCTTGAGCAACCAAAAGAGCCTGAATTAGGCTTAACAGCAGAGCAACTTGCAGGAACAGAGTTGGATCCCATCATCAAGTTAGCATGTGAAGAATTTTTGGCTGATGATGCTTTTGTGAAATCCAGGGCCTTTTTGCAATTTTTATGGAAGATGAATATCAATAAATTTGAAGAAACCTGTGAGAGGAAACATAAAGAAAACCCTGATGTTGATATTAAGGTTATTGAAGATGAAACCAGGAAGGAAATGACAGATAATTTTGAAAAGATTACTCCAGAACAGGGAAGAATAATGGTAAAGAATGCAGGAGTATTAGTCCTCCCTGAATGGGATATAGCTGATGCAATTGTCCTTGATACAATCAGGAAACAAGTTACACCTGCATACCAAACCAGGGAAGAGGCAGAGCAGGCTGTCAAAGGAGTTGCATTCAGTAATGACCATCAAGCCTTGGTTATATGGTCACTGAAAAGGGATGAGAAAAATAAAGGAAAGCAATTGATTAAAGATAATGTTTCCGGTGGTCTTATAGTCAAGAGAGTAATGGATACTTCAGCAATAGAAGCATCAAAAATGGTTGTAGCAACAACTCATCTTGCGGAGAAGGTGGTTGAAAGGGAAGCTAAAGAGAAAGAGGAGTTAACAAGAAAATTTGAAGAAATAATGAGGGCATATGAAGAGCTGAGACAAAAAATGTTTGAAAAGGACAAAATAATTGATGACTTAAGGAAAAGGTTGGGTGAAGGAAGTCCAGTCCATATACAACAACAATTGCAAATTTCTTCCTCTGCTGCTGGTCCTTCCTCATCAAGTCCCATCATTGAGTTTCCTATGTCTCCTCTTCCCCCTTCCCTAAGTGGTGATGATGCAGAGATGAAAGGACAGAAAAAGTTTGAGAAAAGAGTACAAGATACTATTCATCATCTTGTTAGAAATGTCAGACCCAAAGAAATTTACAAGTGTGCAAAGCAATTGTCTGACATTTTGCTTTCTTTTGATAAAGAAGAAAATGCAGTAGGCCAAATTTTGGATACATGGGTACCTAGGGAGAATATTTTGAAAACTTTAATTGGATCAATTAAAGACCATGATTCCAAGTACCCCGAATTAGCTAGTACTTACAAAATTGTTAAGGCCCTCCTGGATTTTGAAGTAGAAAGAGAGGAAGTCAAAAGGAAGGTAGCTCTTCTAAGGGTGAGATATTTTCAAAGTGATTTCGAAATATTTCCTGGTCTAGTTAGATCAGATGGAACAATAAAATAATTGGGAAAATGGTTTGAGCAAATTGAACATAAAATGTTGACCAAAATAGAAGATGCTATACACACTGAGGATACTCTTCCTTTTGTACAAACAATGGAAATGCTACAGGATGCTAGGGTACATTTTACCAAGGTAATGACTAAAGTACATCCAGTAGTGACCAAATGGAAGAAAATCTTACCGAAAAGGGATGAAATTTTAGCTTTTGATTGGCCTACTGAGGATATTTTTTCAGTTTGGGAAACAACACTTTTGTCAAAAGAAAGTAGAGAAGAAGACACATCGTCTGAGGATGCAACGGATGCCACCACCCTAGCTCTTTAAAGAAACAAGCATTTATGTAACATGTGGCAGAGGGCAAACAGTTTGGAAGTGGTAACAAGAAAATATCCACTCTAGCATTTTGTCCTTTCAGAAGAAGAAGATGAGTAAGATGCAGTTGGCCCCTGATCCAAAATATGAGGGAGAGCGTGTCTAGACAAAGGATGATGTAGGTTAGCCTGTAATGGTGGTCATCATTCACGTAAGAAATTTAGTAACTGCTCTGAAGTATCTATAGACAAAGGGGCCACCTGTGAAAGTTGTTAAGGACAATTGAAAGTGTGCCTTACTATTTTTTTCTTCTTTCTTTCTGTTTGTACTATTTTTGTTTTTAGTACAAAGATCTTTTGATATCCGTCCGAAGCTTGTTGCATCCTTTCAAGGATTCCAGGATGGCTGATCAGTATATATAGGAATTCTTGCTCATTCTTAAGGGTTGGAAAATGTTTTTGTAAAGGAGAGGTCCGGAATATAGAACCTTATTTTCTTGAAATCAAGGAAGAGTGTATGAATGCATTTGATCAATTAATAAAAATACACTAGAGCTTTGTTACTATCATTTGATTGTCTTTACATGTGGAGTGTTTTAGTTTCTTTATGTATTTAGATTGTAAGATAGTTTAAGTACATCTTTCACAAGGTGAATGTAGGGGTTGAACTTAAGTTTCTTTTAAGGAAAGAGTAAAATCTTAGGGGAGGTCTCTGGGAATTAAATATCTATATGTGGATTTGATGACAGGTGTAGGAATGGGAACAATGATATGTTAGGCATGTCATTTGAGTTTCATTGTATTCATTTTAATAGATATATGTGAAGGTAGAGTTCGACTCTGATGCCCAACGAATAAGGGACTGGTTTTAGATCCATTTACATTGGTTTACCATCCAAGATATAATCGACTGAAATTTTACTTTATATGCATAATTTCCAGACTTGAGACATTTTATGACAAGCTCATAAATATGTATTTCAATGCTTTGAAGAAGCAATAAATGAGGTTAACCCTTCCCTGAGTTTAACTCTAAAAGGAAGAAGGATGAATATCCTTAAGCCATTGTTTTGTGTTGTTGTTTATATAGTCCATATCATGATGTTATGTATCAGGATAATTTGGGTTATACTCAGAGTTTTAGCAACTTATTGAGTTGAATTTTGAAGACAGTAACAAAGCAGTGAAGGAGCAAGTTCTCAATTCAGAGCTCAGTTGAACATTGAATTGATAGAGGTACACCTGCCTGAGTATATATTACTCAAAGTGAAGAAGGTCTTAACCTTAATACCTTAGTAGTTTGTAACTTGCTAGGTTATAGCCATTGGGATTATTTGAGTAATTGACTAATCTGCAGGTTCAAACACTAACAGTGTCATTTCAGGTTAATAACAATTACATATAAATAAATGTATATTTTTCTCATTTCATTAATCCAAAAGCTCTAAAATAATTTGCATTTAGGAGAAGGAAGACATTTTGGGATGGATCAATTTTGTAAGTTTTGATGGGAAATAAAAAGAGAAGGCTAAACAAGAGTACATGACATTATTCAGAAGAGGTTGAAAAAAGACTACATGAAGAATCACGAAAAAGATATTATCGTAGGAAACAAGGTATGTCTAAGTTGTCTCTCTCTAGATATTTTAAGTTGATGGTCAAGACTTGTCTTAATGTTCATCATGTAAATGTGATATTTTAATACCTAATTTTAGAGCTAATTAGACCTAATAAGACTAATTATTAGGAATTAGGACCTATTAGGACCAATTAGAGGTCTAACTAGACCTAACTAGACCTATTATGACCAAGTAGACCTAACTAGGACCTATTAGGACCAATTAGACCTACTAGGATGTGTTAGTCTGACCAATTAGATGTATTAGGACCTATTAGGTCCAAATAGACCTAACTGAACCTAGCTAGACCTATTAGGACCAATTAGATAGGTAACTAGACCAATTATGAATAATTAGGACCTATTAGACTTAACTAGACCTAACTGTAGACCTATTTGGTCCTACTAGACCAATTAGGACCAATTAGACCTAACTATCTACCTAACTAGGACCTATTAGACCAATTAGGACCAATTACCTGACCTATTAGGACCTATTAGGACTAATTAGACCTATTAGGACCAATTAGAGGTTTAACTATCTACCAATTAGACCTAACTAGATATGTATTAGGACCTATTAGGACCTATTAGACCTAAGTAGACCTAACTATGACCTATTAGGACCTATTAGACCTAACTACAACTGACTAGGACCTATTAGGACTAATTAGGACCAATTCTAGACCTAATTAGGACCTAATTAGACCCAATTAGACCTATTAGGACCCATTAGGACCAATTAGGACCCAATTAGACCCACTAATACCAAATTAGGACACAATTACACCCAATTAGACCTATTTTTACTTAATATGGACCTAGTTAGACCGATTAGACATAATATGAACCTATTCTAGGACCTAATATGACCTATTAGAACTCAATTAGACTTAATTTGACCAATTAGGACCTAATTAGACATAATATGAACTTATTAGGACCTAGTATGACCTATTAGGATGCAATTAGACTTAATTAAACTAATTCTAGGACCTAATTAGACATAATATGAACCTAAATTAGGACCTAGAATATGACCTATTAGGACCCAATTAGACTTAATGAGACCAATTAGGACCTAATTAGACTTAATTAGACCAATTCGGACCTAATGAGACTTAATTCTAGACTAATTAGACCAATTAGAACCTAATTAGACTTAATTCTAGACCAATTAGGACCTAATTAGACTCAATTAGGACCTAATTAGACTTAATTCTAGACCAATTATGACCTATTAGAACCAATTATGACCAATTATGAGCAATTAGGACATATTTATACCTAATTAGACTTAATTAGACCAATTAGGACCTAATTTGACTTTATTAGACCAATTAGGACCTAATTAGACTCAATTAGACCAATTAGGATCTAATTAGACATAATTCTAAACCAATTAGGACCTATTAGGACTAATTAGGACCAATTAGGACCTATTTTTGTACCTAATTAGACTTAATTAGACCAATTAAGACCTAATTTGACTTAATAGACCAATTAGGACCTAATTAGACTCAATGCTAGACCAATTAAGACCTATTACGACCCAATTAGACCCAATTATACCTATTAGGACCAATTAGGACCAATTAGACCAATTAGGACCTAATTAGACTCAATTCTAGACTAATTAGGACCAATTAAAGACCAATTAGACATGCTATGAACCTATTATGACCTATTAGGACCCAATTAGACTTAATTAGACCAATTAGTACCTAATTAGACATAATATGAAGCTATTATGACCTATTAGGACCCAATTAGACTTCATTAGAATAATTAGGACCTAATTAGACATAATATAAACCTATTAGGATCTAATATGACCTATTAGGACCTAATTAGACTCAATTCTAGACCAATTAGGACGCAATTAGACTTAAGTCTAGACTAATTAGACCTATTAGGACCAATTAGGACCTAATTAGACTTAATTAAAGACCAATTAGACATAATATGAACCTATTATGACCTATTAGGACCAATTAGGACCAATAAGGACTAATTAGGACCAATAAGGACTAATTAGGACTAATTAGGACCAATTAGGACCTAATTAGACCCAATAAAAACTAATTAGGACCTAATTAGACTCAATGAAAGACCAATTCAACATAATATGAACCTATTAAGACCTATTAGGACCAATTAGGACCAATTAGGACTAATTACGACTAATTACGACCAATTAGGACTAATTAGGACCAATTATGACCAAATACGACTAATTAGGACCAATTAAGACCTAATTAGACCTAATTAGAACTAATTAGGATCTAATTAGACTTAATTAAAGACCAATTCAACATAATATGAACCTATTAGGACCTATTAGGACTAATTAGGATGAATTAGGACCAATTAGGACTAATTAGGACCAATTAGGACCAATTAGGACTAATTAGGACTAATTAGGACCAATTAGGACTAATTAGGACCAATTAGGACCAATTAGGACCAATTAGGACCAATTAAGACTAATTAGGACTAATTAGGACTAATTAGGACCAATTAAGACTAAGTAGGACCAATTAGGACTAATTAGGACTAATTAGGACCAATTAAGACCTAATTAGACCCAATTAAAATTAATTAGGACCTAATTAGACTTAATTAAAGACCAATTTGATATAATATGAACCTATTAGGACCTATTAGGACCCAATTAGACTTAATTAGACCAATTAAGACCTAATTAGACATAATATGAAACTACTAGGACCTAATATGATTTATTAGGACCTAATTAGACTCAATTAGACCAATTATGACCTAATTAGACTTAATTCTAGACTAATTAGACCTGTTAGGACCAATTAGGACCAATTAGACCCAATTAGGACCAATTAGGACCAATTAGGAGCTATTACATGACTAATTAGGACTAATTAGGACCTAATTAGACCCAATTAAAACTAATTAGGACCCAATTAGACATAATTAAAGACCAATTCGACACAATATGAACCTATTATGACCTATTTGGACCAATTAGGACTAATTAGGACCAATTAGGACCAATTAGGACTAATTAGGACCAATTAGGACCTAAATAGACCTAATTAGAACTAATTAGGACCTAATTAGACTTAATTAAAGATCAATTTGACATAATATAAACCTATTAGGACCTATTAGGACCTATTAGGACCAATTAGGACTAATTGGGACCAATTGGGACCAATTAGGACTAATTGGGACCAATTAGGACCAATTAGGACTAATTAAGACCAATTAGGACTAATTAGGACCAATTATGACCAATTAGGACTAATTATGACCAATTAGGACTAATTACGACCAATTAGGACTAATTAGGACCAATTAGGACCTAAGTAGACATAATTAAAACTAATTAGGACCTAATTTGACTTAATTAAAGACCAATTTGACATAATATGAACCTATTAGGACCTATTAGGACCAATTATGACCAATTATGACTAATTAGGACCAATTAGGACTAATTAGGACCAATTAGGACTAATTAGGACTAATTAGGATCAATTGGGATTAATTAGGACCAATTATGACCTAATTAGACCCAATTAGAACTAATTAGGACATAATTAGACTTAATTAAAGACCAATTGTCATGAGCCGTAATTGACGATACAAATGAGTAAACTTGATTTGAACATTATTCGAATAATAATAAATATGAGTCCTTATGAATAATTGTTATATATAATATTAATAATTAATAATTATTAATATTAATAATAACATTAATAGAATATTAACCTTAAATAATATTACTCAATAATAATATTAATATCACTCCATAAAATAATATATTATTAAATATTAATATATAATAATATATTATTGAAATAATTATGAATATTAGTAATAAACAAATAAATTTTAATAATATCTATATTTAATATAATCATACATTTGAAAACATATAAGGACATTACAACAACCAACAATATTCTTTAATCAATTTATAATAATTAATCAAATATATAATTGATCAATATACAATCAATTAGTTAATAGACAAATAAATAATAATAAATATAATTTATTATTAAATTCATTCTATAATGAAACCTAGACTATTATAATAATAATTGAATCAATAGAATTAATATAAATAATAAGTATAATTATAAAGTAGTAAAATAAATTATAAATAAATAATAAATTATTATTATTATTATAAATAAATAAAAATATAGAGGCATGTCTCTAAATCTAAAGGTGGCAACCCTTCAACATGCAAATGTATATAATGGATATCAAATCCATTCCTCCCGAAGGATAGATACATAGAAGAAATAAATAAAAATGAGAAGAATAACAAGAAGAGGTGATTATTCAAATTCCAACGAAAAATAAGAAAAGAAATGTAGGAGAAAATATAGGAGAAAATATAGGAGAAGATCAAGGAGGAAATGTAGGAGAATATTAAAAGGAAATAAATATTGAATAAGCTAAAAATAAAGGCATAAAGAAGGTAAGTATATCTTTTGAGTTAATTTATTTATTAGCATTGTATGAATTAGATATTAACAATAATATGAAATAAACTTTAGAATAATAAGTTATGAAAATTTAAATAATAAATTATGAAATATAGTAATATTGTTATGAAGTAAACTTGCATTTGAAATAATTTAACTCAAATATATTGATAAATAACTAACTAATATATAATATGAAATAAATACATTATATAAAGAATTATGAATTCTTGTGATTATAAGTATAAAATTATATAATGATGTATTATAATTATTAGGGATTGGCATCCTCCTAGTATACAACATTACAAATTACCATTCCCAAGGTAAATCCAAATACTAATTATGAATTTTAAGACAAATCAAGTAAGGTCCAAATTGGGGACATTACACCAATTCGACATAATATGAACCTATTAGGACCTAATTAGACTTAATTAAAGACCAATTCGACCTCTTGTCTCTTCCTCTCAAGTATAGCCTCTATAACCTCTGGGGCATACGAAGTGGTACCATGAATGTCATCCCTAATGATAATCAAGCTAGTAAGGATGGATTGACATGTGCTCTTATAGACACTAGAGCTAGTCAGATTATTTATGGATTCTTGGAACCATTCAATTTCTTTATTAGTGCATGCAAATAGTTCCGCAGGGGGAATCAGTGCATCTGCCATGTGTGATGTGCAATAATATGTCTAATAGATAGAATATATGTATACCTGAAAGATTTTATTTACTGTCAAATGAAGTCTACATATATAAATTTTCCTAATTTAATTGAAAATAAAATTAAAGTATACACATTTTGCTACATTATTTCAAAGTAAAATCAATTACATAAATTACTTTTAAATGTAAATAAACATGTACTGTACATATGTACACACACATGCATATATACATGTACACATATGTACAAGCATATATGTACACATACATATATACACACATGTATGTATATATATATATATATATATATATATATATATATATATATATATGACACATATGTGTGTGTGTGTGATGCAAGGGTAGGGAAGATACAAGCATAATCAAGTAGAATTAACTCCACTTGCATCTACATACATGTCCTGCTCAGAGTTACACATGGAAGCAATATATAATTCACATGAAACAATGAAGACATAATGTATATGAGGCAAGGCAAAATAGCTCTAACTTCGACATGATCCATCCAATCCTTATGCGCTCATAGGAAAAGGTTTTAGAATAGCTCCTCAACATCATGTTATCTTCGCATAACATGAAACCAACAACTGCAACAATTATAATGAAAACAACATATGGGTACAGAAAATAGGAAATGTTTTTGGTTGATGCAAGATTGCTCAAAGACCCAAGATTCTCCTACATCAAACACCCGGGGTAAATAAAGAACTGATGTCCACATTACACACTACTCATATTCTGACCTGAATCATAAAGATCCAACTTAGCTTGTGTAATCCATGAACTTTCTTCAACTTGCTTATCTTTCCACTAAACTAGGTATTCCATGCAGTCATTTCCTCTTGTACTCTTTCTCACTCTACTATTCAAGATCTTATCAATGTTGTCTTTATTCTTCTTAGGATAATCTAGATCATCTTCTATCTCATCATTTGATTCAAATGAGTCAAAGATATCTGTTGGGTATCCTAAAATTTTTTGAGGTTTGTGTCCAATTCTTGGTTTAAGTCTCCATGCGAGTGTTTTTCCTGAACTAGGGTTTGTAAAGTGTCGTGAAATGGTCTTGACATGTTCAGAAAAACCCTTACCCTAGGTCTTGTCTTCTAAAATGTTTCCATTTCATTTCCAAAATTCATGTGGCCTTCTTGTTTCTTTTTCTTGGTTACCTTTAAATCAGTTAAGTCGCTATTTATGCACATGCTTATTTGCCCCTAGTGTTCGCTGAATCAGGAAATGTATTATCAAAAGTCAAAACAATCTGGTGATTCAGCGAATGAGTCATGTTCATGTTCACTATTAATATCAGTCGCCAGTTCTCTAGATCCTCCAGCGGTTATCCCAGACATCCAGCGAATTGGTGAATGCATTAAAGCCAAGCTTTTTAACCCTTTGTTCGCTAAGTCTCCAAGTGTTTCGGCGGTTTCATTTTCCTTTCTGAGAACTAGCGAATGGCGGTTATCTCCAGTTCTCGCAATATTTGGTGGTCTTTTGAAACAATCTGGAGAACTAGCGAATGCTCTTTGTTCGCTTGTTCTCAGAATCTGGCGGTCAAGGGTCATTTCAACTAGAGAATTAGCGAATACCGTGGATTGCTTTCATGATCAACGGCCCTGTTTTAATCTCAAAATATCTGTGGGTCCTGCATATTTGATCTGGCGAATGAGCGACTAAATGAAAATAATGCTATCCTCTAAATTTGGCGGTTCTGATGGTTTGCCCAAAAGATTTCAGCGGAGATAAGTTTTCTCACATTCGCTTATTCTCGGAATAAGTTGGTGACATGCTAAACCATTCAGCGATTCAGCAAAGCCTTTGGTCGCTAGTTCTCTTAATAAAAAGGTAAAGGTTAAAACAATCTGGCAAATAAGCGAATCAATGGATGATAAGTTTTAAGGTCTCAGTCGCTTATTCTCGAAATGAAATTTTCAATGATATAGAGTATTTGGAGAACTAGCGAATGCTCTTTGTTCGCTGATTCTCGGAATTAAATGGTTAAGGGTTTTGATATTCAGAGAACTAGCGATAGCCATCGATTGATGAAGATCAACGGTCAATCTGGAATCTTGGTATAAAGTGATGATTAAGCTAAATGATTTAGCGACTCAGCGAAGCCAGTGTTCACCAGTTCTCCAGACAGTCAAGCAGTTAAGTATATCTTTAAGAGAATGCGCGAACCCTTTGTTCGCTAGATCTCCAGGAAAATTGACCGTCAGTCATAACATTAAAAGAATGGGAGATGGCTTTGTTCGCTAGTTCACCAAATGGTAATTGCAGGTTAACTGTGTAAGTGGGAGCCCTTTGTTCACTGATTCACGAAATGCATGGATGGTTAAGGATAGGATTCCGAGAACCCGCGAAGCTAATAGTCGCTAGTTCTCCAGATTTGAACCTGGGTCAAACAAGGATTCAGAGAACTAGCAAAGCCAGTGGTCGCCAATTCTCCAGTTGCTAGCTAGGGTTAGCATTTTATTCAACGATTAAGAGAAGCCATTAGTCACTGGTTCGCTAAATGAGCTCAGATGGAAAAGGTCATAAAGGGAAAAGAAAAAGGACTGGTGCCACATAGATAAAGTACTTTGTCGATATGGACATAAAACCAGTAAGCCATCAAATCAGCTTCAAGAAGAAAGATTGCATGACGCAAACAGTTTCAAGTACAGAATCATGATCATTCCCTCTTCACCTTATTTTCAAGTAGTTTAATCTATCTGTCAACATCTGGACATGGCGAGCTCAAAATTTGAAATCTGACGGTACATGAAATTGAATATGGGATCCATTAAGGAGATTTGCATTAAGTATGGTAGTTGCACACCTTGGATTCATATCGATAAGTAAGTGAAGCTCATTGTTTATTTGTTCAAGTTTCAGTTGTTAAGAGTTTCTGTCTATCCAGAGCATTTCTGAGCATAAAGCATTTGAGATACAGAGAATTGAAGGTGTTTCTGTAGCAAGGATGAGTCAACCTGAGAAGAGTGCAGCGTCTTCCAGTAGTGAGGCCAAGTCCAAAACTGGTGAGGACAAGAATAAGCCTAATTTTTTAGATGAATTCCTGAAACTGTTGCCGGGCTCCAGTCAGAACAAGAGGGCTGCTGATGACGTGTTTGAAGATCTTTTGGAATGGTGTAGAGACCCAATCACTCTGGAATTCACAGGTTACACCATTTTCAACTTCTTTTACAGCAATAAAAATAAGCATGTTCCTATCTGTAATGGTTGGGTGTTAGGATTAGGAAAAATGGTTGTCCCTGACGTTTTCCTAGATATTGATTTAATTGTTGCCCTAGCCAGAAGGTATGACCCTATCTCAAGGACAATTAGAAAAGAAGACCAATCACCCTTAGTTACTCTTGATAGGGGATCTTTTATGAAAGCTTTTGGTCTATACACGTCCTTTTCCACTGAGATTGATTTGAACAAAGAAAAGGCAAGATACAGAAGCAATGTAGGGTCAGTAAAAGACCAGTTGGTTAAGCATATGCCAAAACAGGACAAATACATAGCCCCCCTTCCTGCTAACATGAATGCCCCATACCAGTTCAAATCCCTCCATCATTATATGAGATATACTTGCTATGCATTATGTAGAGTTTTGGGAATGGATGGGAATGCAAAATTTTTACCAGCTGACTTGCTGATGATCATCCTGGATATTCAAAACCCCTTGGTAAACACTGACTATGATTACATTCAGTATGTGATCGATAGGATGCATCAGGGGCTGATGTCTGTTAAAGAAAGTAAAAGTCCTATTGAGTTCATACATTATTCTCTCTTAATGCATTTGATTCTATTTTTCAACATCAATAGTTTTGATGCAAACATGTTAAAACCAAGGTTCACTTTCAAGGATCAGCACAACCCAGTGCAGTTGTGGGTGAGGATATGGAATTCTACTTCTAATGAAGCAGATTTTTGTGTTTTTTAGAATTTCATTGTCTATCCTATTATCAGGATGCTAGGCATAAATGTCACCAGGCTATCTCCTAGAGTCCTCAGGCTTTTAAGACCACTACAGTATGTGGATAAGTGGGATGGAAATCATAATTGGGGTGATTTCTACTTAGGAGATAATTCCACCATTATCAGAGTTTATGGTTGTCCCCAACCCCCACATTTATTACCAAAGTATGTGCCTCCGAGATTGGCTTGTTTGGAATTTGTTTGGAAACTAATGTGTATAGATAAAGAGCTTCTGGCCCCTCACAGAAAGGGTACATTCACACCCAGGCAATTCAGGGTAGGTGATTTCCTGATAGGAAAGAGGGCTTTTCCTCAAATCAGTGCATGGTTACAACAATTTAAAATGGTTACTGGTGCTTGTAGGCACATAGATCCTGAAGACTTCATCAAGATTGCCAGGATGACTTACATCCCAAACATTGGTGTGATCAAGGAGCATGAAGGTTTGGATGAAGAAGATGTGATTAGAAACATCTTAGATGAAGATGAGGTTAAAAGGAGATGGTACAGATTCTTTGATTTAGTGGATTTGTCCAACCAATTGAAAGCATCTCAGATTCCTTTTGAGGTTTTTCTCCCTGATCTTCCTTATTTGAAGAAGATTGATGGGATGATTGAAAAATATGATACCTTGGCAAATCAATTGGAAGGCTTGATTGATCAGAATGAGCCAGAGAAGAAGAAAAAGAAAGATTATTCATCTTCTGATGAGGAAGAATTCATTGATGAGTCACAAGAAGAAGATAGTCCTCCATAGGTTGAGAGACCACCAGTTGTTGATCTTACTCAAGATCAACCAGAAATGCAGGATATTTCAGAGCCACCATTGAAGAGACAGAGGCTTGAGGAAGGTGAACCTTCAAGGCATGTGAGACAAAGAAGGGAAATTGATAGAGCATCTGCTCTTGTACCAGGTGATAGGCCATACCATCATCAATTAAGGAAAGCAATAAGAGCAGGCAAGAAGATAGCCATTGAGCAAGAAGGCAGAGAAAAGTCTTTATGGTTAGAGAAGGATATCAGAGAGGTTTATCAAGAGGAATTCTTGAGTGATGATCAGTTCATTAAGACTGATGAGTTCAAGAGTTTTCTCATTTGGAACAAGCAGCAAGAAGTAAAGAAAGCTCTGCCTGAAGGTATGGAGCCAAGTGAAGAAACTTTGAGAGCTCTTGCTTCATATGATCCTAGCCTTGATCCTATAACAGTGGACGAAGCCAGAGATTTGGTTAAATCAAGTGGAATGTTGTTAACCCCAGGATGGGATCTGACTTCTACATTCCTCATTGATCAATTAAGAAAGCAACCAGAGGGTAGCCTATCATATGAAGTTCACATTGGTGACATGATAAGAGGAAGTGGCTATGACCCTAAGTCCCAAGCTGTTGCAATGTGGTCCATGGCTCCCAAAACTCAAAAGCCATCTCTATTGAGTATAGAGGATAAGATGGAGGGGAATAAGATTATATGGACTGTACAAAATACAACAGACCTTGAAGTCTCCAAGGCAGTAACTCATTGGGCTAATCTGAATGAAGCCAAGACAGCTCAGCTGTCAGAAAGATATGCCAAATTGTTTGAGAGTTCAAGCATGGTAGCCAAGGATAGAGATTTGAAAATGATGAGGATCAAACAGTTGGAAGATGAGCTGGCAGAAATAAAGGTCAAACTTGAGGAAGCCTCAAAAATAATTCCTCCTCCTCCTTTGCAAGTTGAGGTACCTGTTCAGATAAACTTGGAAGCACCTGAGGGACCTATTGAAGACTTGGAAAAGGTGAAATTGGATGCATCCCTGGACACTATAGCCAAAATAGTGCAGTACAGGCAGGACAAAATAAAGGACAGGATGGATGCAGTTCATAAATCAGTCAGCCTATTACATCAGACCAATCAAAAGGTGAATGACTATTTAGCCACCTTGGAGCCACTATATAGCATTTGGTCTAGGAAGAATTTATTGTTTGATAAGCTTGACAGTTTACAAGAACACAGGCCTGATATCCCAAAAGTAGTAACTGATGTATTTGAAAGGATTGGCCTAATAAGTGCAGCGTCAAAGTTTTTCAAAGGAAAGTCAAACCAAATAAAGGCTAAGTTAGCCATGTTTGATAAAGATTACAGCAAGTATTTGCCCCCGGTATATGATGACAATGGAAATGTGGTTAAGTTGGAAGATTGGAAGTTGTCAATGGGTCAGTTGGTCATCAATCAAGATGCCTTCCTAAAAGATAATAAGGCTTTGGACGTGGAAGGAACTAACAATATAATTGATAGTTTATTCAAAGTTGAAAGTGACTGTATCAAGTTTATATCAGAAGTTAAAAATGTGACTGATTCTACATGGGAACGGCAAGTCAACTTGTTACAGGAGCTGCAGAGTTACGACTGGCCATCTGATGATGATGTGGCAGCTTGGGAAAAGCTAATCACAAAGAAGAAGAAGAAACCGGTTATCCAGCTGACAGAGGAGGAAGAAGAATAGATCGCACTTGGCACCTGATCTAGAATTTGAGGGAGAGCGTGTTCAAACAGAGAATGATGTAAATTAGCTTGTAATGGCCATCATCATTCATATGAAAAACTTGGTAACTGCTCTGAAAATATCTACAAACAAAGGTGCCAGTTGCAGAAGCTGTTCAGAACTGAAAATACGCCTTGCTGTCTTTATTAATATCTTTCTGTTTTTATTTTCTTTTGTTTTCTAGCACAATTTTCTATCAGCCATCCGAAGCTTGTTGCATCCTTTCGAGGATTCCAGGATGGTTGATTAGTATAAATAGTCTGTTCCTATTGATGATCGAGGTTGGAAAATATTTTGTAAAGGAGAGGTCTGAAATATAGAACCTGATTTTCTATGAAATCAAGGAAGATTGTACGAATGCATTTTATCAATTAATACAAATACACTGGAGTTCTGTTACTATCATTTGATTGTCTTTACATGTGGAGTGTTTTAGTTTCTTTATGCATTTAAATTGTAAGATAGTTTAAATACATCTTTCACAAGGTGAATGTAGGGGTTGAGCTTAAGTTTCTTTCAAGGAAAGAGTAAAATCTTAGGGGAGGTCTCTGGGAATTGAATATCTATATGTGGATTTGATGACAGGTGTAGGAATGGAAACAATGATATGTTAGGCATGTTATTTGAGTTTCATTGTATTCGCTTTAATAGATATATGTGAAGGTAGAGTTCGACTCTGATGCCCAGCAGATAAGGGACTGGTTTTAGATCCACTTACATTGGTTTACCATCCAATATATAATTGATTGAAATTTTACTTTATATGCATAATTTCCAGACTTGAGTCATATTATGACAAGTTCATAAATATGTATTTCAGTGCTTTGAAGAAGCAATAAACGAGGTTAACCCTTCCCTGAGTTTAACTCTAAAAGGAAGAAGGATGAATATCCTTAAGCCATTGTATCGTGTTGCTGTTTTTATAATCTATATCATGATGTTGTGTATCAGGATGATTTGGGTTATACTCAGAGTTTTAGCAACTTATTGAGTTGGATTTTGAGGGCAGTAACAGAACAGTGAAGGAGCAAGTTCTCAATTCAGAGCTCAGCTGAACGTTGAATTGATAGAGGTACACCCACTTGAGTATATATTACTCAAAGTGAAGAAGGTCTTAACCTTAATACCTTAGTAGTTTGTAACTTGCTAGGTTATAACCATTGGGATTATTTGAGTAATTGATTAATCTGCAGGTTCAAACACTAACAAAATTGGTGACTCTGCTGGGGATTTATTTTGATAGCCTGCAATAGGTTAGTGCAAGTCTTGTCTATTGTATGTTTGTAGACCAGTAAAAATAATTTTTCATTCCCGCTTGAGTAGTGGGTGGTGACTCTAAAGAAATCTGTGTTACCAGTTGCTGATAGTTGCAAAATTTTGTAAAAATTATTGTCATTTACAATGAGTCGACCAAGGAACACTAGGTCTTACTATAGGGATCATCCAGAAGATAATATAGGGGATGAACTCCACACACCAAGAAGAAAGCAATGGTCTAGGAGAGGCCAAAATAATGCTAGTTCCCAGGCTCATTCTCGAGAAAGATTTCGTGTTCCACTTCCTCATGAAACTTCTTTGTCTTCTAGTGATCCTGAGCATGTCAAAAGGGTCGCACCAGAGGTCTATATGCAGAAAGAAGTAGTCACAGAAGTAGGTTTTTTCCCTACTAGAGAAACCCTTGAACAACCTGATGAAACCTCTATTGCTGAAACAACTTCATATGATTCTGAGAAGTTAAGAGAGGAAGTGATTGCCTTGAGAGAAAAGGAACGTGAACAATTAGTAGAAATTGCTAATAGAATGAAGATAAGGGAACAACAGCTTCGTGAATTACTTCTGGAAAGGGAAGAACTCCTCAAGAGAACCAGGAGAAATGAGACCCATGTTAGTGATCTAAACCAGGATGTACAAGGTTTGGATAAAGACTTGTTTGGTGATATGCAAGCTTTGAGAAAGCAAGCTCAGGATACTAGGCCCAAACAAAGTGAATTTGAGGGAACAGGCCATGTTTTAAGACAACTAAATCCCTCTGAAATTAAAATAAACAAGGAGATTAAAATTGCCCCCAAGGAAATCCTTGATAAGGGAAAACAAAAAGTGGTGGGTGTTGCTATAAATGAACCAAAGAAGGTTGTGCCCATTCCTAATGTGCCTACTCAAGCTAGTATAGATTTAGACAGAGCTAGGAAAGCAAAGGAGGATTTGGCTATGCAACTTGAGAAACTTGAGTTAGAGGCTGCTGCAGATGAAATGAAGAGGAAGATTGCCTTTCTACATGCTAACATGAATACATCTGCTAGTAGTTCTGTCCCTATTACCATAGGAACAACTTCATCCAGTCAGCCTAACATTTCAATTCCAAATACTCAAGCCTTTCACTTTGGACAATATCCATCTGGACAATTTCCTAGTCAAATTCCCTTGGTTTCTCAGGGTACAGTGGGAACTATACCCTGTCAAAATGTTGCAATTACCCCTCTAAATCAGCCAACTATCCAAAGATGACCAGTTCATTTGGATAGATATAGGCCCTTGTTTTTTGATGGTATTCCTGGCCAACCTAATGCCATCCCCAATGAAATCAGGAAGAAGATCCCATTATTCACTGGGAATAATGTTATTACTTGTGAAGAGCATTTGAAGTTTTTCACAGATAAAGTTAATGACTATGAGATTGAGCATGAAGATGTCATTATGAAACTTTTTGTTCAATCATTGATTGAAGATGCTAGGGATTGGTACAGAGGGTTACCTGAGAACAGTATTGCTTCATGGGATGAATTTGTCAGGAGTTTTAAGGAGCAGTATGCTGAACATGTGAATTCTAGTTACATGCTCAATGAATTCAATAATATCAAGAAAAATTATAATGAGAGCATGTCAGAGTTCAATAGCCGGTTTCAAAAGGCTATGTACAAATTGTTCCAGGTATTGAGGTTGGATGATGCAGTTTGCATGACCACTTATTTCAATTCCATGGATGGTAAAATGTCTTATCTCCTAAGAGATAAAAATCCCCGCACCCTTAGGGATGCATTTAAATTGGCCATAAATATTGAGAGTAACCGAAAGGCATCTAGCCAAATGTACAAGAGGGATGAGGGTAAATTGTGGAAAGAGACCAGACCACAACATGCAAGGCCTTTTAAAGAGGAGGATAAAGGACCGGGTGCTAACAAGGAGTTCCCAACAAGATTTGATAAAGGTGGTAGAAACTTTCAAGATGCAAGACCTCCTTATCAAAGGCAGGACAAGGCCCCTAATTTGAGAGATATGCCTTACAAAACTAATTGGAAGGATGGGAGACCTGTTCTCGACAGTAATGAAGTACAAAAAGGGAGAGATACCCCAGATCCCTTAAAGAAAAATACTACACACAATGTAGAGAACACTCCTTGGTGTGTAGCTTGTAATATGCCTCATTCGCCCTTCCAGTGTGCTGTGGCCCAAGCCTTAGGAGAAGAGGTTGATAACTCATGTGCAGGAGATTATGAAGAATCTGAAAAGCCTACCATTAACATGTTTACTACAGATCCGATGGAGGATTTTGTGTCCTCAGATGATGAAGCAAGCTGTCCAGATGTTGATCATAAAATAAAGATTTTCTCTGATTATGAGCAACAAATATTTACTCAATCTGATCCTGAAGAATTTGATAATAATGATTATAAAACTCATATGGTAGGATCTAGATCAGATGAGAAGCAATGGAGGAAGCCCAGTGAAGAGGAAATCAAAAACTTAACTGTAGTTGCCATAACACAAGCAAGATCCTCATACAATTTGAGGAACAGAAAGGTGGATAATGAACAGGGAATTCCTAGATCAGTATTCATCAAAGGTAGTCCTTAGGATAAGGGTTTCCCAAAGCCCAATGTTATAGATGGCAAGGATCAAGAACTTGTGGGTGAAAAGAAGAAAGGGGAGGAAGTTAGTGTTGAGAAGATGAAAAAGAAAATTGGTAGGACAAAGGATCAATCTGATTCTCTTGTTGATTCCCCTGCATTTGATATGAGACATGCGTTGTCTCAGATGAAAGTGTCCATCCCTCTGCTTGAAATGTTGAAAATAGAAGAGCACAAGACAGCAGCCTTGGCTCTTATAAATGAGCAGAGATTTGCTCCTACCAAACAAGAGGAAGGGAGTTCTATAAAAAGGCCTATTCCCATCTCAGATGTATGTGTTGGGACAATTGTAACACAAGAACCTTCTTCCATCAATCCATTTTATGTCACTTTAATTGTGAATGACTTATTGTTAAAAAATTGTATGATAGACTCTGGTGCTGCCACAACTGTGATGCCATATCATGTGATGAAAGAATTAGGATTGCAAGTTGACACTTCTAATGGCAGGTGTTATGCAATGGATAATAGGGCAGTTCCTATTGTGGGGACTTTGATTGGAATTGAGGTAAAAATTGCTGCATTCCCAGAGGCTACATACAAAATGGATGTAGTTGTTGTGGATACAGAGCCTCACTATGGCATGTTATTGTCAAGACAATGGGCTGCAGCAGTGGGTGGAAAGCTGGAACTAGATCTATCTTATGCCACTATTCCAGTGAATGGGACTGAAGTAAAGTTGTACAGGGAGCCCCGTTCCTCAGTTATGGTGGAAATGGTTGCTCTGGAAGCCCTTAATTGTTTTGTAGATATTGACATGAACAATTTTGTGATTGAAGAAGTGTTACCTCAATTGAAAAATACAGACCCAATTGTGGAAGAATTGATGATGCAACAAGATAGCTTGTGGCAAATATTTTTTGATGGTGGATGCTCCAAAGAAGGATCAGGAGCTGGTGTTGTTTTCATTTCCCCATCAGGTAATACTTTCAAGTATTCCTTCTTGTTGACTTTCAGTTGTACAAATAATACTGCTGAATATGAGGCCCTGATCTTGGGATTAGATGTAGCCATAAAGCATGGTATTAAATGTTTAAATGTTCATGGTGACTCCCAATTGATTGTAGCCCAAGTAAGATCCCAATATGCCTCCAAGGATGAAAAACTCAAGTTGTATAAGCATGCTGTCTGGGATAGATTAGAATTTTTTGAAGCTTTTAATCTGCTCTGGGTAGAGAGGTCAAATAACATCATGGTAGACTTTCTTGCTAATGTTGCTTTGAAAAACAATGATATTACCCTCTCTGGTGTTTCCATGTTGGAAACTAAAACTAGGCCTGCAGTTCCTGACAATGTGTACAATTGGCAAGTTTTTGAGGATGATCTTGATATCCTTAGATTCCTTCAAGGCCTGGATCAATATGATGGTCGACAGATAGATTTCAATGAGGTACAGGAATGTATTGAAGGAAAAGAATGCATCATGGGAAATGAAATAGTTCAATTTCCTTCTAATCATATACCCAAAGGATTGGTAGAACTGGAGGGAATGTTTAAAATAAATGATGGTTGTCTGTCCCAAAAGTCTAATACGAAATTGGAAGACTTAGAGGAGATAAACCTAGGATCAGAAAATTCCCCACAAATGGTATACATTGGAAAGAAACTGAGTAGGGAGATCAGAGGCAACTTGATCAGACTTTTGAAAAGGTACAAACATGTGTTTGCCTGGTCATATGATGACCTCAAAGCTTATAGGGCTGATTTATTTCAGCATGAAGTTCCTCTAAAGGAGGAAACCACACCCTTCAGACAAAAGCAGAGACCCATTAATCCTTTACTGGCCACCAAAATGCAAGTTGAGTTGACAAAACTGAGAGATGCTGGTATTATTGAACCAATTAGGCACTCAACTTGGGTTTCAAACCTTGTACCAGTGAGGAAGAAGAATGGTGGCATCCAACTTTGTGTTGATTTTAGGAACCTAAATGTGGCATCACTCAAGGATAATTATGGATTGCCTAATATGGAGGCCATGCTGCACAGGGTGACTTGATGTGAACTCCTGTCAATGATGGATGGTTTCTCAGGGTATAACCAAGTGCTAGTCAAGGAATCAGAGCAATTCAAGATAGCCTTTACCACTCCTTGGGGAACTTATGTATATGTTCGCATGCCTTTTGGTCTAAAAAATGCTGGGGCAACTTTTCAGAGAGCCATGGATGTTGCTTTCAAAGAAATGATCAATGTCTTAATGGTAGTGTATCAAGATGATCTCACTACTTTTTCCAAAAGGGCTGATGATCATTGTTCTCATTTAGAAAGGATTTTTCTCAAGGCCTTAGAGTTTGGTGTGTCCTTGAATCCCAGGAAATGTCAATTTGCAGTGACAGAAGGAAAGCTACTAGGACACATAGTATCAAAAGAAGGAGTCAGGATTGATCCTGAAAGAGTGGAAGCCATCAAAAGGGTCCCTCCACCAAAGAATATAAAGGGTGTGCAATCATTTTTGGGGCAAATAAATTTTGTGAGAAGATTCATTGCTAACTTTGCAGAGTTGGTCAAGCCAATATTTAAGTTCCTTAAAAAGGGAATGAAATTTGAATGGAACTTGGAAGCTCAGCAAGCTTTTAAAAAAATTAAACAAACAATTCAAGAAGCTCCTATTTTGGTATCACCTGACTATTTAAAACCTTTTTCTCTGTTTTCTTTTGCATCTTTCCATACTATTGCAGCTGTCCTTCTGCAGAAAGATCAAGAAGGATATGAACATCCTATAGCTTTTTTCAGCAAGTCTTTGCAATCTGCTGAATTAAATTATGAAATAATGGAAAAGCAAGCTTATGCACTTGTGAAAGCAGTCAAGGCTTTCAGACCGTATTTGGTTTATGCAAAGGTTAATGCTTATGTACCCCATGCTACAGTAAAGGATATCTTGATACAGAGTGAAGTTACAGGGAAGAGATGTAAATGGATAAACAGGATTCAAGAGTTTGACCTTGAGATTCATATTACCAAATTGGTGAGAGGATTGGGACTTGCCAAGTTAATGACTGAGGAAAACATGGACCTTGTCCAGATAAATAATGTTGCTGCTAATGTTGATACAGTTACTAGTATTGAGATGCAACCCTGGTACAAGGATCTTGTTTATTTTATTAAAAATGCTAAATGTCCACCTGAATTGAATGATAATCAGAGAAGAAGCTTGAGATTATAGGCTCAAAGATATGTCCTCATTCAAGGTGATTTGTACTGGAAAGACAATGATGCCATTTTACTCTTCTGTTTGGATGAACATCAATTAGAGAAGGTGCTAAAAGAAATGCATTCTGGAATGTGTGGAGGGCATTATTCTGCTCGGTCAACAGCTCATAAAATTTTGAGGGCAGGATATTATTGGCCTGTATTGTTTAAAGACACCCACTCTTATGTTAGAAAGTGTGAACCTTGTCAAAGATTCTCAAAGAAACTAAAATTTTCAGGTGCATTGTTATTAAATCCAGTTGTTGCAGAAGCCCCTTTTGCAATGTGGGGTATGGATTTTATTGGAGAGTTCTCTGAAAAGTCCAGTGGAAGACATAGTCACATTTTGGTGGCTACTGATTACTTCACCAAGTGGATAGAAGCTATTCCCACTAGAGGAGCAACAAGTGCTGTGGTGATTGATTTCCTGATGAACAACATAATCACAAGATTTGGTGTCCCAATCAAATTGGTTGTAGACAATGCAATGAGTTTTAGGTCTCAGGAAATTACTAATTTTTGTGATGAAATGGGAGTTATCTTGTCTTATTCAAGCCCATATCACCCACAGGCCAATGGACAAGCTGAGTCTAGCAATAAGAGCATTTTGCAAATTTTGAAGAAGACCTTGGAAAAGAACAAAAGAGGTTGGCATGAGAAGTTAAAGTTAGCACTATGGGCTGATAGAATTTCTGAGAAAAAAGCCACAGGGAAGTCCCCCTTTGAAATGGTATATGGTGCAAAGACAAGATTGCCAATTAATAATTTCCTTCCCATCTACAAGTTTATGCAAGAGGAAGATATTGAAATCAGTAACCCACTGCAAGATAGGATGGTTCAGCTGATTGAGTTGGATGAGATAAGAAGGGAAGGGCAGAAAAATAACATCAAACTGTAGCAAAAAATGAAATATCTTTTCGATAAAAGGGCTACTGTGAGAAAATTTCAGCCTGGTGACATGGTTCTTCAATGGAATGCTAGATTTGAAGACAAAGGGAAGCATAAAAAATTTGAGTCCTTATGGATGGGTCCCTTCATTGTTTGTCAAATTCATGGCAAAGATTCTTATTTTTTTCAAGGTATGGATGGTGAAGAGCAAGAATTGCCAGTGCATGGACAATTCTTGAAGTTTTTCTTCAGTTGAAAGTTCTTTTTCCATGCACAGTAGGCTTGTATTATATGTATAGGTGTGTTTGCTTCTCATTTTAGGTTCAGGTTTTGTGGTCTGCCTCCCAGAGATTCATCGTTTCTTGCTGTGATCTTACAATCAAGCATCCTCAGATAGAGCCATTGTTGGGTATCCTAAATTTTTTTGAGGTTTGTGTCCAATTCCTGGTTTAAGTCTCCATGCGAGTGTTTTTCCTGAACTAGGGTTTGTAAAGTGTCATGAAATGGTCTTGACATGTTCAGAAAAACCCTTACCCTAGGTCTTGTCTTCTAAAATGTTTCCATTTCATTTCCAAAATTCATGTGGCCTTCTTGTTTCTTTTTCTTGGTTACCTTTAAATCACTTAAGTCGCTATTTATGCACATGCTTATTTGCCCCTAGTGTTCGCTGAATCAGGAAATGTATTATCAAAAGTCAAAACAATCTGGCGATTCAGCGAATGAGTCATGTTCATGTTCACTATTAATATCAGTCGCCAGTTCTCTAGATCCTCCAGCGGTTATCCCAGACATCCAGCGAATTGTCGAATGCATTAAAGCCAAGCTTTTTAACCCTTTGTTCGCTAAGTCTCCAAGTGTTTCGGAGGTTTCATTTTCCTTTCTAAGAACTAGCGAATGGCGGTTATCTCCAGTTCTCGCAATATTTGGCGGTCTTTTGAAACAATCTGGAGAACTAGCGAATGCTCTTTGTTCGCTTGTTCTCAGAATCTAGCGGTCAAGGGTCATTTCAACTAGAGAATTAGCGAATACCATGGATTGCTTTCATGATCAATGACCTTGTTTTAATCTCAAAATATCTGTGGGTCCTGCATATTTGATCTGGCGAATGAGCGACTAAATGAAAATAATGCTATCCTCTAAATTTGGTGGTTCTGATGGTTTGCCCAAAAGATTTCAGCGGAGATAAGTTTTCTCACATTCGCTTATTCTTGGAATAAGTTGGTGACATGCTAAACCATTCAGCGATTCAGCGAAGCCTTTGGTCGCTAGTTCTCTTAATAAAAAGGTAAAGGTTAAAACAATCTGGTGAATAAGCGAATCAATGGATGATAAGTTTTAAGGTCTCAGTCGCTTATTCTCGAAATGAAATTTTCAATGATATAGAGTATTTGGAGAACTAGTGAATGCTCTTTGTTCACTGATTCTCAGAATTAAATGGTTAAGGGTTTTGATATTCAGAGAACTAGCGATAGCCATCGATTGATGAAGATCAACGGTCAATCTGGAATCCTAGTATAAAGTGATGATTAAGCTAAATGATTTAGCGACTCAGCGAAGCCAGTGTTCACCAGTTCTCCAGACAGTCAAGTAGTTAATTATATCTTTAAGCGAATGCGCGAACCCTTTGTTCGCTAGATCTCCAAGAAAATTGACCGTCAGTCATAACATTAAAAGAATGGGAGATGGCTTTGTTCACTAGTTCGCCAAATGGTAATTGCAGGTTAACTGTGTAAGTGGGAGCCCTTTGTTCACTGATTCGCGAAATGCATGGATGGTTAAGGATAGGATTCTGAGAACCCGCGAAGCTAATAGTCACTAGTTCTCCAGATTTGAACCTGGGTCAAATAAGGATTCAGAGAACTAGCGAAGCTAGTGGTCGCTAGTTCTCCAGTTGCTAGCTAGGGTTAGCATTTTATTCAGCGATTAAGAGAAGCCATTAGTCGCTAGTTCGCTAAATGAGCTCAGATGGAAAAGGTCATAAAGGGAAAAGAAAAAGGACCGTTGCCACATAGATAAAGTACTTTGTTGATATGGACATAAAACTAGTAAGCCATCAAATCAGCTTCAAGAAGAAAGATTGCATGATGCAAACAGTTTCAAGTACAGAATCATGATCATTCCCTCTTCACCTTGTTTTCAAGTAGTTTAATCTATCTGTCAACATCCGGACATGGTGAGCTCAAAATTTGAAATCTGAGGGTACATGAAATTGAATATGGGATCCATTAAGGAGATTTGCATTAAGTATGGTAGTTGCACACCTTGGATTCATATTGATAAGTAAGTGAAGCTCATTGTTTATTTGTTCAAGTTTCAGTTGTTAAGAGTTTCTGTCTGTCCAGAGCATTTCCGAGCATAAAGCATTTGAGATACAGAGAATTGAAGGTGTTTCTGTAGCAAGGATGAGTCAACCTGAGAAGAGTGCAGCATCTTCCAGTAGTGAGGCCAAGTCCAAAACTGGTGAGGACAAGAATAAGCCTAATTTTTTAGATGAATTCCTGAAACTGTTGCTGGGCTCCAATCAGAACAAGAGGGCTGCTGATGACATGTTTGAAGATCTTTTGGAATGGTGTAGAGACCCAATCACTCCGGAATTCACAGGTTACACCATTTTCAACTTCTTTTACAGCAATAAAAATAAGCATGTTCCTGTCTGTAATGGTTGGGTGTTAGGATTAGGAAAAATGGTTGTCCCTGACGTTTTCCTAGATATTGATTTAATTGTTGCCCTAGCCAGAAGGTATGACCCTATCTCAAGGACAATTAGAAAAGAAGACCAATCACCCTTAGTTACTCTTGATAGGGGATCTTTTATGAAAGCTTTTGGTCTATACACGTCCTTTTCCACTGAGATTGATTTGAACAAAGAAAAGGCAAGATACAGAAGCAATGTAGGGTCAGTAAAAGACCAGTTGGTTAAGCATATGCCAAAACAGGACAAATACATAGCCCCCCTTCCTGCTAACATGAATGCCCCATACCAGTTCAAATCCCTCCATCATTATATGAGATATACTTGCTATGCATTATGTAGAGTTTTGGGAATGGATGGGAATGCAGAATTTTTACCAGCTGACTTGCTGATGATCATCCTGGATATTCAAAACCCCTTGGTAAACACTGGCTATGATTACATTCAGTATGTGATCGATAGGATGCATCAGGGGCTGATGTCTGTTAAAGAAAGTAAAAGTCCTATTGAGTTCATGCATTATTCTCTCTTAATGCATTTGATTCTGTTTTTCAACAAGAACAGTTTTGATGCAAACATGTTAAAACCAAGGTTCACTTTCAAGGATCAGCACAACCCAGTGCAGTTGTGGGTGAGGATATGGAATTCTACTTCTAATGAAGCAGATTTTTGTGTTTTTCAGAATTTCATTGTCTATCCTATTATCAGGATGCTAGGCATAAATGTCACCAGGCTATCTCCTAGAGTCCTCAGGCTTTTAAGACCACTGCAGTATGTGGATAAGTGGGATGGAAATCATAATTGGGGTGATTTCTACTTAGGAGATAATTCCACCATTATCAAAGTTTATGGTTGTCCCCAACCCCCACATTTATTACCAAAGTATGTGCCTCCGAGATTGGCTTGTTTGGAATTTGTTTGGCAAATAATGTGTATAGATAAAGAGCTTCTTGCCCCTCACAAAAAGGGTACATTCACACCCAGGCAATTCAGGGTAGGTGATTTCCTGATAGGAAAGAGGGCTTTTCCTCAAATCAGTGCATGGTTACAACAATTTAAAATGGTTACTGGTGCTTGTAGGCACATAGATCCTGAAGACTTCATCAAGATTGCCAGGATGACTTACATCCCAAACATTGGTGTGATCAAGGAGCATGAAGGTTTGGATGAAGAAGATGTGATTAGAAACATCTTAGATGAAGATGAGGTTAAAAGGAGATGGTATAGATTCTTTGATTTAGTGGATTTGTCCAACCAATTGAAAGCATCTCAGATTCCTTTTGAGGGTTTTTTCCCTGATCTTCCTTATTTGAAGAAGATTGATGGGATGATTGAAAAATATGATACCTTGGCAAATCAATTGGAAGGCTTGATTGATCAGAATGAGCCAGAGAAGAAGAAAATGAAAGATTATTCATCTTCTGATGAGGAAGAATTCACTGATGAGTCACAAGAAGAAGATAGTCCTCCACAGAATGAGAGACCACCAGTTGTTGATCTTACTCAAGATCAACCAGAAATGTAGGATATTTCAGAGCCACCATTGAAGAGACAGAGGCTTGAGGAAGGTGAACCTTCAAGGCATGTGAGACAAAGAAGGGAAATTGACAGAGCATCTGCTCTTATACCAGGTGATAGGCCATACCATCATCAATTGAGGAAAGCAATAAGAGCTGGCAAGAAGATAGCCATTGAGCAAGAAGGCAGAGAAAAGTCTTTATGGTTAGAGAAGGATATCAGAGAGGTTTATCAAGAGGAATTATTGAGTGATGATCAGTTCATTAAGACTGATGAGTTCAAGAGTTTTCTCATTTGGAACAAGCAGCAAGAAGTAAAGAAAGCTCTGCCTGAAGGTATGGAGACAAGTGAAGAAACTTTGAGAGCTCTTGCTTCATATGATCCTAGCCTTGATCCTATAACAGTGGACGAAGCCAGAGATTTCGTTAAATCAAGTGGAATGTTGTTAACCCCAGGATGGGATCTGACTTCTGCATTCCTCATTGATCAATTGAGAAAGCAACCAGAGGGTAGCCTATCATATGAAGTTCACATTGGTGACATGATAAGAGGAAGTGGCTATGACCCTAAGTCCCAAGCTGTTGCAATGTGGTCCATGGCTCCCAAAACTCAAAAGCCATCTCTATTGAGTATAGAGGATAAGATGGAGGAGAATAAGATTATATGGACTGTACAAAATACAACAGACCTTGAAGTCTCCAAGGCAGTAACTCATTGGGCTAATCTGAATGAAGCCAAGATAGCTCAGCTATCAGAAAGATATGCCAAATTGTTTGAGAGTTCAAGCATGGTAGCCAAGGACAGAGATTTGAAAATGATGAGGATCAAACAGTTGGAAGATGAGCTGGCAGAAATAAAGGTCAAACTTGAGGAAGCCTCAAAAATAATTCCTCCTCCTCCTTTGCAAGTTGAGGTACCTGTTCAGATAAACTTGGAAGCACCTGAGGGACCTATTGAAGACTTGGAAAAGGTGAAATTGGATGCATCCCTGGACACTATAGCCAAAATAGTGCAGTACAGGCAGGACAAAATAAAGGACAGGATGGATGCAGTTCATAAATTAGTCAGCCTATTACATCAGACCAATCAAAAGGTGAATGACTATTTAGCCACCTTGGAGCCACTATATAGCATTTGGTCTGGGAGGAATTTATTGTTTGATAAGCTTGATAGTTTACAAGAACACAAGCCTGATATCCCAAAAGTAGTAACTGATGTATTTGAAAGGATTGGCCTAATAAGTGCAGCGTCAAAGTTTTTCAAAGGAAAGTCAAACCAAATAAAGGCTAAGTTAGCCATGTTTGATAAAGATTACAGCAAGTATTTGCCCCCGGTATATGATGACAATGGAAATGTGGTTAAGCTGGAAGATTGGAAGTTGTCAATGGGTCAGTTGGTCATCAATCAAGATGCCTTCCTAAAAGATAATAAGGCTTTGGACATGGAAGGAACTAACAATATAATTGATAGTTTATTCAAAGTTGAAAGTGACTGTATCAAGTTTATATCAGAAGTTAAAAATGTGACTGATTCTACATGGGAACGGCAAGTCAACTTGTTACAGGAGCTGCAGAGTTACGACTGGCCATCTGATGATGATGTGGCAGCTTGGGAAAAGCTAATCACAAAGAAGAAGAAGAAACCGGTTATCCAGCTGACAGAGGAGGAAGAAGAATAGATCGCACTTGGCACCTGATCCAGAATTTGAGGGAGAGCATGTTCAAATAGAGAATGATGTAAATTAGCTTGTAATGGCCGTCATCATTCATATGACAAACTTGGTAACTGCTCTGAAAATATCTACAAACAAAGGTGCTAGCTGCGGAAGCTGTTTAGAACTGAAAATACGCCTTGCTATCTTTATTAATATCTTTCTGTTTGTATTTTCTTTTGTTTTCTAGCGCAATTTGCTATCAGCCATCCGAAGCTTGTTGCATCCTTTCGAGGATTCCAGGATGGTTGATTAGTATAAATAATCTGTTCCTATTGATGATCGAGGTTGGAAAATATTTTGTAAAGGAGAGGTCTGAAATATAGAACCTGATTTTCTATGAAATCAAGGAAGATTGTACGAATGCATTTTATCAATTAATACAAATACACTGGAGTTCTGTTACTATCATTTGATTGTCTTTACATGTGGAGTGTTTTAGTTTCTTTATGCATTTAAATTGTAAGATAGTTTAAATACATCTTTCACAAGGTGAATGTAGGGGTTGAGCTTAAGTTTCTTTCAAGGAAAGAGTAAAATCTTAGGGGAGGTCTCTGGGAATTGAATATCTATATGTGGATTTGATGACAGTTGTAGGAATGGAAACAATGATATGTTAGGCATGTTATTTGAGTTTCATTGTATTCTCTTTAATAGATATATGTGAAGGTAGAGTTCGACTCTGATGCCCAGCGGATAAGGGACTGGTTTTAGATCCACTTACATTGGTTTACCATCCAATATATAATTGATTGAAATTTTACTTTATATGCATAATTTCCAGACTTGAGTCATATTATGACAAGTTCATAAATATGTATTTCAGTGCTTTGAAGAAGCAATAAATGAGGTTAACCCTTCCCTGAGTTTAACTCTAAAAGGAAGAAGGATGAATATCCTTAAGCCATTGTATCGTGTTGCTGTTTTTATAATCTATATCATGATGTTGTGTATCAGGATGATTTGGGTTATACTCAGAGTTTTAGCAACTTATTGAGTTGGATTTTGAGGGCAGTAACAGAACAGTGAAGGAGCAAGTTCTCAATTTAGAGCTCAGCTGAACGTTGAATTGATAGAGGTACACCCGCCTGAGTATATATTACTCAAAGTGAAGAAGGTCTTAACCTTAATACCTTAGTAGTTTGTAACTTGCTAGGTTATAACCATTGGGATTATTTGAGTAATTGATTAATCTGCAGGTTCAAACACTAACAATATCAACAATGTTTTTGATTAAGGAAAATAGGTTTTAAAGGGGCCTTGAAACCCAAATAGTAATAAGCATAAATAGAAATATAGCAGTTAAAGTTCACCAAGATATGATAGCCATAGCCAAAAAGACCAAGCATAGACCAACATTAAACCAAATAGTGAAAACTAGAAAAAAGGACCAGAGACATAAAGCAAAAAGCTAGGCCAAGCCTAAAAAACTAGGGGAGCAGCTCATGCGAACTCTCTAAGGATCTCCGCCGCTTGAAACTTGAGCTCAGATGCCTTGTCCACAGCATCCTTGAGTTCAGCCAGATCCTTGTCAGGTTCCTGCATGTCTTTCTTCATTGTGCTTGACCTAGTCAAAGATATCAATAATGTTGAATATAGGTGATATATCCATTTCCTCTAGTAATTCCACTTCATAAGCATTTCCATTGTCAAACTTCTTTAGAATCTTGCAAGCTCCAAACTTCTTCATTTTTAGCTTGTTGTAGGTACCAACTGGATATCTATTCTTCTCTAAATGAACCATAACCTCATCTCCAAATTTGAAAGATATATGTCTCCTTCTCTTATCTTCTCTTTTTTTATATTTTAGATTACTGTCCTCCAAATTCTTTTTGACTTCATCATGTAAAGTTCTCATGAAGACTGCAAAATCCTCAGCTTCAACACTTCTTCTTGTCTCAGTAGGAAAATCTCTCATCTCTTTGGTTCCCTTAGGATGAAATCCAATAACAATCTCAAATGGTGTCCTCTTAGTGCTTCTATTCAAATAATTATTATATGCAAACTCTACTTGTGCCAAAACTAAATCCCAATTAGAAGGGTTATCTCCAACTAAACATCTCAATAAGTTTCCCAAACTTTTGTTCACAACTTCAATCTGTCCATCCATTTGAGGGTGAAATGTAGAACTAAAATTCAATTTTGTATTCATATTCTTCCAAAGTGTTTTCAAAAATTAACCAGTGAACTTAGTATCTCTATCTGAAATAATAGTTTTTGGAAAACTATGTAATCTTACCACTTCCTTGAAGAATAATTCAGCTACATGTAATGCATCAGATGTCTTCTTACAAGGTATGAAATGAGCCATCTTTGAAAATCTATCAACCACTACCAAAATAGAATCATTACCTCTTTGAGTTCTAGGAAATCCAAGAACAAAGTCCATACTCACATCTTCCCAAGGTTTATTATGTATAGGAAAAGGTGTATACAATCCCAAATTCTGACTAGTTCCTTTTGTTGTTTGGAAAATTCTGCAACCTCTAACCACTCTCTATACATCTCTATAAATGTGTGGCCAGAAATATCTTTTCGAAATCAATTTCACAGTCTTATCAATCCCAAAATGTCCAACAAGTACACCACTATATTTCTCCTTTATTATGTTCTCTCTCATAGATCCTCTAGGTATGCACAACTAAATTCCTTTAAACAAAATATCTTCTTGAATGAAATAATCAGTCCACTTATCACTCATTGTTTGTTCCTTACAAGATTTCCAAGGCTCTACAAAATCAAGGTCAGTTTCATACAAACACTTCAAATCATCAAAACCAAGTACCTCAACTCTCATTTCTGTCAGCAAATTTCTTCTTCAACTCAAGGCATCAGCAACTTTATTTGACTATCCACTTTTATGCTCCAATGAAAAGGAAAAATTCTACAAGAACTCAACCCACTTCATATGTCTCTGATTCAATTTATTTTGACTTCCCAAATACTACAAAGCTTTATGGTCAGTATACATCACAAAATCTTTAGGAATCAAATAATGTCTCCATTTCTTCAAATCTTGAATAATAGCATAGAATTCCTGGTCATAAACTGAATATTTTCTCTTAGCACCATTCAAATTTTCACTAAAGAAAGCTATAGGTCTTCCTTCTTGACTCAAAACAACTCCAATTGCACTTCCACTAGCATCACATTCAACTTGAAAAACCTTACTGAAATTAGGAAAAGCAAGTGTAGGCAACTCTGTAACTCTTTGTTTCAATGTTTCAAAACTCTTTTGTGCTCCATGAGTCCATTTGAAATCTCTTTTATCTCCTCTCATAGTTTTAGTCATAGCATTACAAATAGAACTAAAATTTCTGATAAACTTCCTATAAAAACTTGCCAATCCATGAAATGATCTTACCTCTCCAACATTCTCTGGTGTAGGCCAATCAAGTATAACTCTCACTTTCTTAGGGTCTATCATCAATCCATTAGCTGAAATTACAAAACCAAGGTACACAATCTCCTCTTTCATAAATGAACATTTCTTCAAATTAATCAGCAACTTTTCTTCCTTCAATCTTTGCAATACTTGTCTGATACATTCAAGATGTTCTTCCTTACTCTTAATGAATATCAAAATGTCATCAAGATATATGATCACAAACTTATCCAAGAATCTTTTCAGAACTTCATTCATCGGCCTCATGAAAGTACTAGGTGCATTAGTGAAACCAAAAGGCATAACCAACAATTATACAAATGTTCATTAGTCTTAAAAGAAGTTTTCCATACATCCCCTTCTCTAATCCTAATCTGATGATAACCACTCTTCAAATCAATCTTTGTGAAATGCTTTTCTCCACTCAAACTATCCATTATGTCATCCATCCTAGGCAAAGGAAATTTGTAGTTTAGTGTTATCTTGTTTATAGCTCTATAATTAGTGCACATTCTCCATTCTCCATTCTTTTTCAGTGCTAACATTGTAGGTATTGCACAAGGACTCAAACTTTCTCTAATCAAACCTATCTCAAGAAATTCTTGCACTTGTTTATTCAAATTAGTCCTTTCATCAGATGTCAACCTATGTGGTACTTTATTAGGAAAACTAGCTCTAGGTATCAAATCCATATAGTAACTTATACTTCTCATAGGAGGCAAACCATTAGGTACATTATCAGAAATGATGTCATGAAATTCAGTCAACAATGGTTTAACCTCAAGTGCATGTTCTAACTCATCTTGTTTCTCAGTTTTCCTTGGAATCAAAGCATAGCAAACATTTTGTTCTTTCATTTATCTTGCAAACTTTTTACCCTCAACCAAGAAAACTCTAAACCATAGTATAGTGACCTTCATCAAACTTCTCTACCAAAGGAAATGATACTTGTTTCTTTCCATCCATCGAAATAGTATATTGATTCAATCTACCATCATGCAAAGCTTTCCTATCATATTGCCAAGGTCTACCAAAAATAATTCCTATCATGATAATTCCCAATTTTGAATTTAACAAGGCATTGCTCACTTACAAGTAGTTTATGCTCCTTCTAGATCCAAGAAATATGGTAAGGCTTACGATATCTCAATCTTTGCAACTACAACTTGTTAACTAGCTCTTCAGATGCTAAATTATCAGAACTTCCACTCTCAATGATTACCATGCAACATTTATCAGTGATCTTACATTTGGTTCTAAAAAAACTTTTCCTCAGAATAGGTTCCTCATTAGCTTCTTCATTCCACCAGATCCTTCTTAATATCAAGTTCTCACCATGTTTAGGTTCTTCTTCATCTTTCCAAGCATTTTCATCCATGTCTTGATCTTTTCTTTTCTTCTCTTCTGTATTTCAGTTTGCAAATGATCCCACCAAAGAGATGCATGACCTTTCAAATTTGTGACTACTATCTTAACCTTCTTATTATCAAGAGTACCTTCATACTCAAAGTATTTATCCATCTTAGATATCCAATCCAAAAGTGCATTGGTCTAGAGTCTTCCATCATAGCAAGAAACTTCAACTGCAGGTCTGGAGTTAGCCTTAAACAAAACTCTCAAAAGTCTTTCCTCATCTTGTTCAACTTCAAGTTTAGGATTAGGTACTACCTCTTCTTCATCACTAACATCTTCAAGATGTGCGCCTCTTCTCTAGCTTGTCTCTACAACTTCAAGCCTAGTTGCAATGTACCTCAACATATCCATGATAGCATTATCATTTCTGATGTAGTCAAGGTAGGGGAATCCGATGAAGGACTGACTGACCTTGTAGCCAAACAAATACATAGCGAAAATACACAACAATAGATATGATATAGAATAAAACTATTTATTCATCAAATCATCGATTACATGCAATGTGTCAGGCTATAAGACCTTCCCGATTATGGCTAGATACAAAGCAAGAACAGTCTACAAGATCTCACAAGATCCAAATCCTTTCTACAACATCAATATTCAGCTAGCCTAGGTCTGCAACACATAGCACACTGGTAAGCACCCAGGAAAGATCTAAACTTGTACTCAAACTTCCAAGAAATATTCCTATTCCTAAGCTCGCAGGCTACTTATTTCCACTACCAACTCTCTGATGAATAAAAAACTACCCAAACATCCTATAAATAATGATTCCCAACCACAAGCCGGATGATGAAAAAATTAACCCTTACCAACAAATATTAAATGCTAAAACATTAGTTGGATCTAAAATAGCCTTACAAATAAAATAAACTCTCCAAGATGGCCCCAAACAATCATTAGATCTACATAGAAGAATGCAACATGCTAGATCTAGGTCCTCTCATGTCCAACGGTCAATCCATAACTCAAGGAGCATGACCCAAATCAATGAAACCAATTGGCCAAGCTGATCCATTTAAACAATCCAGTCAATAAGCAAGAACACCAAGCAATAGAGGAAATAACTGAGCACCAGTCAATCAACCACACCGAGCATGATCAAGAAACATAGTTATCACTAAGTGCCAGTGAACCGATGCCTTTAATTACCAAGTGTTCTTCAAAGACTGAGCACCCTGATAAATACTAAAACTAAGAAACTAGTCACCCAAACTGAGCAAGTATACCAGCAAACCAAGATCAAAACTAACAATCTACCTTCAAAGACAAACATATTTTTGGTTGATATAGGATTGCCAAGAATCCTAGGATGCTCCTGCATCAGACACCCCAGGTAAGAAAGATTTTCTCATAAGGAAATCAGGAACGTCTCAAGGGAATCAAAATAGGTATGCCAAATCTATTCTTAACCCATATCTCCTCTTCTCCTTTACTCCTAGTAGTCTTCACTTCATTCATTTCTCCCTGCAGAAAGTTCTTCTTCTTTCCAATTTTCTTATCCTTTATGTCTGCAACTGATAACAATCAACTCTGACCACTACCGATCACATCAGTGCCTCAGTAAGGTTCAGCCTCTTCGGACTCCTTAATCAACTCAGTTTCATCTGCATCTCTCTGTGTCATAAATGTCATCATCTATTGTACTATCTTTGTCAGAAAGATCATCTACCTCTTAATCTCTAAAAACTCTTCAGATATACCATTCTCCTTCTCTTTCAAACTAGGCTTCATAGGAATAGGTTCATCAACCCTCTGCTCCTGAGGTTTGTCATAAGGACAACACCTGATAACTCCACATCCCTTAACCCTTGTTTTTTTTTAAAGTATCAGCTTATGCCAAGCTCCTTCATGCCTAATCACATAAGTATTAGCATGACCATCAAACAACACATTTATGTCAAACTACCAAGGTCTACCAAGCAACAAATGACAAGCATCCATAGGCAATATATCACACAATATCTCATCATGATAAGATCCAATCTAAAAATTAACCAAGCATTGTTCTTCAATCCTAACCTTAGACACATCTTGTATCCAACTAATCTGATAAGGATTAGGATGTTTCTTTCTTCCCAAATTCAACTTACTAACCATCTCTTCCGAAACAAAGTTCTCAGAACTACCACCATCAACTATAACATTACATACCTTATTCTTAAACTTACATCTAGTTCTAAAAAATTCTTTCTTTGCACCTATTCCTGGACACATGCAGCTAATCTCCTAGTGATAAGTGTCTCACATTTTTCTGCAACATTCATAATATCTTCTTCAGCAGTCAGTGCCACCCTTTTCTTAGGACAATAAAAACTTCTATGACTAGCTTCACCACAGTTATAACAAGTACCAGTGAACTCATCCTTCCACCTTCCTCTCTGTCCATTATTGAAACTCTTAGTACCTTGACCATTGCTAGATCCCACATCAGACTTGGGATTCTCTATCACATTACTTTCAGCAACTGTCTCACCAGTTTTACCTCCTCGGTTCCTATTGTTTTGTCTTCCTTCAAACTTCTTATTCAGCTTCTCTTCAATATTTAATGCTACTTGATAAGCTTCTCCTATTGTTTTCATCTAAACAGTAAGTAACTCTTCTTGAATACTAGGTCTCAAACCATAGACATACCTAGCAACCTTCTCATTATCAGCTTCAGAATGACCAGTCCTAATTAGGTTTCTATAGAACTCCTCAGTATATTCCTACATTGATTTGTTAGTCTTCTTCGAAGCTTACATCTTCTTAAACATGTCTAATTCATAATCCACTTGAATGAATTGCTTCTTCAACTTATTTACCATTTGGTTCCACTTAGTGATCTTTTATTTTCCTCTTCTACCTCTTTCCAACTAAACTTCTTTCCACCAAATATTTGCATGACCTTTCAAGTTAGTCTTTGCAAATCTAACCCTATTAGGATCTTCTATTTCTTCATACTCAAAGTATTCATCCATCTCATTAATCCAATCAATCAATTCTTCTGGCCTAAGGCTTCTAGAATATGTAGAAACTTCAATCTTAGGTCTTTTCCCAATCTTAGACATAGCTTTTATAATTTGATTCTCCTCCGGATCTCTAGCTTCTTCTACAACTTCTTCAAAATGATCTTCTTCCTTAGATTCATCATCACTATCCTCTTTCAAGGTAGGCTTCTTCTTTCTCAATTCTTCTTGTATATCTTGTACTTAGTTTTGAAAAGCCCTAAAATCATCAAGACTGAATTCTTCAGTAGCTTCTTCCTCTAAGATCTCATGATTTCTCCTTAGAGGCATCTTCAAATCAAGATCCAGACATGAACACACAAGATCCACTCGGCTCCAACAATAGACTTTTCTCAAATAGGAACAAACTTCGCTCTAATACCACCTGACACAGTCAAGGTAGGGGAATCCAATGAAGGACTGACCGACCTTATAGCCAAACCAATACATAGTGGAAATACATAACAATAACAACAAATTTGATATAGAATAGAACTCTATTCATCAAATCACCAATTACATGCAATGTGCCAGGCTATAAGGCCTTCTCGATTACAGCTAGATACAAAGAAATAATAGTCTACAAGATCTCCCAGGATCCAAATCCTTTCCACAACATCAATATTCAGCTAGCCCAGGTCTACAACACACAACACACTAGTAGGCACCCAGGAAAGATCTAAACTTATACTCAAACTTCCAAGCAATCTTCCTATTCCTAAGCTCGCAGGCTACTAGCTTCCACTACCAACTCTCCGATGCCTAAACAACTACCCAAGCATCCTATAAATACTAATTCCCAGCCAAAAGTTGGCTGATGAAATAATTAACCCTTACCAACAAATATTACATGCTAAAACATCAGTCGGCTCTTAAATAGTTATACAAATAAAATAAACTCTCCAAGATAGCCCCAAACGGTCATCAGATCCACATAGAAGAATGCAACATGATAGATCTAGGTCCTCTCATGTCCAACAGTCAATCCATAGATCAAGGAGTGAGACCCAAATCAACAGAACCAATCAGCCAAGACGATCCATCCAAACAATCCAATCGGTTAGAAAGAACACCAAGCAAAAGAGGAAATAATTGAGCACCAGTCAACCGACCACACCAAGCATGACTGAGAAACACAATTATCACCAAGCACCAGTGTACCAATGCCTTTAGTTACCAAGTGTTCTTCAGAGACCAAGCACCTCAGTAAATACTAAAATTGAGAAACCAGTCTCCCAAACCAAGATCAAAACTAACAATCTACCTTCAAAGACAAACATATTTTTGGTTGATACAAGATTTCCAAGAATCCTAGGATGCTCCTACATCAATTTCCTCTACCATGAACTATCTTGATAATTAGGTTCCATCAAGATCGTAACCTTCTACAAGTTATAGGTTAGATCTCAGATTTGCCACCCTACAACCAATCCAACAAGGTTCTCCATGATCTAATCCATAAGAAAGAACTCTCTCTGATACCACCTAATATAGGGGTAGGGAAGATACAAGTAGAATCAAGCATACTTAACTCCACTTGCATCTACAAACATGCCATGCTCAGAGTTACAAAAAAAATAAATATATAATTCACATGAAACAATGAAAACACAATGTATATGAGGCAAGGAAAAATAGCTTTGACTTCGTACGATCCATCCGATCCTTATGTGCTCATAGGAGAAGGTTCCAGAATAGGTCCTCAACATTGTGTTAGCTTCGCATAACATGAAACCAACAACCGCAATGATTATAATGAAAAAAACATATTGGTATAGAAAATAGGAAATTTTTTTGGTTGATGCAAGATTTCTCAAAGACCCAAGATGATCTTGCATCATGACATCAAGGGAAGGGTAGGTATAGAAAGAATTAGGGCTAATTGAGACCTCTTAAACCCACAAACATGCCTTGCAAAGAGTTACACACAGAAGTAATGTTTGAACAACACAAGATACCATGAAACATAATGAATATAGGCAAGCAACTGGAAACCACACTAGTTTACTTATTATTAAATCAGAAACATGCCCAGCTATGAGGCCTTCTAGGTTTCAGCCTTATACAAAGAAATTATGAAATCAAAATCACAGCGTGCACCCCAATCCTCTTTTCTGTCATCCTCTAACTATAAATTCCTTCTTACATCAACCCAAGCTCCAAATATATATCTAGTAAAGCCATAAGTTGGCCAATCAGACATTTAATTACATTATAGGTCCACTTAGGAGGAGAAACCAAAACTAAAGCAAGAAATAAAAAAACATGATGAGAAGTTTCATTTAGTTCCACACATAATCCAAGAAGAGATCCCCAACCGCACAATCTATAATTTCCCTATACGAAACCGTGCAAGGTGAAATACCACATGTTTCATGCAAAATTGGCATAAATCGATGTCCGTGGAAAATGGCAATAACCTCTAGATCCAAATGAATTAGGATGTGCGCCCTTAGGAGAATACTCAAGATTAGGTCCACAACACTACATTAATTGTGCAAGGTAGGAAACCAACCACAACAATGGCTACAAAACAAACAATAGACAGGTATAAGAAACAAAAAATGGTTTTGGTGATGCAAGATTTCTCAAAACCCAAGATGCTCCTACATCAGACACCTGCGGTAACAAAATAACTGATGTCCAGATCAAGTAATGCTCATATTTTGACTTGAATCATAAATATCCAACTCATCTTGTGTAATCCATGAACTATCTTCAACTGGCTTGTCTTTCCACTAAACTAGGTATTCCATGTAGTCTTTTCCTCTTGTACTCTTGCTTACTCTACTATTCAAGATCTTCCCAATCCTGTCTCTATCCTTCTTAGGATAATTTAGATCATCTCCCATCTCATTAGTTGATTCAAAGTACTCAAATATATCAGAAATGTTGAATATAGGTGATATATCCATGTCCTTTGGCAATTCCACTTCATAAGCATTTCCACTGTCAAACTTCTTCAGAATCTTACAAGGTCCAAACTTCTTCATTTTTAGCTTGTTGTAGGTACCAAATGGAAATTTTTTCTTCTTAAAATGAATCATAACCTCATCTCCAACTTCAAAATATTTATGTTTCCTTCTCTTATCTTCTCTCTATTTATATTTCAGAAGACTGTCCTCCAAGTTCCTTTTGACTTCATCCTGAAAAGTTCTCATGTATATTGCAAAATCCTCAGCTCCAACGCTTCTTCTTATCTCAGTAGATAAATTTCTTAACTCTGTGGTTCCCTTAGGATTAAATCTAGTAACAATCTCAAATGGTGTCCTCTTAGTACTTCTATTCACATAATTATTAGACGCAAACTTTTCTTGTGCCAAAACTAAATCCCAATTAGCAGGCTTATATCCAACTAAACAGCTCAACAAGTTTCCCAAACTTTTTTCACAACTTCAGTTTGTCCATCTGTCTGAGGGTGAAATGTACAACTAAACTTCAATTTAGTATTCATCTTCTTCCAAAGTGTTTTCCAAAAATAACTAGTAATCTTAGTATCTTTGTCTGAAATAATAAATTTAGGCAACCCATGCAATCTACGAGTTCTTTAAAAAATAATTTAGCTACATGTAATGCATCAGATGTCTTCTTACAAGGTATGAAATGTGCCATCTTAGAAAATATGTCAACCACTACCAAAATAGAATCATTACCTCTTCGAGTTCTAGGCAATCCAAGAACAAAGTCCATACTCACATCTTCCCAAGGTCTATCAAGTACAGACAAAGGTGTATACAATCCCAAATTCCTTTTTTTGTTTGGCAAATTCTGCAACCTCTAACCATTCTCTGTACATCTCTATAAATCTATGGCCAAAAGTATCTTTGTGAAATCAATTTCATAGTCTTATCAATCTCAAAATTTCCAGCAAGTCCACCACTATGTTTCTCCTTCATTATGTTTTCTCTCATAGATCCTCTAGGTATGCACAATTGAACTCCTTTAAACAACATGTCTTCTTGAATGAAATAATCATTCCACTTATCACTCATTGTTTGTTCCTTACAAGAATTCCAAGGCTCTACAAAATCAAGGTCAATTTTATACAAACACTTCAAATCATCAAAACCAATTACCTCAACTCTCATTTCTGTTAGCAAATTTCTTCTTCGGCTCAAGGCATCAACAACCTTATTTGACTTTCCACTTTTATGCTTCAATGAAAAGGAAAAATTCTTCAAGAACTCAACCCACTTCATATGTCTCTAATTCAATTTATTCTGACTTCCCAAATACTACAAAGCTTTATGGTCAGTATACATCACAAAATCTTTAGGCATCAAATAATATCTCCATTTCTTCAAAGCTTGAACAATAGCATAGAATTCCTGGTCATAAACTGAATATTTTCTCTTAGCATCATTCAACTTTTCACTAAAGAAAGCTACAGGTCTTCCTTCTTAACTCAAAATAGATCCAACTGTACTTCCACTAGAATCACATTCAACTTGAAAAACTTTACTAAAATCAGGCAAAGAAAGTGTAGGCAACTCTGTAATTATTTGTTTGAATGTTTCAAAAATCTTTTGTACTCCATGTGTCCATTTGAAATCCCTTTTATCTCCTCTCATAGTTTCAGTCATAGCATTACAAATAGAACTAAAATTTATGATGAACTTCCTATAAAAAATTGCAATCCATAAAATGATCTTACCTCTCCAACATTCTCTGGTGTAGGCCAATCAAGTATAACTCTCACTTTCTCAAGGTCCATCTTCAATCCATCAGCTAAAATCACAAAACCAAGGTACACAATCTCCTCTTTCATAAATGAACATTTCTTCAAATTAATCAGCAACTTTTCTTCCTTCAATCTCTGCAATACTTGTCTGATATGTTCAAGATGTTCTTCCTTACTCTTACTGAATATCAAAATGTCATCAAGATATACAATCACAAATTTACCCAAGAATCTTTTCAAAACTTCACTCATCAGCCTCATGAAACTACTAGGTGCATTTGTCAAACCAAAAGGCATAACCAACCATTCATACAAACCTTCATTAGTCTTAAAAGTAGTTTTCCAGTCATCCCCTTCTCTAATTCTAATTTGATGATAACCACTCTTCAAATAAATCTTTGTGAAATACTTTGCTCCACTCAAACTATCCATTATGTCATCCATCCTAGGAAAAGGAAATTTGTACTTTATTGTTATCTTGTTTATAGCTCTAGAATCAATGCACAATCTCCATTCTCCATTCTTTTTAGGTTCTAACTGTAATCACCTGAAAATGGACAAAGATAATTAAGTAATAAATCAAAGAAAATCAAGGCAAATCAATGAAAATCAAGGACAAGATCAAAGTAATTGAATCAAATTACACATATAGCCAATCAAAATTAAAATCAAGTCTTAATTCAAGATGAATCAAAATCAAGAGCATTTTAATCAAGTTAAATCAAATCAATGTGTAATTAATTCAATTAATTGTATAGATTGGAATTAAATAAAATCAACCCATTCAAGGGGTACATGGATAAATAAATGAATTAAAATCAATTAATAAATCCTAATTTCCCTCAACAACCAAAAAGGGAGGGAAAAACCTCAACCAATAGGATTTAAGGAAATGCATTCACATGGATCAAGCCAAATTCAATTTCAATCACTCAAAGTGAAAGAGCATCTTGACCATTCATCTTGTCTACTTGTCCCAAGCTTTGAGGACACAATATTTAAATTGCCTTCAGAGGGTGGAACCAAAGACTCAACTCAAGCTTAATCATGATCAACACAACTACACCCCCTACCCTTGCATAAATCTATAAAAGGAAGACCAAAATCAATCATAATTCATAGCCACACATCTAAGAATTACATCTAACCTCTTGAGAATTTGAGCTAGGAAGGCAATTTAGGAGCAATTTAGTATTTCAATTTGAATTAATTTTTTGCATTTTCTTTATCATAATAATTTCTCATTCTAGGACTTTCATTAATGGTAGCTTGCTGAGAGTTTCACATTAACACTCTTAGATAGAGAGCCATAGGATGCTTAATTGTGCTTTATTTGCTAAATAGAGTACTAATTGTGGTTTATTTAGTTTCTATTTCATTTATTGTTCAATACTAATTCTATGAAGGTACATTTCCTTGTACACAAAATGGCACCCACCGTGGGGCAGTATGCTTCACTTTTCTAAATTCTTAGAATTTTCATTTTTGTCAATTTTTTTGCATGTTTAACTCTCGAGTTTTGCAGAAAATAGCACTTTTGATAGCTCAAATGGCACTTCTGAATAGTTAAACAATGCTTCTGAGCACTATTTTGGCACTTCCATGATAAATTTGTGTGCCTTTGCACTGATTAGCAGTGCTTTCAAATCCTTCTGATCTCTGTCTAAATTTCTTACAACACTTTTTCCCTAACTACCAAGCATGTTTGCACATTTTCCTAGTGCTTTTACCTACTTTTTACCGCCTTTTCTTAATTTTGCAGTGCTTTTACTCTCTGTTACTGCTCTTTTGAAAATTTTAACAGTGCTTCTAAGATGATTAACAATGCTTTTAAATAGTTAAATAGCACTTTTAAGCATTATGACAGTGCTTTTGAGTAAACTACAAATTTTCATTATCTAACTGTGGTAAAATGATTTTTGTGTCTCTACAGGATGTCTGATCACAGAAAAATAAAAAATACAGAGAGCAGATTTAATCAAGAAGGGAAGGCTTTAGCAAGGAAAATCAAGAAGGAGAACATTGCACATATCAAGCTAGTCCTTAAGGATTCACGGCAAGAAAATTAGGTTTATGAAAATTATCTCAAAGTTGTAGAAGCATACAAAACTAAATTTATGTCACTAAATGGGATTTTCTCACCTTAAATCAAGTTTTTCTTAAAATTAGCAAATAAGGCTTTAGATTCAATTCAATCTTTGCTTCTTCAATTTTATCTTTGTTTCCTTCACTTTGGTTGGTTTTGTTGACTAACTTGTTGGAGGAAAAGCACATTGGAAAGGAGAAATTGCTAAGGTAAGCATCAAAACATGAAAATAATTCAAAAATGCCCCTAGCCTTTTTTCTAGCTACAAGGAAAGGTAAGCCTCAAACTAGTGAATTTTTCCCTTAAATTGTGGTATTTGGTGCTTTTAAGAATCTAGTAATTAAAAAACATCCTATCTTTGTTTGAAAAGTTTAGCATTAGGCATATGCTCTTCACTTCTTTTAGTGAATCAAAATGCCAAAAGTGTTAAACTTTTTAATTAAGAAGAAAGGTTGAGGAAATCAAGCACATAAAATTGAAAGCCCCTTGTTTGTAGAAGAGAGTAGCAATACTCAATTCTCTCTAGTTAATGGGTTAGTAATTGAACCTTGTTTATTGTGTTTGGGAAATTAAGAAAGAGTTAGCGATATGCTTTTCACCTTTTGGTGAATCAAATTCCCAAAAATTAGTTCTTAACTTCATTTCCTTGCTTTCCATGAACATGCTAGAACTTTAGTGGGCTCGCCTCTCGAGATTTTCCTTAAAAGGGCTAGTGAGAGGGACAGCCCAAAGTGGGATACACTTTCTTTTTCTATGAGAATCCAACCCACTATAAAACAAAATGCATACATCCTTAATGGGGTGTGTGATAAAAGAATACTAAATTTTTGACCTTCCTCGAGTAGTCCTCATGGATTGCGCCAAAATCTGATATACCAGTGGTGGGAAGCCTCTTAATATACTTGGAGGATGAAAGTTTAGGATTCATTTTGAATGGAATACATATTAAATCCTTGATAAATCAGCAAATACTACCTTTTAGAGCCATGTTTACGAACCAATCTTGAGATAGGTAGATTGCTTGAAGTGTCTTTTTGTGCAAAACCCATGATAACGTACTTTCAAAATCAAACACTTATTGTGTACAGAGGGTAAAAATAAACAAGTGTATGTGTGATTGTTGTGTTTGGAAATACATAAACAAGTGAGAGAGATATCCATTGAAATTTCATCTCATATTTTTCATCTCTTCAATTAAAATCAACAATCTTCAAATCAAGGATCATTTCAAATCTAAACCTTGTTGGATGCCAGTTTCCACATGATCCCATAAGTTCAAAGTGTATTTACAAGGAGATAGCACTTGCATAGCTAGAGAAGTTCTAAAGTTTGAATACCAAAGTATCTTCAAAGATCAAAATCAAGGGGATATTCTAAAGTTTGAATACCAAAGTATCTTCAAAGATCAAAATCAAGGGGATATTCTCCCAAACCTTTTTGAAGAAAGACTTAACAATATGGATCAAAATTCTGCATTTTATGATCATCAACATGGAGGGAATTTTGATAACACTAATAAAACCAATCAATCTCCTAAGGAAACACTTGAAGAAAAAGTTGAGAGAGCAGCCCAAGACCATGAATTCCTAGAAGTTATGGAGAAATTGATAGATAGGGATATGGAGAATTTTTTCCTAAACCTAGCCCAAGTGGGAGTAAAGCTTCCCTATGACTATGATATAGAGAAACTTAAAAAGGATCAAGAAGAAGATAACCCCATGAATGCTATGACTAGACAATTGAAAAAATTCCAAGAGAAAATTGATTCCATGAAAAAGGTAGCTGAACCTAAGCCCTTTTCTATTGAAGCTTTGTGTCCTTTCCCATTTGACAAAAGCTTAGTTATGGCACCCTTTCCTTTTAATACCACTTTTCCTAAGTATGATAAGTATATGGATAAAATAGACCCACATGATCATCTAAGGGAGTTTTGTGCTTTAAGCATTGAGTTCATGCATAATGATACATACCTAATGAGACTCTTTCCTAGGAGCTTGGGAGGTCCTACCATGGAGTGGTTCTCAAAGTTACCCCAAGCAATAAAGACTTTTGATGAGTTAGCCTCCAAGTTTTTAACTCACTATTCCTATAATATCGAGCATGAAATAACAATGCTCAAATTGTGTGATACCAAACAAAAACATGGAGAATCCTTCTTAGGATTCCTACAAATGTGGAGGACTGATTTTGCAAGGTATCCACAAAGTATCCCCAAGAAAGAGAAGATGGAAATCTTTACAAACAATTTGACCATGGAAATGAATTATTGATTACAACTCCAATGTCCCCCAACATTTGAAAAACTTATAAAAAATGGGATTAAAATTGAAGATGTATTGGTAAAAAGAGGAGAGATAAAATTATTTAAAGACAATAAATCCAATACCAACAACAACAATAACAACTATGTATCTTCATATGTTAACAACCAAGGGGCCAACAATCACAATGATAAACTGAAGTTATGGTTAAAAAATAATAACAAAAATATTGTGAATGATAGAGTTGTGGAAGCTCACAACTTGAAGGCGACCCCTTTTAACTTATCAAGTGGAGCTAATTCTTCAAATAATGTAAATCAAAAAAATAAAGCTCCCTTTAATTCCAATAATTCTAATAACAATTCCAACAATTCGAACAACAATGCTAATAATCCTTATAATAATGCTAATGGGAATAAGGCCAAACCCTTTTTCTCCACTTATAACAAGAGAAAATTCACCTTTTTAGGTGAACCCTTGGAGAATGCATTAAGGACCTTGGTCACTAACAAGATCATCACATTACCTAATTTAAGAGATTTTGAACCTCAAATTAAACCTAATTGGTGGAATGACTCTCACCATTGTGAGTATCATCGAAATAGAGGCCATAAAACTAATGAATGCATGAGGTTGAAACACTTAGTGAAAGATTTAATAGATTATGGAGCTATCAAAATTGAAGGACCTCAAAACAATGAGGATCATACAGCCTTCAAGAACCCCTTTTTGAACCATGAAAAGGGTGAATCATCTAATGCCAACCAAAATCAAAAAAGAGGTAATGAGAAAGTGAAATTTTCTCATACCTACAACAATACAATCAATACTTTAAGTGAAGAAGACAACACCATAATGTTATCATGATAAAGGAGAAATTAAGAGAAGCATGATCAAATGTTATCACTAGGGGGCAAGCGTTGAAAATCATTCTACCTACGAATGCTCCTAAAATTGTTCTATCAAACCAAGCTTCAACTTCATCATCAAAACAATATAACTTGGTTGATCAATTACAAAGAACTCTCGCTCAAATCTCTATTCTTGAGTTGCTCAAATTATCACCAGCTCATACGGATATCTTGGAAAAAGCCTTATTGGAGATCAATGTGCCTCTAAATTTGGAGGTAGACAAGTTTAAAAATATGGTGGGACACCTCATTACACCCCATTGTTTATCATTTTATGAGCAAGATGACATGTCACTTAATCATCCTCAAAACTTGCCTTTGCACATAGAAGTCTTGATTCATAAGCATAGGGTGAAAAGAGTCCTTATAGATGGAGGATCCAGCTTAAACATTTGTACCCTTAGCCTAGTGAAAGCCCTAGGATTTTTTGAGGAGGCTATTGACCCTAAGAAAAAGATAACTATTAAAGCCTCTGATGACGAAGAAAGAGCTTAAAAAGGAGTCATAGTACTACCCATAAGAGCTGGTCCTATGCAAAAAGAGACCATTTGTCAAGTGCTAGATTTAAAGTTGACCTACAATATCTTGTTAGGAAGGTCATAGATCTATGAAATGCAGGTCGTTCCTTCTACTTATCACCAATGTTAAAAGTTTCCTTATCTAGGGCAGGAAATAATGGTAAGTGGGGACTCAAACCCCTTCCAATATTGTAACAACATCAAGCCTATCAATGAATCTTTAGTCCCACACAATGTAGAAGGGTCTATACCTAATCAAATGGAGTAAGGGAAAAGTTCTAAAGATATCCCATTATTGAAGGGAAAAGAAAAGATAGAAAAGAAAGTTGTTATTGAAGACATACCAAAACTCACTAACCTAGCTACATTGACTAAGGGAAAAGAGAAGGTTAGTGAGGATAATATTATTAAGAAACCAAAAGAAGATTAAACCAAAGTTGTTCAAGTGAATACCAAAGAGGCCCACTATCATAAAATGGACCAAATGATGAAGAATTTTGATGAGCAATGCAAAATCAAGAAAAAAGGAGTAGGTGAATACTCCCAATCCATGATGGACTTTCCCTTATCACCTAAGTCCTATGGAAGACCCTCAAATCTACCCCATAATTATAATGATAATTTTGTGAGGGCAAGCACATCATTCACCATGGATGAAGAAGACAATGAGATCCTAAACTGGTTATACAAAGATGAAGAATCAAGCACACATTGTAAACACATTCAAAATATATCCATTCCCACACATCAATATGGGAAAGGATTTCAAATCATGCAAAAGATGTGGTACAAAGGCCAAGGAACTTTGGGCATGAAGAATGAAGGACTCATTGAACCTATAGAAATGACATGGTGAGATAGCGAGGAGAAAACATGATTAGGGTACCTTGAACAAGGGTACACCCAAAAACACTATCCCAAACTATATGATCAAATATTGCAATTAGAATCCCATAGTAATGAAGAATCTAATGATTGGGAATGTGATACATTATTTGATGAGTCATGCCATGATAAGCGTATTGATGTTATTCATACCTATACTTCTAGCAAAGATAAAGGACAAATAGCAGAATAAAATTCAAATCAAGCATCTAGTTCAAATCAAGTGGTCGTAAATGATGTTCCAAGAATATAAATTGACACAGTCAAGGTTAGTGGATCCAATTAAGGACTGACTAACCTTGCAGCCAAACCAATACATAGTGGAAATACACAACAACAACAATAGATCTGATATAGAACATAAATCTTTATTCATCAAATCATTGATTACATGCATTGTGTCGGGTTGTAAGGCCTTCCTGGTTATGACCAAATACAAAGAAAGTAACAGTCTACAAGATCTTGCAGGATCCAAATCTTTTCCACAACATCAGTATTCAGCTAGCCCAGGTCTGCAACACACAAAACATTGGTAGGTATCTAGGAAAGATCTAAACTTGTACTCAAAATTTCCAAGCAATCTTCCTGTTCCTAAGCTCACAAGCTTCTAACTCTCCTACCAAGCTTCTGATGATCCTAAAAATCTACTCAAACACCCAATTAAATACTAAATCCCATCCACAAGTTGGCTCTATAGGATATACAAATATTAAATGCCAAAACATTAGTTGGCTCTCAAATAGCCTTACAAATAAATAAACTATCCAAGATGGCCCCAAATGGTCATCAGATCCACATAGAAGAATGAAACACACTAGATCTAGGTCACCACATGTCCAATGATCAATCCATAACTTGAGGAGTGTGACCCAAATCAACGGAACCAGTCAGCCAAGCTGATCCATCCAAATAATCCAATCGGTAAGCAAGAACACCGAGAAATAGAGTAAATAACCAAGTGCCAGTCAACCGACCATGCCAAGCATGACTGAGAAACATAGTTATCACCAAGCGCCAGTGAACTGACTCCCTTAGTTACCAAGTATTCTTCAGAGATCGAACACCTCAGTAACCATAGAATCGAACAACCAGTCTCCCAAACTGAGCAAGTACTCCACCAAACCAGGATCAAACTAATAATCTACCTTCAAAGAAAAACATATTTTTGGTCGATATAGGATTGCTAAGAATCCTAGGATGGTCCTGCATCAGACACCCCAGGTAAGAAATATTTTCTCATAAGGAAATCAGGAACGTCTCAAGGGAATCAGAATAGGCATGCCAAATCTATTCTTAACCCATATCTCCTCTTGTCCTTCATTCCAGGTTGTTTCATGCAATAGGTTTTCATGCTTCCCACTTCTCTTATCTCTTCTATTTGCAATTGATAACTGTAATCATCTAAAATTGGGCTAATAGAACCTAAGGCCCTATTTGCCCTTATTTTAGCATATAACCTTAATTGTGTTAATTCAATTTGATTATTAGCATGAACTCTCAAAAATTCAATAAACCCCATCAAAATCCTAAATCAAGCATTAATTACTAAGGTTCAAGAAAAAATCAAGGTTATTAACTCTAGGCCTATTTAATTAATCAAATCCCATCAAAAGCAAAGGCTAGAGTTATTAATTAAAATAAATGCATAAATACCTCCTAAATCAAAAAAACACAACAAACACATTTTATGATTAGGAGGCTTGCACACAGATCAAGGATCAAGCCAAGATGCATCTCAACTGTCGATTCTCTTCCAAATTCTATAAAATAGAATTTTCAAAAGGCTTTTTTTCTTCTTCACACATTGCTAATTGCTTCTAAGATTTTAATGCTTTTACATACTTTCTCATGAATTTGAGGCTTCATAATCCATGATTATGAACTCTCATGCTTTGGAGAATTTGATTGCTAATGCTTAGATTGATAGTTGTTTTCCATGCTTTCAAGCTTTTATTAAGTAGAAAACACTTCAATTTGGGTTATAATGGAAGAAATTAAGATTTTATGCTTTCATTCTTAGTTTTTTACATGTACTTTTGAATCTCTCATTTTAGTGTAGATTGTCATTATTTTAAGGGTCAAATCTGAGAGCAACTAACCCCTATTTCATTCTCACACTAACTAGAGAGCAATAGGATGTTTTTGCTTGTTAGTTTCTTCAATTAAATTTTTATTTTCAACTAACAAGTGATGTTATTATCCTATTGAAGTGTTGTGTTGTAGGTCACAAACTCACACACACATTTCTAGTGCCCATCGTAGGGCCAAGCCCCAGATTTTTAATTTTTCTTGCATTTTCAACTAACTATCATTGTACCAAAATTTGCCAGGGGATCGCATACGGGAAGAATATCCACATTTGGTCAATCCAAGGTCACATCCTGTATTAGCAGATCGCATTTAGTTTCAAGGTCGCACCTATTTGAAATATAGGATCACATCTTGTAGATCTAGATCATGTTTGGGAAATTGGGTCGCATTCAGGAAATAGGGTCATTTCTAGGAATTTGGGGGGAAAATTCTAGGATCGCATCTGGTGATTTTTATTGATTTCTCAAGTTTTCTGATTGCTAACAAATTGTGTGATTGATCTCTCTGGTTTTGCACAGTCTAACTGTGGTCTGCAGGTTTGAGAAAACAAAAAATTCAAATGCTAACTTGTGATTTTGATTTACTTTAAGGATAAAATGAACCTTTATGCATTTTGTTTTGAGCACCTAATGGTAGTTTGATTTCACCACATAAATCAGTTAGAGGATTATGCTCTTTTCTCCTTGAGAGAAAATCAAAAACTCAAAAATTGACTTGTGTTTTGAAATTAGATTGAGAAATGAATGCTAACAATTTGCTTATGTGATTTTCCTTAAAGTTTTATCTTTAGATTTTGGATTTTCTAACCCACTAACAAGCTAATGGGTGAACTTGGTGTTTGTGATTGATTTTGAAAGCCTAACGGTTGTTTGCAGGACATTTTCCCAAGACCCAAAAAGAAACAAAAGACTACTAAGCTTTGTTATGTAGGTTGCCTCTAAAGCAAAATCGACAAAAGAATTTTGTGCTTGTTTTGTAGGAATTTAAAATGATTTGAGATCAATTTGCAAGCCAACTAGAGGATTATGCTCTTTTCCCCTTGAGGGAAAAATAGAAACTCAAACATTGGTTTTCTATTTGGCATCAAATTGGAGTAATTGAACTCTTACTATGCATGATGTGTTTGAGACTTGTGATATAAGTTAGGAGATTATGCTCTTCTCCTTCTTGGAGAACCAGAAATCTAGAGCCTACTATCCCTTATCTATTTTCTTTATTGTACACCTTTATAGGACTTGCCGGTTGAGGAAAAAATCTCCTGGGAACAACCCAAGTGGGGACAAGTATTTTGTCGACTCTTCCACCCCACTATAAAATTTGACACTCCTTTGAGGTTAAAGCCTTGGGAGACATGATTTATCTTGTCTTGGGAGATTGATGATCAATCCCAATGACTGACTTGGATTTCATGTAGAGTGAAGTCACTTTAATCTCACTTCTTGAGACTACACACTTTCAGATCCCTATAGGGTTAACAGCCTCAATCCTGCTTGTAGGACTATGGGAGATAATTGTGAATGGATACCTTCACTAAAAGCTCTATGTTAGATGCCACCTGGATCACCCCCGAAAGGTTGTTATCACTTGTGTGAGGAAAATAGTAATTGCCCCAAGAAATTCACCATATCGAGCCCCCATTGACGTTAACACTTGGCAAATATGGCCTCCAATATCCATTGCATGTTTTTGGACTACAATATTCTGAGGAGTCTTTGGCTATGTTCCTAAGTTAGTGAATAAGTGGTTTCAATCTCTACCTAGTATAAGGAAGGTTAGGTGTGTTTGATCTAAAAATGATTTCTTGGTGTGTCTTAAATACAAACTCAGTTAATTTTCCCCAAATGAACAAGCACATTGCATTTTCAAGCATTTACAAACACCTGACAGTCACTGGAATCTGACAGACATGGCACATTTTTTGAGAAAAACTAAAATTGCAAATTCCTAGTCATCATAAGATCACATCCGGTATTCTAGAGTCTCACCCCATATCCCAGATCATGTTTGTTCAAAATTGGATCGCATTTGGTATTCACACCATTTCCTAAGTCGCATCTAGTGCACATTCCATTTCCTAGGTCACATACTGTATTTCTTGTGTCATATTCAGGGTTCCAATTTGTTCACCAATCACTATTTAGGATCACATCTAGGATAGAGAGCACTTTCATACATCCCAAAAGAAAAACTTTCACATTTCCAGATACCCATTTGGCCAATTAGTAGGTTTTGATTGCTAAAACACAGTCATCTGATACCCAGAAAGAGTCATTATTGAGAATGTCTTGTCATCTTGCATGGTCCAAAACCGCATTATCCAATTGTGGAGTCAGTTTACCCAATCAGTTACAAACAAGTTCTCAGCTCATAAACAGGGCACCTTGACACCCTTTGACGCTGAAACTTTCATTTTCAAACCCACTTGCACTTTGGTTCCCAACTCATAAGCAGGGCATTCTAACCCCATTTGATGTTGGATCCATAAAGAAATTTCAAACCCACTCTTGCATCCTTGGATTCACAATTAGACATTGCAAACTATTAGACCCACTTTTAAACACAAGACACTCATTAGTTACTCAATTCGGCTTGCATGGTTGTTACTAGGAACAAAACTTACGATTTTAAAACAAACCCATTCTCGGATGGAATGCCCATATTCACATTGGAAACAAGAGAAACTTCAAGACTCAATCCCTTGTACGGTGCTACACCTAGTACTACTTATACAGTGACACCTAAATACATAAACATGAATGATCAAGATGAATACCAATGGGATGAAAGATTCCATGCACAAAATGAGGAAGCAGAATGTGAGAGACAAAAACTAAAAGTCCAATATGATGATGATGAGGATGATGATGATGATGATGTAGATCCCACTGAAAAAGAATACAATAGAGCTTTACGTAGCAAACAATTTCACAAAATCCTTGAAAGAGTCTTGGAAGAAAACAAAGAAAAGTACTTCTTAGAACTTGCTTCCCGAGGTGTGAAATTACCTAAGGACTATGATGTGGAGAAACTCAAACAAAAGGTGGATATTAGTCCCATGTCAATTCTGAATAGACAATTCCTTCTTATGAAAGTAGAAATTCAAGAACTCGAGGAATCAAAGGACAAACCAAAACAACAATATTCTCTAGAGCACATATGTCTTTTCCCTTTTGACAAGGGACTCACAATAGTTCCATTTCCTAAAAATATCACAATACCAAATTATGACAAATACATGGGAGATTCTAACCCTCAAGATCATGTGAGGGAGTTTTGTACAACTAGTATGGAGTTCATGCATGAGAAAACATACCTCATGAGGCTATTTTCGTGAAGCCTAGGTGGACAATCTATAGACTGGTTCTCCAAATTACCTATTGGAATTAAAACATTTGATGAATTAGTGCAAAAATTCATTCAACATTACTCCTACAATATCCAACACACAATCACCTTGTTGGATTTATGCAATACCAAACAGAAGATAGGAGAGTCATTTTTGAGTTTCCTACAAAGGTGGAGAAAAATATTTGCACAATATGTTAGAGAAATTCCTAAAAATGAAAATATGGATATTTTCATTAACAACTTGGTTCTAGAAATGAATTTCCTGATTCAATTACAAGGACCACCTAGCTTTGACAAAATTATCAACAATGCTCTCAAGATAGAGGAAGTTCTAATCAAGAAAGGTGACATTATCAGTCACAAGGAACATAAGGACAAGTCCTATCCCACTAAGGAAAAGTACAAATATGAAAACAAGAACAAACATGTGGTTAATGATGGAGTGATTGATACTCCTAATCCAAAACCCAAACCAGATGTTTTCAATCTAACAACAAGTCTTCAAATGAATAAGGGTCCAAATCCTACTATGACTCCAGCAACAAACAATACTTTCAACAAACCTTGAAGAGAACCTTCGGCACCATGGCATAAGAGAGAATTTAAACCATTGGGAGACACCTTGGAAGTGGTTTTAAAATCACTTGTGGAAAATAATGTTATTACAATTCCTGAGCCCGGCAAGCCTTGGGATCCAGAAGACAAACCCAAGTGGTGGAATGATAATGAATATTGTGATTACCATCATAATAAAGGACACACCCCTAATAATTGCTTGAAACTGAGACATGTTATTCAAGATCTTATTGAACAAGGTAAAGTCAAGGTAGATGGACACCACAAAGAATTTCAAACTCCACTACCTAACTATTAAAAAGGAGAGGCTTCTAAAAGCAATAAGATTAATTACACATACACTAATGGTGACAATGTAATTAGCATGATGGAACCTTGTGAATATTCCATCAACACGATCACTCTCAAAGGAGTGAAAAAGAAATCTGAATCTTCAAATGTTGTAACATGAAGCCAAGCAAAGCTTACTCTTAAAGGAGTCTCAGCATCTAACACACTTCCTACAACAACAACATCTAAACAAGTGGTTCCATCTCCAAAGTTCAATATTATAGAACAATTGTAAAAGACACCCGCATAGATATCTATTCTAGAGTTGTTGAAAATCTCCCCTAGTCATAGGGAGGTTCTTGATCATTCCCTATTGAGCACCAATGTACCAAAAGACTTAGATGAGGATAGATTCTAGGCCATGGTTGGTCACATGAGTTCCTCACATTACCTATCTTTTTTAGAAGAGGATGATAAATCATCAAATCAACCACATAATCAGCCCCTTCATTTAGAGGTTCTTATTCATAAACACTGAGTTAAGCATGTCTTGATAGATGGAGGTGCCGGTTTGAACATTTGTACTTATAATTTGGTAAAGCAACAGGGTTTCTCAGAGCATGCAATAGATCCTAGGAGAAAAATAACAATCAAGGCATATGATGAGGAAGAGAGATCCTCTAAAGGATTGGTTGTCTTACCCATCAGATTAGGGCCTATAGAGCAAGATATTTTTTGTCAAGTTCTTGATTTATCCCTTAATTACAGCATTCTTCTTGGGAGACCATGGATACATTCAATGCAAGAAGTGCCTTCCACATATCATCAATGCCTAAAGTTTCCTCATAATGGAGTGGAGGTGACTATTCCAGCGAATACCACATATACTTGTAATACCCTCAAACAAACTGAAAGAATGGTTCCTCATAACAAAGAAGGGTCCACCAAAGTAGAGACATCTAAATAAATGGTCTTGAGGAGCTTCACTCAGAAGATCAATATCCAAGAAACAAACATGGGAGAGTACAAAAATAGATCTTGCAGCATCTTTGACAGATCTTCCTATATCTCCTAAGACACAAGGAATGCCCTCATCTACATTTACACCTTCTAATGGAAGTGCTTTGACTATACATGAAGGGACCAAAATGGTGAAAGAAAAGGTATCCCTAGAGGAAGAGAATGAAGAAAAGGTTGTTTTGCAATGGCTTTATAAAGAACCCAAAGAAGATGAGAATGTTAAACATGTTGAAATCTCTTCAAGAAAATATGGGAAAGGATATGATCTTAAGAAATGAATGGGATACAAAGGCAAAGGACCCTTGGGACAAAACAAAAAAGGACTAGTGGAACCCTTACACATGGATTTTAGAAATCCTAAGGATAAGACTGGATTAGGCTTCAGAGAAGCTAGATTTTATCCTACAATAGAAAGGGGTCCTATATTTGATAGATCAGGAGATTTTGATGAAGAAGAAGAAGTGGAAGGACAGCCCATTCCTTATGAAACATTGTTACTATTACAAGGGGACCCAGATGTTACATTCCTTGGCACAAGTATTAGACAAGAATTAGAAGGAGAACAAGTAGATGAACCTGATGAAGAACAAGAACAAGAACCTCTTATCTTTGATACCCCACATTTTGATGAAGAAACTCAAGAAATGAATCCACAAGAACCATTGCAAGAAGAAGAGAACCATGCTAATGAATAAAATGAGGTGCCTATCACTATTTCTCACTTTTTGGGAGTCTCAGATTATAGTCAGGTGGATTCACATGAGTATGAATGGGATGTCCTTTCTGATGCAACCATGGACATAGAAATAGATGTGATACACAAGTTTTCTCCTCGGATCTTGATTGAAGAAGGATAAAGTTCTAATGTTAGATCACTAGAGTTAGATCCCCATAACATTAACATGAACTCTAATAATAAATAATCTGACTCTAATAATCCTAACACTTATCTAGAGGCAAGCTTAATAGATGATATCTTGCAAGTTATGAATGGTGATAACAATGTGGTGCTGTCTCTTGAACCTATTGAATCTTTTCCCTTGAAATGCCCTGACTTGATAGACTGGGATGAACCTACAAAAACAAGATTTCTATCCTTTGACAATGACTATTCCATAGCCTATTATCTTAATTCTTGTGAACCATTCCATTCTTCCACCAGTGTAACAAGTGAAATCATGACTGAAGAGGATATCAAGTTTCTCAGTCTTAAAAATAAAAACAAAAAGAACAAGAGGTCTGATGGTGAAAATCACTTAGTGGCAGTATCAGATCCTCAAAGAGAAAAAGAAAAAGACATATATAATGGTGAAAACCTCCTTGAGGCACCAAAGGATGGGATGCTTGATATCCTCCCAGATCATTTCCAAGAAATGTCCTCAATTTTGATTGAACCAACACAACCCATTAATTTGGGGACAACAGAACCTCCTCAGCTAGTCCACATAGCTCAATCATTGACAAAAGATGAGAAAATCCAATTCACCAATTCCTTCAAAGAAAAGAAGATCAACTTCACTTGGTCTTACTTAGATATGCCCGGATTGGATACAAATTTGATTATGCACCATTTGTCTATTTCACCAGATGTAAAACCTATCAAAAAAAACTTAGAAAAATGAATCCACATGTGGCATTGCTAGTGAAAGCAGAACTAGAAAAACTATTGAAAGCTAGATTCATTAGAGCAATTGATAATGCAGAGTGGATCTCCAATATAGTTCCCATTTCTAAGGTGGAAAAATCAATAAGAGTATGCACAGACTTTAGTGATCTCAACAAGGCTTTTCCTAAAGATTATTTTCCACTCCCAAACATAGACATGATTGTGGAATTAACAAGTTGTGAGATTTACTCCCTAATGAATGGACTTTCAGGATATAACCAGATCAAAATTGCTCCTGAAGACCAAGAGAAAACAACATTCACCTATGCATGGGGAACCTACTATTGGAATGTGATGTCATTTGGTCTCAAAAAAGTAGGTGCCACATATCAAAGGGCAATGACCACAATCTTCCATGATATGATGCACAATAACATGGAAGACTATGTTGATGACACTTTGGCAAAATCAAGGATAAGGACTACGCACATAGAGGATCTGAGGAGTATCTTTGATAGAATGGAACAATTCCAATTAAGGCTTAATCCTAAGAAGTGTGCATTTGGCGTGTCATCTGGAAAACTCTTAGATTTCATAGTTTAAGCTAAGGGAATTGAGGTGGATCCAGCAAAGGTGAAGGCAATTCTAGAAATGAAATCACCAAAGAACATTAGTCAAATAAGAACCTTGCAGGGAAAGCTACAATCCATAAGAAGGTTCATATCTCAGTTGGCTAATAAAGCACAACCTTTCACAAAGTTTATGAGGAAGGGAACCACATTCACTTGGGATGCACAGTGTGAGGAGAATTTTACCCAAGTCAAGAATTATATTATGAATCCTCCAATCCTAATGGTGTTAATTTATGGAAAACCCTTGTTTCTCTACATATCAGCAACAGATATATCACTAGGAGTATTGCTTGCATAAGAGGATGAGGCCAAGATAGAACGAGCCATATATTATATCAGTAGAACTTTGGTCACATATGAGCTAAACTATTCAATGATTGAAAAGGCATGCTTAGCAGTGGTGTTTGCATCCCAGAAGCTGAGGCACTATATGCTAGCACACAAGGTGAAACTAATGGCTAAAATTTATCCACTTAAATACTTATTAAACAAAGCAATGCTAATAGGAAGACTTGCTAAGTGGGTCTTGATTCTAAGTGAATTTGACATTGAGTATGTGGACAGGAAAGCCATTAAAGGACAGGTGATTTCTAATCAACTTGCAGAGACGCCATTAACTGATGATAAGCCATTACTTGTGGAATTTCCAGATGAATCTATCATGCACCTAATAGAAAATCCCTGGAAAATGTACTTTGATGGATCCTTCATGTAGCAAGGATCAAGAGCTGGATGCTTATTCATTACACCACAAGGATATAAGATCCCAAAAGCTTATAAGATGATCTTCCGTGTACCAACTATATGGTGGAATATGAAGCTCTTGTGAATGGGCTCAAGCTTGCAATAGAGTGGAAAATCATTGACTTACACATCTATGGGGATTCACAACTTATTATCAACCAAGTGAATGGTGATTATCATACTAAGGATGAAAAGCTAATGCCCTATACAACAATGGTGGATGACTTGAAAAAGTACTTTGTCTTCATCACGTTTCAATAAATTCCCAGGTTAGAAAATAGAGTAGCTCATGTGATGGCTACTTTAGCATCTATGTTACAATTTGAAGAACACCAATTTTGCTATGACTTCATGGTGGAAGAACTCCCTTTCCTAGATTATGACTCTCCTAAATGCCAAATTTTTTGTGCCCTTGAAACTCAAGTGTTGTCCAGATATGCCTCTATCTACTCCTATCTCAAATACCAAATCATTCCCAAAGGCTATTTTAGAAATGAAAAGAGATCCCTCATAAGAGCAGCATCCTGCTACGTGATCATCGCTAATGACTTGTTTAGACACAGTCTAGATGGCATGCTTCTTAGGTGTTTAGAACATGAACAGTCTAATTTTGTATTAAAAGAAGTTCACGAAGGTGTGTGTGGATCACACTTGAATGGTTTTTTGTTAGCCAAGAAACTCCTACGGGTTGGATACTATTGGCCCGCTATGGAGAAAGATGTTATTCACTTTGCAAAAACTTGTAAGAAATGCCAAATTCATGGCAACCTCATACATGCACCAGCTAGAGAGTTGATTCCTTTTATAACACATTGGCCATTTCAACAATGGGCCTTTGATTTGGTTGGTCAGATCTACCCCAATTCATTAAGAAAACATAAATATATCATCACCGCAACTGACTATTTCACAAAATAGGTGGAGGTTGTCCCATTGTCCAATGCAATAGGAAAACAAGTTTCAATGTTTATCTTGAATTACATCATTTGTCATTATGGCGTACCCTCGTCGATTGTGACTGACAATGGGGGACAATTCAAGAACAAAGACATAAATGAGTTGTGTCTACAATTTAAAATCACTCAACACTATCCTTCAATCTATTACCCTCAAGGTAATGGACAGGCTAAGGTATCAAACAAAAACATTCTAAAAATCTTGCATAGGATAATCAACAAATTAGGAAGGGATTGGAACTTGCAAATTAATCTAGCATTGTGGGCTTACAAAACAAGCATAAAAAATCCAACTGGTGCAACTCCATTCACACTAGTCTATGGATCAGAGGCAATCTTACCAGTTGAGGTAGATATCCCATCACTGAGAGTATCACTGAAACATCTAGTCACTGATGATGACTATCGAATCTCTAGACTGCAAGAGCTTGAATTACTAGATGAGCATAGACAATAGGCATTTGACCATCTTAAGGCTTATCAGAAAAGGATGTCAAGAGGATACAACAAGAAGGTAAAACCATGAAGCTTTTAGATAGGAGATCTAGTTCTTAGAGAAAATCCTAAAAACCAACAACAACGAGAACAAAAGGGAAAATTTGAACCCAACTGGCTGGGTCTCTTTTTCATTACAACAACATTTGGATCAGGAGCCTATCAATTGGCCAGGCCTAAAGGAGATGTTTTGCTAGATCCCCTCAATACCCTAAATCTGAAAAGGTTTTATGCCTGACATTCTGAAGGAAGCTCCTGTACAATGAAAAGAGTCTTGAAAAAAGTTCAAAAAAAGCAAATATGGATCCTAAAAAAAATTTAAAAAACATTGAAAAATTCCTGAAAAATTACTATCTTGGTGAAAACCTAGCAAAAGGCACCTTGATGTGTCAACAAAAAAATCGAAAAAGAGAAAAATACAAAAAAAAATGAAAAAGCAAAAAGAACAAAAAAATTGAAAAAAGAAAAAGTGTCTTGGTGAAAACCTGGTAAACAAGCACCATGATAGCAAGAATGGAATGAAACTTTGGCCAAGTGGTGAAAACCTAGTAAATAGGCACTACTTGTAATCGACGCTCTATCTATCAAGACAATGCTTGCACATTTGGCTTATATAAAAATCAGCTTTTATATATCCCTTAGTCACTTTTGTGACATTCCAAGTCTTAAGAGAACTTTTAGAGAATTGTGCCTTCCTAAAACTGGAATCTATCCACATTAGGGTCCTAGGTAAACTATTTTTCCCTAGGGGGCATTGATCAAATCACATTTGTTGACAGGATGATGTATCTGCAATGACAATAAACTATGAACAATGGTATTTTTTAATACCACCTTTGTCTGCAATTGACTATAAATGATGAAAAAAATGGTGTTTTTAAACACCAATCAGCTGGATCTAAAATGTGTTTCTCAACACAACGTCATGATAAAAATAGTGTTTCTAAAAACTAAAATAGGTGAGATACTTATGGATGAAGAAATGGATCTTTGATTGATAATAATTCCTAAGTGTGTGTTTGAAAGGATGAATCAAGAGTATTTCTCAACACTATAACTATTATACACTAAGTCTACACCCTTGTTTCAAGCTCTCGTAGTCTTGATAACTTAGTATAACAACGGAATCATCTCCAAGTTGTGGGACCTATGATAACTAAGATGAGACCTCTAGGTTCTAGGCTGGTTCCTCTTGGATAATCACCTTAATTTTCTTCTTGACAGGAAAAGTAAAAATTGAGGGGAAAAGGGATAGAAGGAGTACTTGAAAGGGAAATGACTTGAAAGAAAACTACCTACTAGGTGATACACCAAAATTAGGGTATGAATTGCAGCATAGAGGGATAGAATCAATGAAAGGCTTAGGTCTAGTACGTCACAATTTACTGAATAGGCTTCCATAAGTGCTTCATAGGAGGGCCTAAACATCAGACACAACCTATGACCTGCAAGCAGACATTCACTTTTGCAACTCGGTGTAGGATTAAGACAAGACTGTTAGGGGGTTGAAGTATACCCACAAAAACATCTAAATCAAATCAAACACAATAACACACACAATTACAAAAATTAAGAGGGATCAAGAACCCTAAGTTATCACTGAAAGCATACATACACTTCAATTCATTAAGAGATGATTCAGACAAGGAAGCATAGGGACATGAAGAATTGTCACAAAATACCTCTGCAATGTTTGAATAATCAATGGGAGATTACAAAGAGTAGAAGACCAGAAGGTAGAGAAGATACCATGGATAGCCTTCTGAGAAAGGATTCTTTCTTTTTACAATTCCAACCTCTGAGCACTAAGGCTCCAAAAAGAACTATATACAACTCAACTGCACACAGGCAGGAGTCAAAACTAGCCTAACTAGGGTTACATAGGTGTAGCAATACAATATCAAACCCTAGGTACACTGATTACCATCATCAAAATCTCAGAGAACACCGGTGATCAAATCATATCTTTTCTTTATGTGTTGATCTTGTACTGAGCTCTCCTACAAATGCAAAAACCTTGACTCATCCACCCACCTGCAACTCCACTAAGCCATGAAGGCTCACAATCTGATCATACTTCCTTGGGTAATAGTACTGTTCAAAAAGTGGTGTGAACTCTTTCTAGCACCTCCTATCATGAAAATTCAACAAAGGACCCTGCAACACCAACCAATAGTCATCTTCATCAACTTCCCCACCCACAAATGTCCTGAGAATTAAATTCATGAGCTACCTGACGTCATGCATGGCTGAAAGAATGCAAAACCAGCATAAATCATTGGAATTTTTTAAATATAATGGATAGCGCCAAATTTAAAACATCATCGTCAATGAGAAACCCCTCCTGGAAGATGAACAGCTACGATGCACTCAAAAAATAGCCTAAACTTCCCCCTCTGATGGGTCAACTACCACCTAGAAGTCAACAACCAATGAAACATAAGAAAATCAGTATGTCTGACAAACTTGGACCCAAAATCTGCAGAAAGAGCATCGGATGGTTGTCGCTATACCGTGATGCTAAAAGTTGAGCATCTTGGATCCCCGGTATAACAAAAATCACCAGATCAAACTAGACGTTAAGCTCTTTAGAAATCCCTAACCCCACGGACCCACTGACAACCGCTACATAGCATACCAACAAGCCAATCACAAGCTGCCAAATGAGACACGTTGCAGACCCTTCTGACAACAAGACCCACGGTAGACTAAGATCACATCAGATGATTGTCACAACATCGCAAGGGCTTGGAAGATCCCTTGCGATCAAGTGACAACCGTAGATCTTCAGTCTACTCACATCCCTATGGATACTCTGACACAGTCCTACCAATAGAGCCTAGTTGTTGTCTGACCAACCAATGAAGAATGAGCATGTCAGAGACTGAGGACCCGCCTGACAGAGCCTAGAGATAAAGTAAGATCAATGGCAAGTGCATGATCTCATATGTCAGAAAAGCTCCTTCAGATCATGCACCAGCCATTAGATCAACGTTGATTGACAATCACTGGGCCTGCACTGACATGGTGTCGAATCACAAGTCTTTGACCAATCAAAGGTGTATAGCTTGGATGTGGCAGGACCCACTAACAAATGAACTCTACAGGCAAGAAGATCGACGATCGTTGCAAGATCTCATGGAATCTTTCAAGGCCATGAGATCATGCAACAACCGTCAGATCTAGAATCTTGATTTGGTCCCTGAACCAAGACCGCCAATCGAAATGGTAACCGCTCATGAGATCACTAAGTGTTAAGTGGTTGACTACCAGGAATCCAAGATTTGGCAACTGAAGGATTTTAAAATGCACATGCAAAATGAAGGGACTTAAGTGGCCGATAAAGTAAACTACAAATTAGAACAGGGCCTTAGGGTTTTTTGGGTAATGGTTAGTTTTATGAATTTTTTAACTACAGACCAGGGGATAAAACAATTTGCAGAGGACAAGGCACAACTTCATGAAATTTTTAGGGATGCTTGGCAAGATAAAAACAAAGACCTTGGGATAGATTTAGCCAAATTTGCATGCATATGAAAATTAGGGTAACAATAACCACAACTGTCTATATTTTGTGAATACAATGACCATGCTAAGGGATAAAGAACTTTCTTTTTCTTATTATCAATTATTGATAGTTATGCTTCCACAAGTAACTTGATGGTGTCTTTGGACTAAGAGAAACAAAGACTAGGGGAAAAAAATTTTCTTTGTTTTCTGTTTATGGTAATAAATCCAATGATCTAAGGTGATCATGGGGAATGGGTGTCTACTTATAAGTGCCTCCACCTTGTAGTGGAACTCCATGTATACCTCAACCTGTTTCCTATGACAGCCTTAGTGAGGTTGGATATATTTCCATGTCTATTTAAAAACTAACAAAGATAAACTATTTCCTAGTAAAGTGCATGGTAAATCGGATTATACCCAAGGATATGAATACAAAATGAAAGGTCATTGCAGGTATACATTTACACATTATGCACTAGAAAAGAAATGGTTTATATCAAACAGGAAATAACTGACAAGACATTTATAGCTAGGTGCTTTAATGTTTAGGTTGTCTTCCAACATGATGAAATAAAAAGGATGTATTCATATTTTTAGGATTGCCAAATTTATTCATGAAAATTGTACTATCCTAATGACGTCCAGCTAACAAAGGCTCTATGATGAAAAACAACCCACTTTGAATAAACAATGATTGTCCTAGGTGTCTTAGGTGCATTTCATTGGTTAAATGCATTTCATTTTAAGTGCATTTCATATTAATTTTCATTAAGTTTATTTTAGATGCATTTCATTGTCTTTAGTTGCATTGAAGTTCATTTTTAAATTGCATTCATTTTAACTTAGTTGCATTCATTTTAGTCTTGCATAAACATGAAAATTTGGATTCAATTATCAGAAGAAATGATATAAATTGAAGATCTATTCAAAGCATTTATAATATAAGCTACAAATTCAGAGCATTAAACATTCAATGTTAACCATTTGACATGTTTGACCAAGTACATCATGGAATCATAAACAACTAAATTTAAAATGTTAGAGTATAAGTCACTGATATCCATTTACATTCATAAACCACTTCATATCATAAAACCACTTGCATTTTGCATCCATATTCATCCATACATAAATAAAATTGAGATGTCCATACATCGTATCGCAATACATCTCATACATCCATACATTCATGAAGCTTTGAAAATAATGAAAACATGAGCATATATCAGTGAAATATATTATGACATCATTTTATCATCACTTTATCTGAATCATGACCAAGTATGACTATCACATCAAATATCCCAAGCATAAATCAAACATCATATATCACTTGTGCAGAAATTTAAACCATCAAGGATCAGACATCAGAAATGACAACATGTGAAGCATCAGATAAAGAGTATCAATAGCAAAATTAGTATGAGCATCAATATATAATAAGAAATGTCCATGAGTAAGAATGTCTATTAGAAATCAATCAGTAAATCAAAGTATCAGTGTATCAAAGCATAGATGAAAACAATGAGATAATGTATCAGTACAGGGTCCCACGGACATGAAAAGTGCATCGATAAAAAATGGTACAGATACAAGATATACAATGAGTCCAGAGATATAAAATATGAACATCAAAGAGGTCTACACCTCACTAGCCCCCTCGTCCTCAACAGGAGGATCGAAAGGGGGTGCATCTGCTCTGCTAGGTTGTGGTGGTGATGGCATGGCACCCTCTGACTGCTGAGAAATAACTAAATACAATGGAGCCCTCTGATGGGTAGGAACAACACCACAATATAAAGTGAAGTAATAGGTTTCCTATTGTCCCTAATGGGTAGCTGTGTGCATATACCTATCATGCTCGGCTCTCAACTATGCAAGTTGTGCATCCCTGTGTGCCCTCAGCTAAGCTATCTAAGTCTCATTGGCTATCCTTGGTTGTGCTTTTTGAGCATCCCTATCCACTCTAAGTTGTACCATCTGCATGTCCCTCTCTTCTATCAAAAGTACTAGCTATGCATCATGCTCTGATAACTATGCTGTGGGGGTAGCTACCTGTAGTCTCAATGCAGCTTTCTCCTGCTCACACTGTGAAAGTCTATCACCATCACCACCTGTGGGGGGATCCTATCATGACTTCCACTGATGTGGATCCTAATCTCCCCCAATAGGTCTTTGCACATGCTCATAGCTATGCAATAGTGATCCTGTATCCCTCTAGGGAGGAGTGACCTATACTCTGCATTGTCTGTGGCTGGTTTCACCTCTAGAGGCTCGTCACCTGCTACCACCTGCTGCAATACCTCTACCACCTCTATCATCCCCTTTGTCTCCTCCACCTCCATGGGATCCATCTCCATCTCTACCTCCACCTCTCCCTACATTTCTCACTCTACCCCTCTCACCACCACGTCCATCGTGAGCCCGACTAGAAAGATCATCATCAGGATCATAGTCTAGTGCATCCTCAATGCATGGAATGACATCATTTGGAGCAGTGAACCTCGGATAGAGAAATCTCAAATAGTGGGCATGGTACTCATTACTGACCCCGGCATCACAAATATCCACTTGATAATCCCAATCAACAAGATGCATGTGTGAAATCTCATGGATTGTTGTCTCAAATATAATTTGAGGTCCCCACTGGGCCTCCTCAGTACGAATCTGGGCATAAATGCATATCTCTAGGGACATACCCTGAACTCTCCCAAACTATCTACAAACTCATGTGATAAAAAACCACTCAACAATATAGAGGGTCCGCCTGACTAGATACCTAAACTGAAAGAAGAATGGCATCTGTCTCACATTTGAAGGCCAAGCCTCACAACTCAAGTAAGGTCACCACTCTACATCTGTAATGTCATCCAGGAGATGTCTCCAATAGTCCAACTTGCCTAGGTGGGGCTACTAAATAAATCTAGAATACATATAAATATATGGAAGTCTGACATCACAGTGCCTCTGACCAATGGGATGGGTCATGGGGATATGCTCCCATGCCTAGATATGTAAAACTATGCTACCTACAGTCATTGATCATGAATGCTAGTACACAATCTCATGTAGCTCCCAGTACATGTGTGCCAAGATAAAACTCCCCCAGATGAATCTCCCTGGAGACTGAATCATCTACCCAATGACTCTAGACCAACCGCACATGAAGCCATGCTGGCCCTATCAGCCATCATCATGCCACCTATCAAATCAGCCAAATATATAGGAAGAGGGGCATAGTGGGAAATCATGTGGTCCCAACTCAGGTAATGGGTGGTGATCATATCATCCAAGCATCTACAATGGCTAGGGGTGTAGATGCCTCATACTCAATTTGGTGACCTATGACATAAATATGCAAGATCCTCCACATGTCCTCTGGTGTCACCATCATCTCACTAGTTAGTAGATGGAAGGTGTTATGCTCAGAATGCCATCTCTCAGCTAGTATTGTAAGTAAACTATGGTTAATCAAAATATGTGGTAACCGCATAAGACTCCATAATCCAAATCGATAGACCACCTGCTGATCCTGCGGACTCAACTAGTCAAATAGTGCTAATACCTAGGTAAGTCTGGATGACCTAAATGACATGATAGGGAAATCAGTCTGCACAACAAAAAATAGGGGCACTATGTCAGAGTTAGACAAAGGAAATTGATGAATAATTGCTCAAAAAGATCAGAAAGACAAGTTAACTTGGCTTAGAATTCAGCAAAACCAAATGCGATTTCAAATCCTGAATATGGACCAAGAAATTTGGGATGTGACCCTAAAACTAGATGTGATCCTAGAAATCCTGAATGTAGACCGAGAAATCTGGGATGCGATCCGGTATCTCAGATGCAGACCTGTTTCTAAAATGGGCTTGAATAGCTAAGGAAAATTCAAATTTGCCCGGACGCAACTCAAAGGGGTGCGATCCTTGAAATCCCAGATGTGATCAAGAATCTAAGATGTGACATGGGATGGACACGGTGTGATCCTATATACGGGATGTGACTCAAAACTATTTTGCCTATTAAATGCCTAGAAATGCATGAAATTTCAAAATTTGAAATTGAGAAGGTTTATTTATCGGATACTCACAGGTGCGTCATAATTTTGCGGTCTCCCATGTCACCTAGCCATCTCGAATATGTGCTTCTCCAATGGGAACACCATTTCTACTCAGAGCTCAGTGAATTTCTAAGGGGTAAAAGTGAAAATGAATAGTTAAAAGTCACTTTTTGACCTATTTAAGCCTCTCGAGGGCCCCAGAACCCTAAGGGACACTTATTTATAAGACATCATAAAGGCTTAATATTGGGACCAAAATTGAAATGGGTGATCTATATCACCCAGGCATAGTAAAAATAGAGTTACAAAGCAAAGTCAACATTCAGAAGGGAAAAGTCAAAATGGTCAAATTGCAGTCAAACAGGGGCAAAAGTGAGTAGAAAGTAGTTCTCTCAATACAACAATAGATTTATATGCTGGGATATCATTTCAACACAAGTCAAACTTGGTCAACTCTCTCAAATTCTTGGTCAAACTTGGTCAAACAGTGCTTCTGGGGAACTTTAAATCGATCTTAATGGCTTGAAAATTCTTTTCAAATCGATCTAGGCTTGATCCCAAATTAATTCAATCATTGCAAATCTTTCTAAATGCTTGAAACTAATGATTTCATTCAAATTTGCTCCAATTTCGGTCCCGAGGGGGCATAATCATACCAAATCTAATGCTTTCAATCAAATTTCTTTCACACCAGGGGCACGACAGTTCTCTTCAATCAAGCTGAGACTATTCTTTTCAACTGAAAATTCTTTTACTATTATTTTCAACTGAAAATTCTTTTCAAAATCTCATATTAACCTTCATTCAATCAAGCTCGGAGTCAATATCGTCAATTCCTGTCCAATCAAGTTTAGAATTGATAGTTTCTAAATCAAGTAGAATTTCATTCGATCGAGCTCGAGATTCTTTTATCGGTCTTCGTTCAATCAAACTCAGAATCGGTAATGTCAATTTGAGTTCAATCAAGTTCAGAATTGGCAGCTTGTCAAACCAGGTAGGATTTCATTCAATCAAGCTCAAAATTCTCCACTTTAGAGTAGTTCTCGCTGCTCTATAAATCTCCTGAATCACTTCTTGAATCATATTTTCTTTGAATCCCTATGTTGTTCACAAAGTAATTCAAAGAGGGGCAAATGTAATCATCTAAAATTGGGCTAATAGAACCTAAGGCCCTATTTTCCCTTATTTCAGCATATAACCTTAATTGTGTTAATTTGATCTTTGATTATTAGCATGAACTCTCAAAAATTCAATAAACCCCATCAAAATCCTAAATCAAGCATTAATTACTAAGGTTCAAGAAAAAATCACGGTTATTAACTCTAGGCCTATTTAATTAATCAAATCCCATCAAAAGCAAAGGCTAGAGTTATTAATTAAAACAAATGCATAGATACCTCCTAAATCAAACAAACACAACAAACACACTTTATGATTAGGAGGCTTTCACATGGATCAAGGATCAAGCCAAGATGCATCTCAACCACTCCTCATGGATGCATCTCAACCGTCGATTCTCTTCCAAATCCTATAAAATAGAATTTTCAAAAGGCTTTTCTTCTTCTTCACACATTGCTAATTGCTTCTAAGATTTTAATGCTTTTACATACTTTCTCATGCATTTGAGGCTTCATAATCCATGATTATGAACTCTCATGCTTTGGAGAATTTGATTGCTAATGCTTAGATTGATAGTTGTTTTCCATGCTTTCAAGCTTTTATTAAGTAGAAATCACTTCAATTTGGGTTATAATGGAAGGAATTAAGATTTTATGCTTTCATTCTTAGTTGTTTACATGCACTTTTGAATCTCTCATTTTAGTGTAGATTGTCACTATTTTAAGGGTCAAATCTGAGAGCAACTAACCCATATTTCATACTCACACTAACTAGAGAGCAATAGGATGTTTTTTCTTGTTAGTTTTTGCAATTAAATCTTTATTTTCCACTAACAAGTGATGTTATTATCCTATTGAAGTGTTGTGTTGAAGGTCACAAACTCACACACACAATAACAACTGACTCTGACCATTCCTTCCACTACCAACCGCCTTAGCACCTCGGTAAACACTATCCTCTCTAGACTCCTCAATCAACTCAACATCATCTGCATCTCTTTGTGTCACAAATGTTATCATCTGATGTACTATCTTTGTCAGATGACCATCTGCCTCTTGATCTTAACAAACTCTTCAGATATATTATTCTCCTTCTCTTTCATACTAGGCTTTGTAGGAATAGGTTCACCAATCCTCTACTCCTGAGGTTTGTCACAAGGAAAACACCTAATTACTCCACATCCCTTAACCCCTGTCTCCTGCAATGGTGATAGCTTATGTCTAGATCCTTCATGCCTAACCACATACGTGTTAGCATGACCATCAAACAAAACATTTATGTCAAATTGCTAAGGCCTACCGAACAACAGATGATAAGCATGTTGGAAAAATGGTCAACGCTCCCCTTGGGATTCCTGACATGGCTTAACCACCTCTTGTGTCTTCTATAAGTCTAGTGGTTGTATCAGGAATTAACAGGTTGATCTTTTGGTGCAACAACAACCACTACTTGTAACAAGTGGTATCAGAGCTTGGTCATAGGCTTGAATCCCCTTGAGTAACGATGAGGGGGAGATTGTTGGAAAAATGGTCAACGCTCCCCTTGGGATTCTTGACATGGCTTAACCGCCTCCTGTGTTGTCTATAAGTCTAGTGGTTGTATCAGGCATTAACAAGTCAATATTTGGGTGCAACAACAACCACTACTTGTAACAAAGTATCCATAGGCAATACATCACACAATATCTCATCATGATAAGATCTAATCTAAAAATTAACCAAGCATTGTTCTTCAACTCTAACCTTCGATACATCTTGTATCCAACTAATCTGATAAGGATTAGGATGCTTCTTTCTTTCCAAATTCAACTTACTAACCATCTCTTCTGAAACAAAGTTCTCAGAACTACCACCATCAACTATGACATTACATACCTTATTCTTGCACTTACATCTAGTTCTAAACAATTTTCTTCTTTGTACTAGTTCATGGACACATGCAGCTAACCTCCTAGTAATAAGAGTCTCACCTTTTTCTGCAACATTCACAATGTCTTCTTTAATAGTCAGTGCCACCCTCTTCTTAGGACAATGAAAACTTCTATGACCAGCTTCACCATAGTTATAACAAGTACCGGCGAACTCATTCTTCCACCTTCCTTTTTGTCCACTATGGAAGTTCTTAGTACCTTGACCACTGCTAGATCCCACATTAGACTTAGGATTCTCTATCCCATTTCCTTCAGAAACTGTCTCACCATTTTTACCACCTCGGTTCCTATTATATTTTCTTCCATCAAACTTATTATTAAGCTTCTCTTCAATCTTTAATGCCATCTAATAAGCATCTCCTATCATTGTCATCCAAACAGTAAGTAACTCTTCTTGAATAGTAGATCTCAAACCATAGACATACCTAGCAACCTTCTCTTTATCAGCTTCAAAATGACCAGTCCTATTCAGGATTTTGTAAAAATCCTTGGTATACTCCTCAACCAATTTTTTAGTCTACTTCAAAGCTTGCATCTTCTTAAACATGTCTAATTCATAATCCATCAGAATGAATTTCTTCTTCAACTTGTCAACCATTCAGTTCCACTTAGTGATCTTTCTTTTCCTCTTCTACCTCTTTCCAACTGAACTTCTCTGCACCAAATATTTGCATAACCCTTTAACTTAGTCTTTGAAAATCTAACCCTATCAGGATCTTCTATTTCTTCATACTCAAAGTACTCATCCATCTCATTAAACCAATCTATCAACTCTTCTAGCCTAAGGCTTCCAGAAAATGTAGAAACTTTAATCTTAGGTCTTTTACCAATTTTAGTCATAGCTTTCAGGATTTTGTTCTCTTTAGGATCTCTAGCTTCTTCTACAGGTTCTTCAAAATGATCTTCTTCTTTAGATTCATCATCACTACCTAACTTCAGTGTAGTCTTCTTCTTTCTCAACTCCTCTTGTAGATCTTGCACTTGTTTCTACAAAGCCCTAAAATCATCAAGACTAAATTCTCCAGTAGCTTCCTCCTCTAAGATCTCATGATTTCTCCTTAGAGGCATCTTCAAATCAAGATCTAGGTGCAAACACATAAGATCTACTCAACTCCAACAGGAACAAACTTTTCTATGATACCATCTGATGCAGTCAAGGTTGGTGGATCCAATTAAGGACCAACTGACATTGTAGCTAAAGCAATACACAATAGAAATACACAACAACAACAATAGATCTGATATAGAACATAAACCTTTATTCATCAAATCACCAATTACATGCAATGTGTCAAGCTGTAAGGCCTTCCTAGTTATGACCAAATACAAAGCAAGTAACAGTCTACAAGATATCACATGATCCAAATCTTTTCCACAACATCATTATTTAGCTAGCCCATGTCTACAACACGCAACACACTGGTAGGCATCCAAGAAAGATCTAAACTTGTACTCAAAACTTCCAAGCAATCTTCCTATTCCTAAGCTCACAAGTTTCTAACTCTCCTACCAACCATTTGATGATCCTAAACATCTACCCAAAAACCCACTTAAATACTAAATCCCAACCACAAGTCAGCTCTATAGGATATACAAATATTAAAAGCCAAAACATCAGTTGGCTCTCAAATAGCCTTACAAATAAATAAACTCTCCAGGATGGCCCCAAACGGTCATTAGATTTGCATAGAAGAATGCAACACACCAGATCTAGGTCCCCACATGTCCAATGGTCAATCCATAACTGGAGGAGTGTGAACCAAATCAATGGAACTAGTCGGCCAAGTAGATCCATCTAAACAATCCAGTCGGTAAGAAAGAACACTGAGCAACAGAGGAAATAACCGAGTGCCAGTCAACTGACCATGCCAAGCATGACTGAGAAACATAGTCATCACCAAGTGCCAGTGAACTGACTCCCTTATTTACCAAGCGTTCTTTAGAGACCAAGCACCCAGGTAACCACAAAACCAAGAAACCAATCTCCCAAACCAAGCAAGTACTCCACCAAACTAGGATCAAACTAACAATCTATCTTCAAAGACAAACATATTTTTGGTTGATATAGGATTGCCAAGAATCCTAGGATGCTCCTGCATCATAAATAGAGATAAATCAATGGGTAGGAGAACCCTACATACCTTCATGGAGACCTACTATGGAGGAATCAAATGTTAGGTTTAATGCACGCAACTTTTATCCAACAGAAACCTTAGAGGAGTCTAGTGAGGAAGACTTTGATCCTACTTCTTTAGAACATTTAGAAGAGGCACATGTCATAGACTTGAATGATACAATGTATGAACCATCAAATGAGGTCTTATCTTTAAATCCCATTGAACCAAGCCCAAGTATTGACCCCTTAACTCTCATACACCCGAAATTAATCGAATAGGATTCCATTGAACCAACTACTCTTCCAACCTTTTTGAATGACAATGTGGTGTCCCAATATCTCAATGTGGTTGAACCTTCTTCTACTATGGAATATTAGGAAGAAATGATATAGGGGAGTATCCAAACTTTCAATCCATGAAAAAATGGATTAAAAAAAAAAAAAAAAGGAAAAAAGGAAAAGAGTCAAGTGTTGAAAACCACGTTGTGGCAACATTAGATCCAAAAGAAAAAGAAATAAAGGATGTTTCCAAAGGTGAAAACCCAATTGAGGCACCTAAGGAAGGAAGTTTGTATGCTTTACCTGAACATTATGAAGAAAAATCTCCAATTTTGATCGAGCCTACAGAAAAGATAAACATTGGATCAGAAACTGAGCCAAAGATCATGCATCTAGTGACATCCTTATCTAGTAAAGAAAGGAAAGAATTCATTAAAATTTTCAAGGAAAGGCAAATCAATTTTTCTTGGTCATATGATGATATGTCGGGATTGGATCCAAACTTGATTATGCATCACCTAAATATCAAAGGAGTCAAACCAGTCAAATAGAAATTAAGGAAGATGCATCCACATATATCCTTGCTAGTAAAAGTGGAACTGGATAAATTGCTAAAGGTGGGATTTATCAAAACCATTGATTATGCACAATGGATTTCAAATATTGTACCAGTTTCAAAAGCAGATAAATCCATTAGGATTTGCATGGATTTTAGAGACTTAAACTTGGCGTGTCCTAAAGATGATTTTCCTCTTCCAAGCATAGACACCATTGTAGACTTAATAGCAGGACATTCCATGTTTTAACTCATGGATGGATTTAGTGGCTATAACTAGATCAAGCTAGTAGCTAAGGACCAAGATAAAATAGTATTTACCTATGCATGGGGGGCCTTCTACTGGAATGTTATGCCCTTTGGTCTAAAGAATGTCAGGGCAACATATCAAAGGGCCATGACCACAATATTCCATGATATGATGCATAAGTTCATGGAAGATTATGCAGATGAAATATTAGCAAAATCTCATTCAAGAGAGGACCATCTACCAATTCTAGAGAAAATGTTTGACAGATTAGAGAAATTCAAATAAGGCCCAATCCAAAAAAGTGTGCATTTGGGGTCTAATCTGGAAAACTGCAAGGCTACATTTTATCGGTGAAAGGAATAGAAGTGGATCCTACTAAAGTCAAGGCCATAATGGATATGGAAGCACCTAAAAACATAAGCCAAATGAGATCACTATAGGAAAGAATTCAGTCCATCAGGAAATTTATATCCCAACTAGCAGAAAAATGTCATAATTTCACCCAACTTTTGCATAAAGATACAATTTTCAACTGAGATGAAAAGTGTGAAGAAGCCTTCAATTTATTGAATAAATACCTCATGAACCCTCCAATGTTGATGCCATCTATTAGAGGCAAACCCTTGATCCTATATATTTCAGCAATAGAGCATTCATTGGGGGCACTTTTGGCACAAGAAGATGAATCAGGAAAAGAAAATGCAATATACTACATAAGTAGAACCTTGGTCAAATATGAGTTAAACTATAACATTCATCGAAAGGGCATGTTTGGTTGTGGTTTTTGCTTCCCAAAAACTACACCATTATATGTTAGCTCATAAAATAAGACTCATATCCAAGATTGATCCTTTGAAGTATCTACTTAGCAAAATAGCATTGAATGGAAGGTTAGCCAAGTGGGCTATGGCATTGAGTGAATTTGACATTGAGTATGTAGACCAAAAATATATCAAAGGGAAAGTCATTGCTAACCAGTTAGAAGAATCACCACTCCAAGATGATCATCCCATTCAAGTTGAATTCCTAGATTTTGAGATTGTGAATATTGAGGCGAAGACATGACAACTGTATTTTGATGGTTCATACACTCAACATGGATCAGGAGCAGGCATACTCTTGACTACTCCTCAAGGATCTACAATTCCAAAGTCATATAAATTGTTATTTCCATGCACCAATAACATAGTATAATATGAAGCCTCAATTATTGGAATCAAGTTGGCATTAGAGTGGAAGGTGACAACTATTCTTGGAGACTCACAATTGGTCATTAATCAGGTTAATGATGAATATCAAACGAAAGATGACAAGATGGTGCCTTATAAAAACATGGTAGAAAATCTTAAGAAGTACTTCATTCTTATTATATTTGAGCAAATGCCAAGAGAAAAGAACAAAGAAATGGATGCAATGGAAACTTTGGCATCACTTCTACAAATGCCAAATCAAAGTACCGAATATGAATTCTTGGTAGAAGAAGTGGAACAACCCGCATTTGACCCTACCCATCCATATACCATTTTCTTGCTAACTACACACGAATCACCTTGGTATGGACCTATTTACACTTACTTAAAAGATCAAATCCTACCAATAGACCAAACCAAGAATCAAAAGAAAAGCTTCATTCGCCAAGCCTCTTGATATACCATAATTTTTGAAACATTGTATCGTAAGATTCTAGATGGGATGCTCCTTAGATGTCTAGAAGAAGAGGAATAAAATGTAGCCTTGCGAGAAATCCACGAGGGAATCTGTGGGTCACATTCAAATGGATTAACCCTAGCTAAGAAACTTCTTATGATAGGATATTTTTGGCCTACGATGGAAAAAGATGCTTGTAACTTTGCCAAAACTTGTAGAAAGTGTCAATTCCATGGAAATTTGATACATGTGCCCACACAAGAGCTGCATCTAATGACAACACCTTGGCCATTCTATCAATGGGGTCTAGATTTAATAGGAATGATTTATCCACCATCCTCAAATGGTCATAAATTCATCATCACGACAATGGATTACTTTACCAAGTGGGTGGAAGTTGTACCGTTATCAACTGCAATGGGAAAGAAGATATCTTTGTTTATCCTAAATCACATCATTTTTAGATATGGCATACCTCATGCCATTATAACTGATAATGTAAAGCACTTTAAAAACAAATACCTAAAGGAATTATGCACAAAGTTCCACATGATCCATCATTCTTCATCAATATATTACCCTCAAGGTAATGGACAAGCCGAAGCAACTAATAAAGACATCTTGAAGATATTGAAGAGAATGATGGACAATTCAAGTAGAGATTGGCACATAAAAATAAACCCTACCTTATGGGCTTATAGAGCAAGCATACGAATGCAAACAGGAGCTACACCCTTCTCCTTAGTCTTTGGAATAGAAGTAGTTTTACCTTTGGAGGTAGAACTTCCATCCTTAAGGGTATCTCTTCATGGTTTGATAAGTGAGGAAGACTATAGAGTGGCTAGGTTGCATGAATTAGAACTCCTAGATGAGAAACAACAACAATCGTTTGATCATTTAAAGGTATATCACAATAGAATGTCAAGGACTTATAACAAGCATATCAAGTCATGAACATTTCAGATAGGTGACCTAGTTTTGCAAGAGAATCCAAAGAATCAAGAAGAAAGGGAAAAGAAGGGAAAATGGGAGGAAAACTGGTTAGGACCATTTGTGATTACTTCTTCTTTTGGGACCGGTACCTACAAATTAGCGGATTGTGATGGAGAAGATCTACATGAACCTATCAATAGCATACTAAAGAGGTTCTATACATGAAGTAGATGAAAGATTATAAAGAGTATCAAAAATTAGATGGAAAGCATCATATTTATTGTATATAGTCAAAAGAAATATTGAAAATACAAAAACATTGACAAGCAGAAAAGAACAAACAAATTGGAAAAATAGAAAACATCAAAAATAGTGGAAAATTGAGCATGAAGAAAGCTAAAAACATTCATATATGATCCTCAAAAAGATGTTGTCTTGGTGAAATCCTAGCAAATAGGTACCTTGATGATAAAAAAAATTGAAAAAAGAGAAAATACGAAAAAATCAAAAAGAGAAAAAGTGCCTTGGTGAAAACCTAGCAAATAGGCACCTTGGTAGCAAAAAAAAGAGAAAAATCTTTAAAAATAGAAAAAAGAAAGCAAGATCCATTCAATTGGTGAAAGCTTGGTAAATAGATTCCATTGAAAGTCCAAGTCAGTAGCATACCTAGAAGGTCACCTTGTAAATATTGCATTCGCTAGCATTTGTATATATTGCATAATTAAACCCCGCAGTTGCATTTGCAAGTACCTAAAGATTTTGGTCACCTAATCTACAAATTGTCCTAAGTCCCACAAATGAAATCATATCAAACTGGGGGAAATCTACTCAAATGGAGGAAGGATTCATCAAAAGAAAATGTCAATCAATCAGTGAATCAATTCATCAAAAACAAAAGTGGAATACTTCATCAAATCTTCAAAACCAATCCAATTTGAAACAAATGCAAATTTGATCTAAGATCTTACATCACCTTATCTTTATTAGGATTAAAAGTATGAAATGGATGGAAATACACTTGAAATATGGATTTGAAAAACATTTCAAAAAAATTTTCTAAGTATTGACTTGATTGATGAAATCATGTCTTTCTAGGGAATCGATGAAAGTTTTTAAACTAGATAAGCTATGATGAAAGTGTGATATTTTGGTTGATTTTTGAATGACTGTCTTAAAATCAAAGTTTTAAATCATGTATTATTTTTCTAAGGATGTCATCATCAAAGAATCATCGAGGACTTATACATAGGATAAAACTGAAATTTTCATTTGTTTACGCAAAAGGATACCTTGGCTATTTTGATCTTCAATATCATAATACCAAAATCCACTTGCAACATAGAATCCACCAAAATCAGTATTTGCACTCTCATGATTGGCTTCAACCAATGACAGTCATACCAGAAAGAGATGGGAAAGAAAAGAAAGAGGTGCAAAAAGTATTCATATCATCATAGTTAAACTAGTGATGGTTGTACTAAACTGGATTCCAAAATTCCTCAATGATGGTTATAAGCACCAAATTTTTGAATAATGGTAGTTAGTTGCATACATTTTAGATTAAATGCATTTAATGTATATTTCCTTTCTTAGCTTAATTTAATTTGCAAGAGGAAAATTTGACAAAAGAGAAAGGGGATAGTCAAATCAAAATTCAAAGGATCATAAAAAACAACTATAAGTGATCAAGTGTGTTGGAAATCTAAAACAAATTAAAAAAAAAGTGCATTCCATTAGTTCACTTGCATTGATTAATTTAATTTTTTTAAGAGTTGCATTAAGTCACTTTCATTAAACCTTGCATTCATTTAAATGTGTCCAACATTTGAATCATTAAGTTCATTGCATTAGATTACATATATCATTAAAATCCATTTGAATTGCATTAATTACATTAAGTTACATTCATTTTTAGATTCATCTCATTTAGGGTGCATTCTGTTATATCAATCTGTTAAGTACATTGCATTAGTTAAAAATTCATTACATCCATTAAAATCATCCATCATTAAAGGCATATCATTTAGGGGAACATGACATTATTCATTAAAATTCATTAGAGGACATTCATGATAGTATCATTCATCTATATTGCATATAACATTCAGAATCATCCATCATTAAGTATCCATGATCATTGCACCATTATATAAATCCATCACATTTGCATATAAAAAATAAATCCATTAGTCCATTACATTGCATTATCCATTATTCATTGTCCATCTAACACATCCTATATCATTTGCATTATATATATCATTAATCATTAAATCATTGCATTCATTCATCTATTCTATGTCATACATAAGACAATCATCTAAGCATCAATAGAACATATGCATTCATTTCAAAAAATACATCTCAAAAGTAAAAAACAAAGCATATAGGAGATAGAACCACCTAGATCAGCATATCATGCAAAAACCTGAAAAAGAGATCTAACACATCATGACATCATATATAGTAAATCAATCAAAGTGAGAATTAGAGTCTATGGTACCATCATCATAAAATGAGTAGAATATCAGAGTCTATCGAATGATCATAAATGCAATACCCCAATATCAATCTCCATCAAATAATCAAAGTATCAGCATAAGTAACATCAACGAATCAAAAATGATACAATAGAGTCCAATGTCTCAATAGTAGAAAAAAATAAAGGAGATCATTTATATCATCAAATAATTAGAAATATCTCAAAGGGATGAACCACAAACACCATCGGTACCATCAGGACCGGGAGCACTATTTGGAGGACAACTCGAGCTCACTTGTAATCCCAATTGACTCATAGCTTCCGTAAAGGTCTGCATCATCAAAATCAACTGAGAAACCTACTATTACACTGTTGATATCTGAGTGTGAAGAGATACAACATCTGATGCTAAGGCTGGGGTAGGAGCCAGTGTTGCAAAAGTATATGGTAGAGGTATAGATGAAGAAGGCATCGAAGAAGATGGAACACCCAAAGATGGAAAAAATTAGAAGAAGATGGGCATGATAACAAAGATGGCATCGAAGTAGAAATAGAAGTAGAAGTAGAAATGAGTCCCTGAGAAAGTGGAGCCTATGGAATAACTGGTGTAATACCCTGCTGAGTAGGAGAACCCTGTGCTTGATCTAGTAAAACCTGTGCCACCTGTGCCTCAACCTCTCTCTGTCATCTGATCCTAGGTTGACCAAGATCCCTAGCAACCTGATGCAGTGCTCTATCCACACCACCTCTACCCTAACCTCTACCCGCAGGAGGAATAGGAGCAACAGTAATCACTAGGTTACAAACCCTACCTACTCTGACTCCTCAATGACCACATCATCCATTCCAAGCCTTAATCCTACCACCACCATCCCTACCATCATCATCTCCACCATCATCTCCATCATTTCTTGTAGTGTCATCATCTCCATCTGATAGCTCATCAATAGCTGGAACTCTCTCCGCAGGATGAGTAAATCTGGGAAAAGGGTACCAATGCAACCAAATAGCATACTCATTTGTGATCCTTGCATCCATAATTTGATCTCTAATAGACCAAGGAAGATATCCAAGGTCTTGAATCTCTCTGACATCTCTCTCGTAATCAACACATGGACCTCAGAATGATCTCTCTACCTGCACTCAAGCATACATCGCTACTCCCTATGACATACCCTATGTGCGCCCATACTGATGCATAACTCTATAGAAGAATAACCTCTCAATGATGTAAGTAGAATTCCCAATCATCCATCAAGGGAAAAACATATATGGAAGCTCAGAATCATCCTCTAGCCAAGCCTCGCAACCAATGTATGGCCTCTAGAAAAAAATATCCATGTCATCAATGACACAATGCCAATAATCAAGCTTACCCATATGGGTATGGATAATAATACCCTCATACATCCAAGAAAATGGCCAACCTGGATTGCATTGTCGCGTTGTGATGGGACATGTCACTGGGATGTGCTCCTAGGTCCAAAGTTGTAGAAGGATCACTCCTGTAGTGAGTGTAGTTGATCGCCTATAAACAACTGTGTGTAACTCATGGTATAACTAAGCCAAGACACATGAACCCCAATTGAGGCGACAAGGATGTGCCATCAAATCCTTGAGGATAGAACCCCAACCAACAACAAACCTATGTTCGCATCTAGCAGGAAGCAAGAATTCACCAATCAAAGTACCTAGAACTGTTGGTAGCATAGGAAATGAAATGAACTATGCCCACTGGATATGAGCATCTCCAATGATAGGATCCATGAACACCCACTGACAAGCCAACCATCATAGAGGGAATCATAGTAAACTAGCTCTCCACTAGTAGGTAACCGTAGGATGTGACACACATCCTTAGGTGTAATGGTAATCTCCACCATGGGAAGATGAAAGGTATTATGGTTTGAGTACTGACAATGCTCAGCCATAGTGGTAATGAGACCCAGATTCACTTGGAATCAAGGAAGATGTAAGAGGAAAGACAGACCACAAAGACTAATATGACAACAATCCGCCACTCTCAAATCTGGTATCATGTCCATAGATAAAGGGTAAGAACTGTAAACACCTAATGACTTAAGGACAACCTATAAAAAGAAATTTTAAATCACATCAAAATTGAAATTAGTTATTATTGGGATCATTCAAAGTCAATCAAAAATTTTAAAATATCAAACCACAATCAATTTTCATGTTTCTACTTAGATAGAACAGAAAATTCATCATCATCCATCATCTAAATCTAGATTGACGATCAAATATTCAAACTATGACTAACTCATACTGACATTTTACAACTTTCCATAAAATCAAGTCTGGTACCTTAATCTATCATTTGATCGATGATGTGAGCAAATTACAAAGTGGACTAAGTCAATTAAAAATCTTTTCTGACAAGGTGAAAGTGCTATTTCAGGCTTTAAAAGCACTAAAACACAAAAGTGTTGTTTAAATGTTTAAACACGCTATTTAATGATTTAAAAGTGCAACATCATGAAAAAGTGCTAAAAATTTTTAGAAGTGCTATTATAAAGATCATAAGCACTATTTTAAAGGGCAAAAGCAAAATCAAGAGCGTAAGCACTATTTAACCAAGAAAAAGTGAAACTGGCATGTAAAAGCGCAATTTCAGAATGTGGAAGTGTTGTTTAAAACCGTGGAAGCTCAACACGGGAAGAAAAAGTGCTATTTAAAATTGCAAAAGCACTACTTGGAAAGACAAAAGGAAAAAAAGAGGGTTTCATCAAGAAAAATCCAAATTTTTTGAATTAAAATGCATAAATCAGAAAAACTAAGAGGTTTAAGTACTCACTGGAGGTCCGTACGCAAGTGGACACTAATAACAGTGACCTCACTCAAATATGTGCTCGCGAATCAGGATCGACATCATCAAAAACTTAGAAGAGTCAAAGAGAAAAAATTCAAAAGTAAAAGTTAAAATGAATAGTAAATTGGTTTTTTCCACCTTTATATAGGCCCTTTTGACCTAAAAAGGGTATCTTTTAACCTATAAAGGGAATCTTTCACCAAAATTGACCCAGGAACCTGAATTTTTCATCAAATCAGCCAAATCTAGGGCATTTGTAATCAAACAAACATGAAAACAATATCGAAAATGAAATCAAAATTTCTTATAAATTGACCTAAATCAACATAAATTGACCTAAATTATCAAACGTAACAACCATCTATCAAATTTTATTTCATTTTCAATGGTGCATACCATTGGATAAATAGCATCAGTAGTAACATCATTAAAATAGAGATTGACCATCAAATCAGAGCGCAAGATTTTATCAAAAAAAATTTGTTATTCAATCAAATGGGGCATCGTATCAGAGTATATCAGGTAATCAAGTATCACATCAGAATTTTTCATCAGATCAACCATCATATCAAGGATCAATCATCAGAACGACCATCAAAGAACATCATCAATTGAATGAACATCATCAGAACTACATCAATTTCATATCAGATATCAAGAATCGACCATTGAATAACATCAAACGAACATCAAAGTTCGACCATCGACAAAATCAGGACCTATCATCAGCAAGATCAAGACATTCTTTGAATTGACATGCTTTGCACATCAACTCAAAGAGGGGCATTTGTAATCACCTGAAAATGTATAAAGGTAATTAAGTAATAAATCAAAGAAAATCAAAGCAAATCGAATAAAATCAAGGACAAGATCAAAGTAATTGAATCAAATTAAACATTTAGACAATCAAAATTAAAATCAAGTCTCAATTCAAGATGAATCAAAATCAAGAGCATTTTAATCAAGTTAAATCAAATCAATGTGTAATTAATTCAATTAATTGTATAGTTTGGAATTAAATAAAATCAACCCATTCAAGCGGTACATGGCTAAATAAATGAATTAAAATCAATTAATAAATCCTGATTTCCCTCAAAAACCAAAAAGGGAGGGAAAAACCTCAACCAATAGGATTTAAGGAAATGCATTCACATGGATCAAGCCAAATTCTATCTCAATCACTCAAAGTGAAAGAGCATCTTGACCATTCATCTTGTCTACTTGTCCCAAGCTTTGAGGACACAATATTTAAATTGTCTTCAAAGGGTGGAACAAAGACTCAACTCAAGATTAATCATGGTCAACACAACTACACCCCCTACCCTTGCATAAATCTATAAAAGGAAGACCAAAATCAATCATAATTCATAACCACACATCTAAGAATTGCATCTAACCTCTTGAGAATTTGAGCTAGGAAGGAAATTTAGGAGCAATTTAGCATTTCAATTTGAATTAATTGTTAGCATTTGCTTTATCATAATCATTTCTCATTCTAGGACTGCCATTAATGGTAGCTTGCTGAGAGCTTCACATTAACACTCTTAGATAGAGAGCCATAAGATGCTTAATTGTGCTTTATTTGCTAAATAGAGTACTAATTGTGGTTTATTTAGTTTCTATTTCATTTATTGTTCAATACTAATTCTATGAAGGTACATTTCCTTGTACACACTAACACATCAAGTACTTCACAAGGACTCAAAATTTCCCTAATCAAACCTCTCCCAAGCAATCCTTGCACTTGTCTATTCAACTCAATCTTTTCATCAGGTGTCAACCTATGTGGTTCTTTTATTACATTATTAGAAATGATGTCATGAAATTCAGTCAACAAAGGTTTAACCTCAAATGCATGTTCTAACTCATCTTGTTTCTCAGATTTCCTTGGGATTAAAGAAAAACAAACATTATGTTCTTTTATTTCTCTTGCAAGATTTTTACCATCAACCAAACATACTTTGACGATAGTACAGTGACCTTCATCAAACTTCTCTACTAAAGGCAATAATACTTGTTTCTTTCCATCCATCCAAATAGTATATTGATTCAATCTACCATCATGCAAAGATTTTCTATCCTACTGCCAAGGTCTACCCAAAAGAATATGACAACAATCCATAGGCATAATATCACACAAAAATTCATCATGATAATTCCCAAATTTGAATTTAACAAGGCATTGTTCACTTACAAGTAGTTTATGCTCCTTCTAGATCCAAGAAATATGGTAAGGCTTAGGATGTCTCAACCTCTGCAATTGCAATTTGTTAACCAACTTTTTGGATGCCAAATTATCATAACTTCCACTTTCAATGATTACCATACAACATTTGTCAGCGATCTTACATCTGGTTCTGAACAAACTTTTCCTCAATATAGGTTCCTCATGATCTGAATTATTTTGTCAATTTAGAGGACAATACCAAAAGAAGAAACATTGGTATTGTAAATACACAATAAACAAATTTTAAAAATTTTCTTCATTCATAATTCTAAGAATCTGGTACAATTTTTGGACAATCTCGTAAGTGAGATGGATGCTCGTTAATCAATCTGCTTGAAAAAACTCATAGCTGAGTTGTATGTCGAGTTCATAGAAGTTGGGCTATCCCGTGAATGAGATGTATGCCCATGAACTCCATAAGATCTGATAGCAATCTTAGAAAACAAGATGTGTCTCCATTTCTTTCTGCTCTTGAATTTGGCTTCAGCCTCTTTATAAATCTTCATTTGAAGTTGAAAGGTCATTACATTTGCATTCCAATTAGAAGTTGAACGAACAACCTAAACTTGAAAGTTCATTATAATTAAAAAATCTCATTTAATGAGATGTCAAATCATTTTCTGATCATTCCTCCTTCCTTAGAAGGCAATGGGCCCCATTGCCCTACCATCTTCCAAATGAAGCAATGATTTTCCAAAATCATAATTCTTTCATGAAATTTTTTTTTCTTTTAGAGCGCTCCTCTGTATTGGGTAGCTGAAATTGCAAATGAGTGTGTGAATTTTTCATTGCAAGAAGAGGAGCATAACCTCTAACTGCACCACAAAACCCACTTGAGATGGGGATTCACAGGCACATAACCAAAACAATTTGCAGAGGAACAAGAAATTACAGAGCTCTTATGCAAGGCTGTCAGACACAAAAGTGAACTTTCAGATATGTTGGTGTCCCATTCTAACTCGATGGTTCTAAATCTGCAACCACTTAATCATCTCAGCTTCCTTTATAAACATTGATTTCAGAGATCCATATTCCTTTGATATCTTTGGGGTCTTCTATGGATTAAGATTGAAAACATCATCTCTCGGTAACACCCCAAACACAAAATAACTCTGATTTGAAGTCACCAACAAGCGTTTTTACACTTACCATGGACTGAGAATATAATTCATTACCATACAGTTCTATCACAGTACATACATGCATGTAATACATATTTGCCACCTTTTCCTTGCTGCAAGACCGAATACCCAACATGATAGTCTTCAGCTATTATGAATGAATGATCTTTAATATCATTTGGTCACTCCAACTATGAATAATCTGTAGAATCAGAACTTTCTTGGGCCCTCTTTTCAATAACCGTAGACCCATATTCTCTTAGCGCTGCTTGATTTAGTTAGACTAAATAACCAGTCCCGATAATAAAATTAAACCAGTACCATAATGTGGTAACGGTTCTTGACAAAACTATTTCTTCTTAAATTCAATCTACAACGAATGCTCAGACTTTAAAAATCAATTCTCTGCTACAAGAGAAACCGCCATCATCCCAAATCGGCCCTATCATGGGAACCAATTCTAATTACTATCAAACTATCAAAACTTGATTTCTATCACTATTATAAAACTGAACATAGGCTAAATCGAACTAATGATATCGGTTGACAATCTTTCAAACAGATTAATCATAACTCGATAATGAAGAACATGAGTATCCCAAAAATCCGGACTGTTACAATAACCCGAAATAATACACCGCCAAATCAAATGGAAATTAAGAAACCAAATTGCAGGAGACCCAATGCTAATTTTTGAGGGAGAAGATTAGCAAACCTTCATTTTAGGCTAAATCTGATTGTAGAAACATTTAAAGTGATTGAACTTGGCTCTGATACCACTAATCTGAATTATTTTGTCAATTCAAAGGACAATACCGAAAGAAGAAACATTGGTATTGTAAATACACAATAAAAAAAATTTAAAAATTTTCTTCATTCATAATTCTAAGAATCTGGTACAATTTTTGGACAATCTCGTAAGTGAGATGGATGCTCATTAATCGATCTGCTTGGACAAACTCGTAGATGAGTTGTATGTCGAGTTCATAGAAGTTGGGCTATCCCATGAATGAGATGTATGCCTATGAACTCCATAAGATCTGATAGCAATCTCAGCAAACAAGATGTGTCTCCATTTCTTTTTGCTCTTGAATTTGGCTTTAGCCTCTTTATAAATCTTCATTTGAAGTTGAAAGGTCATTACATTTGCATTCCCATTAGAAGTTGAATGGACAACCTAAACTTGAAAGTTCATTATAATTAAAAAATCTCATTTAATAAGATGTCGAATCATTTTCTGATCACCTCATCAGCTTCTTCATTCCACAAGATCCTTCTTAGCATCAAGTTCTCACCATGTTCAAGTTCATTAGACATTTCCCCAACTACTTCACAAGCCAAATTGTTTTTGCCATTACCTCCAGTCTTCTTTCCAGAGTTAGTACATTCAAATGCTCTATGTCCTTCACCACATTTGTAACAAGTACCTTTAAACCAAGATTTCTCTTCTATTTCCCACTATTGCTATTTCTAGAGTAACTAGTATAGCTACCTCTAGAGTAATTACCTCTTCTACTAGCAGGTTCATCTTTCCATCCTTTATCTTGTACTGCATTGTCAGATCTACTACTTTCTCCATAAGATCTACCTCTACTTCTCTAAAATCTTCCACCTCTTCCTCTTTGTCTTTGTTCATGTCTCTTTGTCAATCTCTCTTCTCCCTTCAAATAAAATTGGTATGCTTCTTCCACGCTATCTATTTTAACATAATTGATCTCATCTTGAATTGATATCCTTAGTCCATTCAGGTATCTAGCCACCTTCTCAACTTCATCATCCACATGTCCAAATCTGATATCCAATTTGTAAAATTCCTTAGTATATTCTTTCACACTCATGTCCTTTTGTCTCAGATTTTGCATTTTTCTCATCAAACTAACTTGGTAGTTAGCTGGAAGAAACTTCTTCTTCATCTTTCCAAGAATTTTCAACCATGTCTTGATCTTTTATTTTCCTCTCTTCTATCTCTCAGTTTGCAAATGATCCCACCACAGAGATGCATGACCTTTCAACTTTGTGGCTGCTATCTTAACCTTCTTATTATCAACAGTAACTTCATACTCAAAGTACTTATCCATCTTAGAGATCCAATCCAAAAGTACATCAGTCTCAAGTCTTCCATCATAGCAAGAAACTTCAACTGTAGGTCTAGAGTTAGCCTTAGACACGAATCTCAAAATTCTTTCCTCGTCTTGTTCAACTTTAGGTTTAGGATTAGGTGTTGCCTCTTCTTCATCACTAACATCTTCAAGATGCACGCCTCTTCTCTAGGCTCTCTACAACTTCAAGCCTAGTTGCAATTGGCCTCAACATATCCATGATAGCAATATCATTTCCTCTACCTTGAACCATCTTGACAATCAGGTTCCAGCAAAATTGTAACCTTCTACAAGTTATAGGTCAGATCTCAAATCTGCCACCCTACAACCAATCCAATAAGGTTCTCCATGATCCAATCCACAAGAAAGAACTTGATCTAATACCACTTGACACAAGGATAGGGTAGGTATAGGCAGAATCAGGGCTAATTGAGATTGCTTAAACCCACAAACATTCCCTGTGAAGAGTTACACATGGAAGAAATTTTTGAACAACACAAGATACCATGAAACATAATGAATATAGGAAAGCAACTAGCAACCATACTAGTGTACTTATTATTAAATCAAAAACATGTCCAGCTGTAAGGCCTTCTGAGTTTCAGCCTTATATAAAGAAATTATGAAATCAAAATCATTGCGCACTCCCCAATCCTCTTTTCTCTCATCATCTAACTAAAACTACCTTCCTACATCAACCCAAGCTCCAAATATATAGCCAACAAAGCCACAAGTCGGCTAGTCAGGCATTTAATTACATTATAGGTCCACTTAGGAGGAGAAACCAAAACTAAAGCATGAAATAACAAAACATGATGTGAAGTTGCATTTAGGTCCACACATGATCCAAGAATAGATCTCCAACCACACAAGCTCTAATTTCTCCATACGGAACCGCACAAGGAAAAATACCACACGTTTCATGCGAAACTGGTGGAAAATAGATGCCCAAGGAAAATGGCAATAACTTCTAGATCCAAATGAATTAGGATGTGCACCCTTAAGAGAATACTCAAGATTAGATCCACAACACTGCATTAATTGTGCAAGGTAGGAAACCAACCACAACAATAGCTACAAAACAAACAACGGATAGGTACAGGAAATAGAAAATGTTTGTGGTGATGCAAGATTGTTCAAAACCCAAGATGCTCCTGCATCACATCAATATGGCATATATGGTATATATGTGCACATATGTACATGTATATATATACATTATACACATGTACACATATATGTACACACACACACAGATATATATATATATATATGTACACATATATACATGTATATATATGTACATGTATATATGTGTGTACATACACATATATACACATGTACATATATATATGATGAAGGGTACTCCCCTTAATACCACAATCACATAACAAAAATAGAGAAACAACAACAATTTGCAAGAACAAAAAATGAGCTTCTTATTATCTCCACAAGTGTGGAATTACAAATTTTAGAATTACAATATGCAAAGCCACATGGGCATTCCCCTTACAATATTCTATAGGACAAAGCCTCGAATCAATACCCAGATCTACTACCCTGAACTGCCTAGATAACACTACGAGCCTTCTTTATATAGGCAATTTCCACCACCCGAGAAGGTTCTAGAAATTTAGCCCTAAGGGCCAACCAAACTTAGAATTATTTTATTTTTCATTTTATTACATCATAGTCAGCTCAAAATAACTTTTGAAACCCAAATAGAAATTTTGAAGAAAATTTATTTTTTGCCATTTCATGTGGCCCAACTTCCAGAGACCATAAGTCATCACCCGTTGACCCAATTCACTATTATAACCCCATTTTGGAAAGGGCGTGAAGTGCTCTACAACATCTAAATCAAGAAAGCTTCATTCAGCCAAATTTTTGACCTCATCCGGGGCCTCTAAAGCCTTCAAAACTAAGTTCAAAGTTTATGTACCCTATTGCCAATATCAAAAATCTTCAATATCTTCAAAACTATACCTAATCTAGCCATGGAACTTTACTGGCAGGCTGATATGACTGAGATGAACCTCCACATGTGAAATCAGAACATTTCAAGATCGTATGACCAACTTACTAAAAATAGAAATTTTTCATAAATAGCAGCTCTGCACAAGATAGCCCTTATTGAAAAGAAACCAGAAATATTTTTGGGTGATGCAAGATTGCTCTTACACCCAGGATGCTCCTGCATCAGACACATAGGGTAATTTGAGAAGTGACCCCATCACGTCTCAGGTGTGAAGAGGAAAACCAAGATGGTTAACCTCCTCCCTTGTCAGCCATGATGAATCTTCAACAGGTTGTCCTTTCCACTTGACCAAATATTCTTCATATGTCCTATTCCTTGTGCTTCTGCCAACACGACTATGCAGTATATCCTCAATCTCTTTGGTATCTAAACTAGTTGCTGAAATACTCCACTATGCTGCTATGATGTCATCTTCAACACCTCCCTCATGATACTCTGTCAGATCTAAAATGTTAAACACTAGTGAAATATTCAGCTCAGTAGGAAATTCTACTTCATATGCATTTCCTGAATCATGCTTCTTCAGTATCTTACATGGCCCGAACTTCTTCATTTTCAACTTGTTATATGTACCAACTGGAAATCTCTCCTTCCGCAAATGAACCATGACTTCATCTCCAACCTGAAATTCCTTATGCCTCCTTTTCTCATCTGTGTTAGCCTTATACTATGCATTCATTTTGGTAATATGCTTCCTCACCTCCTCATGGATGTTCTTCAAGTGTTCTATAAAATCCTTAGCTTCAGCACTACTTATTTCTCCTTTATCTATCTTTCTCAACTCAGATGCATTTCTTGGACTACTTCCATATATAATCTATGGATGATGTGATGAGCTAAACTTCAAATCTATCTTCAACTCTTCACTTTCTACTAGTGTCATTCTGTGTGCTGCCTTATTTGGGAAACTGGCTCCTGGAATCAAGTCCATCTGATGACTAATCTTTCTTACTATTGGTAATCCATCAGGCACATTATCAAACACAATATCTTGAATCTCATTCAACACATCTACAACTTCTACAGGTACATCTTCTACTTCCTCTTTCCCAGCCTTTGAAATTAAGGTAAAACACATATTCTCATGCCGCATACCATCTAAGAAATTCCCTCTATCAACAAAAGTTATTCTTACATTACCACATACCTTTTCTTCTATTTCCTTCAATGGTTTTAGCTTATGTTGCACTCCATCCTTTATCAGGGAATAGGTATTCGCACGACCATCATGTACAACACACCTGTCAAATTGCCAAGGTCTACCCAACAACATATGACAAGCATCCATAGATATGATATCACATAGTACCTCATCTTGGTACCAGCCGATCTTGAACTTCACTAGGCACTATTCACTAACCATGACCTTGTGGTCATCCTACACCCAGGCAACCTGATATGGATGTGGATGTTTCTGCCTCTTGAGCTTCAACTTTGTCACCATCTCTTCTAACACCAAATTATCAGTACTGCCACTATCAATAATCACATCATAACACTTACCCTCACACTTGCACCTGGTGTGAAATAGGATCCTCCTTTGCTCAGGTTCATTCTTACGACTCAGCAGGACTCTTCTATTAATCAACATTTCTCCTCTTTCAGCATCTTTAGAATGTGATGATCTCGCATCTTCATCTACATGTGCAACTCTAGCCTGGCCTTCATTCCTCCTATCTATCCTTCCTTGGCATTGAGGACATTCGAATGCCCTATGACCTTCTTCTCCACAGTGAAAACATGTTCCATGGAAGCCTCCTCTTCTAGATCCTTGTCCTCTTCCTCTTCCTCTATGATCTCTATTATTCTGATCATGGAAATGATTATTTCCTCTCTGATTCTAACTATTACTGGCCTCATCCTACTTTTTCAGATCTTCATTTCGATCTTCATATGACCATACACTAGATCTTCCATCATGACCTCTTCTGCTTTGTCTGCTCTCAAACTTCTTGTTTAGCTTTTCCTCTACTTTTAGGGTAAACCGATGTGCCTCTTCAATACTATTTATTTGAACCAAATTCAGCTCCTCCTGAATGCTCGGCCTCAACCCATTAAGGTAAGGGGAAACTTTATCCTTATCAGATTTCGCATGGCCTATTCTAATGAGGATTCAATAGAACTCCTCTGTATACTCTGGAATAGATCTCCCTGCTTGCTTCAAACTTTACATTTTCTTCAGTAGGTCAAGCTCATAATCAACAGGGATGAACTGTCACTTCAATTTATCCACCATTCACTCCCATCTTGTGATTTTATCCTTTCCTCTTTGATTTCACTCTAACTAAATCTCTTTCCACCAGATCTTCACATGGCCCTTCAGTCTGGCCTTCACAAACTTGACCTAGTCAAGATCCTCAATATCTTCATACTCAAAATATTCTTCACATTCATTGATCTAGTTAATCAATTCTTTTGGGTTAAGATTTCTAGAAAATTTCGGGACCTCAATCTTAGGTCTCTTCTTGATCTTTGAGATGGCTCAAAAAAGTCTTTCTTCTTCTTGATTCAAAACTTTGACTTCTCCTTGTTCAGAATTTCCTTCTTCGGCTTCATCCTCACTTCATCTCTGACATTAAGATTCATTGCTCTGCGAATCTCCTCTTGCAATGATCGCACTTGTCTCTACAATTCCCTAACCTCAAGTGTTACAACACCAGCTCTTCCACCACATTCTCTTCATGGAGGCATTTTTGCACTTCTCATTGAAACCCTAACCACGGTCCTGGTGCAAACTACCTCACAATCAGTGATCTATTTACACAAAAACCCTAACCTACAGTCCTGGTGCAAACTACCTCACAGTCAGTGATCTATTTACAAACTCAGGAACTCCTACTCTAATACCACTTGATGAAGGGTACTCCCCTTAATACCAAAAACACATAACAAAAATAGAGAAACAACAACAATTTGCAAGAACAGAAAATGGGCTTCTTATTATCTCCACAAGTGTGGAATTAAAAATTTCAGAATTACAATATGCAAAGCCACATGGGCATTCCCCTTACAATATTTTGTAGGACAAAGCCTCGAATCAATACCCAGATCTACTACCCCGAACTACCTAGACAACACTACTGACCTTCTTTATATAGGCAATTTCCTCCGCCCGAGAAGGTTCTAGAAATTTAGCCCTAAGGGCCAACCAAACTTAGAATTATTTTATTTTTCATTTTATTACATTATAGTCGGCTCAAAATAACTTTTGAAACCTGAACAAAAATTTTGAAGAAAAATTATTTTCCACCATTTCATGTGGCCCAACTTCCAGAGACCATAAGTCATCACCTGTTGACCCGACTGACTATTATAACCCCATTTCAGAAAGGGCGTGAAGTTCTCTACAACACTTGAATCAAGTAAGCTTTATTCAACCAAATTTTTGACCTCATCTGGGGCCTCTAAAGCGTTCAAAAATGAGTTCAAAGTTTCTGTACCCTATTGCCAATACCGAAAATCTTCAATATCTTCAAAAATAGACCTGATCTAGCCATGGAACTTTATTGGCAGGCTGATATGACTAAAATGAACCTCCACATGTGAAATCAAAAAATTCTGAGATCGTATGAACAACTTACTAAAAATAGCAAGTTTCCATAAATAGCAGCTCTACACAAGATAGCCCTTATTGAAAAAAAACCAAAAATATTTTTGGGTGATGCAAGATTTCTCTTACACCCAGGATGCTCCTGCAATATACATGTGTGTATATATATATATATATATATATATATATATATATATATATATATATATATATATATATATATATATATATATACACACACACACACATGTCTATATACATGTGTACACATATATATATATATATAAACACATGTATATATATATGTACATATATACATGTATATATACACATCCATATATATATATACACATACATGCATATATATACATATATATATATGCATATATATACACATATATATGCATATATATATACATATATGTACACATATATACATGCATATATATATATATATATATATATATATATGCACATATATACATGCATATATATACATATATACACATATATATGCATATATACATGTATATATAACATATACATGCATATATACACATATATATACCCATATACATGCATATATATACATATATATGCACATATAAACATATATATGCACATATACATATATATACACATATATTTGCACATATACATGCATATATACATATATACATGTATGCATATATACATGTATATATACATATATACTATTATCTATATTTGATCATTAAGTATTGTCATTAGTATCAAAGAAGATTAATCGATTACCTATGCTATCCAGTCAGTAAAAGAAAGTACTACAAGCTACATATGCTAGTCGGTTAACTACATAAGCCTTCATACCGAGTTGTCTCAAGGCAGTACCGAGAACTAAAAGGAAACAGTTCTAACTTAGCACCAGAGTAGTTTTACCGAGCATCAATGTATACTGATACAGAGCATTAGTAAACACTGAGCAGACTAGACACTAAGCAATAGTGTATTCATCGAGCAGTATTGATAGTGTTTACCAAGAAATCTAGGAAACAACATAGGAATATGATGCAGGAGCATCTCAGGTCCTTGACAATCCTATGTCACCAAAAACATATTTGATTTTTTCTTTGTTGCTCGGTTCCTTCTTTGACTAAGTTGGTTTGGTGTTGCTCATTTTTTTTGTTCGCCGGTGTTAGTCGATTATCTCTCTGGTGCTCGGTGATGCTTGTCTGGCGCTCAGTTTCCTTTCTTACTGAGTTGTTTGTTTTGGATTTCTTTTGAGGCTGACTTGTGCATTTAATTTGGGTCTTAGATTTAATGTTGGTATCCATCATTGGGAAGCAGGTGGACCTATATCTAGTCATCCCTTCTATTTATTGTGGATCTAAAGGCCAACTTGGCTCGGTAGCCTCTTGTATAAATGTTGTTTGGTTAGAGTTTAGAGAGTCAGTTTTTGGATAGAAGATAGAAGATAGAAGTATCAAAGATTATTGGTAGATCCTCGCATGTTTGAGGACTTTTGTACTTGATTGTAATATCTAGCCTAAACCAGGAAGGCCTTACAGCCTGGCATGTATGAATCAATTTGAAGATAATACATTATAGCATCTGCATTCTCTCTCTCACTATTGTGTGTTGTTGAGCAAGGTGGATCTAGTTAGGGTGTTCCATTTCTGGCCCCTACTATACCATTCTTGCATCAGGTGGTATCAGAGTGAGGTGAGATCTAGATCTAGCTTTGCGAATCTAGATTTGAAGGTTCCTTCTTGCGAAGCCCTTGTTAAAATTTTGTGGGGTAGAAAATTATGATTTGACCTGAAATTGTAGAGGGTTTTCAAGATGGTTTGTGGGAGGTGAGATGCGGATCCAGGATTGGAAGACATGTTGAGACAACTTGTTGTGAGATTAGAAGCTATTGAAACATCCCAAAGAAGAGGAAGACATCTTGAAGATGTTAGTGATGATGAAATTGAGGTAGAACAAGGTGATGTAGAACCTGCACCTATGATGGATCAGGGTGAGGAAAGATTCTTGAAGGCTTTGACATGTATGAAGTCTACACCACACTTTAATCCTCCTGAGTGTGGTGGAAAATTGGATTCTGATGAATTCATGGATTGGATCACTAAGATGGAAAAGTATTTTGAGTATGAAAATGTACCTGAGGAAAAGAAGGTGAAAATTGCAAGCACAAAATTAAAAAGTCATGCATCCTTATGGTGGGAACATCTGCAGCTAGACAGAAAGAGGAAAGGAAAAGAAAAAATCAAGGTATGGAGTAAAATGGTGAATAAATTGAAAGGAAAATTCTTACCTTGTGATTATCAGATTAACCTAGTTAGGTGAATGCAAAGTTTAAGGTAGAAAGATAGCTTGGTAAAGGAATATACTGAGGAATTCTATAGATTAGATATCAGATCTAGACATGATGAAGATGATGTGGAAAGAATTGCTAGATACCTAAATTGTTTGAGAGTTTCCATCCAAGAAGAAATTAGTTTGGTCAAATTAGAGAACATTGAAGAGGCTTATCAATTTGCATTGAAAGCTGAGGAGAAATTGAATAAGAGACATGAGAAAAGACAAAGAGGTAGAGGTGGTAGATTCCCTAGAGGAAGAGGTAGATCTCATGGTGAAAAAAGAAGATCTAAACCTAAAAAGACAACTCTCGATAAAGGCAAGACTGAGTGGAAAGGTGAAAGTTCATCTAGAGGTAGAGGCAGTAACTACCGAGGCGGTTATAATAGAGGTGGTTTTTGAGGAACTTGTTACAATTGTGGAGAAGAAGGACACAGATCATTTGAGTGTACACATGCAAGTAAGAAGGTTGGTTGTAGTAGAAATGCTTTGGTGCAAGAAGAGTCACCGAATGAACCTGAGAAGGAAAATAACTTGATGGTAGAAAGAGAACTTTGGAATGAAGGTAAAAAGGAAGATCTGGTAAGGAAAAGTTTTTTTAACACCAGATGTATATTTTCTGACAAAGTTTGGAAGGTAATCATTGACAGTGATAGATCAGAGAATTTGGCATCTGAGGAGATGATCAAAAAGTTACAATTGAAAAGGTTGGAACATCTGAAGCCCTATCAAATTTCATGGATCAAGGATGAGAGTACACTCTTGGTAAGTGAACAATGTTATTTGAATTTGAAAATTGGAAAGTACTATGATAAGGTGTTATGTGATATCATGCCTATGGATTGTTGTCATATTTTTTTGGGTAGACCTTGGCAATATGATAGACATGCTATATATGATGGGAGATTACATAAGTATACTATTTGGGTTGATGGGAGAAGATAAATCTTGTTACCTTTGATGGAAGAACCTGTTAGTAATGTTTTCACATTTGTGAAAGTTTTCTTGATGGAAGGAAGAAAGTTTTTTAAGGATCTAAAGAGAAATGATGTATGTTTTGTTGTGATTCCTAACAAACTGAGTAAGAAAACAAAGGATACTATTCTTGAGGAGATTGATAAGTTACTCACTGAGTACAGTGAAATTATTTATGATAATGTACCTAATGGTTTTCCACTGAAGAGAAGCATTGATCATTGCATGGATCTTATTCCTAGAGCTAGTTTACCGAATAAGGCACCTCATCAGTTGACACCTACCGAGAACTAGGAATTGAACTGACAGATTCAAGAATTGTTGTAGAAAGGTTTGATCAAAGAAAGTTTGAGTCCTTGTGCAGTACCTATGGTATTGGCACCTAAGAAGAATGGAGAATGGAGAATGTATACTGATTCCAAAGCAATCAACAAGATAACAGTGAAGTATAGGTTTCCTATACCGAGAATGGATGGTATAATGGATAGTTTGACTAGAGAAAAGTATTTTACTAAAATTGATTTGAAAATTGGGTATCATCATATCAAAATTAGAGAAGATGATGAATGGAAGACTACCTTCAAGACAAAATAAGGTTTGTATGAGTGGTTGGTTATGCCTTTTGGTTTAACTAATGCACTGAGTACTTTTATGAGGTTGATGAATGAAGTTTTCAAGAAATTCTTGGGTAAGTTTTTTATTGTATATCTTGATGATATTCTGATATTCAGTAAGACTAGAGAAGAACATTTGTTGCATGTTAGACAAGTTTTACAGAGATTGAAAGAAGAAAAGTTGTTGATAAATCTAAAGATGTGTTCATTCATGAAAGAGGAAATTGTGTATTTGGGATTTGTGATTTTAGCTAATGGTTTGAAAATGGATTCTGAAAAGGTTGAAGCTATTGTGAATTGGCCTACACATGTGAATGCTAGTGAGGTAAGATCATTTCATGGTTTGGCAAGTTTTTACTGAAAGTTCATTAGGAATTTTATTTCAATTTGTAATGCTATGACTGAGACTATGAGAGGGGACAAAAGAGAACTCAAGTGGACACATGGAGCTAATAAAAGTTTTGAGACTCTAAAGTAGAAGGTTGTTGAATTGCCTGTTTTGGCATTGCTTGATTTCAATAAAGTATTTCAAGTGGAATGTGATGCAAGTGGTAGTGAAAATTGGAGTTGTGTTGAGTCAAGAAGGTAAACTTGTTGCTTTCTTTAGTGAAAAGTTGAATGATGCAAAAAGGAAATATTATATGTATGATCAAGAATTCTATGCTATTGTTCAAGCACTGAAGAAATGGAGACATTGCTTGATGATGAGTGAATTTTTGTTGTATATCGATCATAAGGCTTTACAGTATTTGGGTAGTCAAAATAAGTTGAACCAAGGACATATGAAATGGGTTAAGTATTTGCAGAGTTATACATTTGTGATAAAGCATAAGAGTGGAGTCACTAACCTGTGTGTGTGAAATTTGTAACTAGTTGTGGACACAACACTTCAGTAAAACATTAGAGATTAGCAAATAAAAAATGTGCAATATAAATGAAACTAAGTTGACCAAATGATTTACTGCCTTCTAGTAGGTGCAAGTATGGTATTCTCAGATCCAACCGAGATCAGTGACAATGCAAAACCTAAACGAAGGATTTAATACTAAAATATGAATGTAGAATGAATGCAGATTAATCTATCTTTTTGTATTTTCTATGCAATGATATGAAAAACTGTATGAAACTAATCTAGAATTGAATGGAAATGATATGAAGATTATTCTAACAATGATGTGCTATGATATGAAAATGGATGCAAAGCTATGAAAAACAATGAAAGATCTCACAAATCACCTATTCGCAAGAGCTTGATTCGTCAAATGCAATTTCACCAGAGTAATTGTGAAAATTCAAGAGATGATTTGTGAAGAGCTAAGCCTTGATTTTATAGAAATCCAGGGCTTAAGGATACATTGAGAAAAGCCATAAATCACTCTTGATAAACTCAGGTTGATTTTTGAGTTAACAAGAAATCAAAATTAATTAACTCATAAAAATCATGCAAAAGCACTTTTTGACTCAAAATAGAGTTTAGTTCACCTTTTGAACTCACAATCAAATGTCGAGTTTAGAAAGTTAACAAATTAAATTTAAAAATTGATTTAAAGTTGACAGCTTTTCTGATTGTGCATGATTTAATATGAATTAATTTAAAAATAAAGTGATTTATTCTCAACTTAACTGATTTTAAATTTAGAAATAACTAATTTGTGGGTTAATCAATTATTAAATCAAACTTTTATTCTAACCTATATCATTAAATATTGAAAACTGGATTTAATCAATTAAATAAGAATTTAACTAATTATTCATAGGAATTTTTATTTATTTTCAAAATTAAATAATATAATTTGTAATAAATCTAATTCAATAATTAAGTGGAAAAAATAAAACTTAATTAATTAAGTATTCAAAATATTCAATTAATCAAATTTTAGGATAAATATGATTTATCACCAAATAATATTCAATTAGGATAAATAGGAATATTCCCCGATGCAGAATTAAGATAATCATTTTTTTATAAATTGATGCGCAGATGTGCCTTAGGTTAGGACTTTAGTGTTGATTTCATTTGATTTGATGATGTAGGAGGTTAATGAACCTATAGCCCATTTTTGGGGTATTACATTTTTTTTCCCTTTGAATTACTGTGTGAAGTACAATGGTTCAAATATTAATCTATTTTTGATATTGAAACTAATTTGAGAGATTAACTGATTCCAAGATAGAAACCGATTGAAAGATTTGAAAAAGTTGATTCAGGTCCTGGCTGACCAAGAATCATGATGATGTCAACTATAGCAACAATGAGCCGGTGATTATGAAAAAGTATCAAAACACTTGATTCTGAACCTTATGATTACGAAGAAGTGACTATCCTGACCCTAGACCTAATTGTCCCAAGTGAATAAAAAGGATGTCAAATCTGAACCCTTCAGTTACGAAGAACCAAGGAAATAACACTAATGAACCGATGGTTACGAAGAGTTGATATAGTTTACAAGATAGATTAGGATACCAAATTGATATGGATCTCGATGAATTTGATATGCCCCAAGCGATGAGGTCTTTTGATGAATCAGCAACTAGATGTGGTTGTTGTCTTGATTACTGAAAGAAAGATTTGATTTACAAATTTGTTTGATGTGCACTACCATGCCCCCTTCGGGATGAAAATTGAAATCTGACAACAAAAGTCAGCGTTAAATGGTTTAGAAGCATGTTAATTGATTTGAGAATTGGTTGTGCACATCTAGAGACACGTTTTGCATCATTTAGAGGTCCTGGAGACTAGGTTTGACTAGGTTTGACCATGAGTTGACCATGGTTGACCAAGTTGAAATTTTGATAGTTTGATGTAAGATAATTAGTTAAGTTGAAAATAGGATTTCTATGATGATTGAAGGTTGATTATGCAAGCAGTCGGTCATCCTAGGTCCGAAAATTTTAAATCATAATTTTGACAATCTAAATGATCTCAGATTTTGATTTTGATCCCGAAAAAGGGGTTTAGAATGTCAAAATTAGGTGGGGGTGCAATTTTTGTGGAAAATGGAGCACTTTGAAAAATTAGGTCAAAACCTATATAAGGCCCAAAAGGGTCATTTTCAATTCATTATTTACTTTTGTCTTTTGTGAGCCTTGTGGAGCCCTCTGAGAAAATGGACAAGGTACATGTCTCGTCTCACTGATTTGAGCGTAGTCGGCAATACCAGTGACCTCCCCAATAGGGGAACCCGATAAGTGGACCTCTGTGCCTCTCTGTGAATTCAAATTTTGCATGTTTGTAGCAGTTTAGGATATTTTTCGTATGTTTTTAGCTTTTTGAATTTTTGCACCATGAAAAGTCATACGACAGTCCACTGGAGCTCCTATGAGTTTTCAATTTGATTTTGATTGTCATCCCAGAACTACCTAAAACTTGTATGAGAGGGACCCATGTGTCGTACAATGTTTCGTTAGGTCCCTTAATTGTCATACATGTACCTATATATTATCATGTACTCATGGAATGTCATGCGGGAACCTATAGAAACTTGTATGAGTTTTGACACCAGTCTAAAAACACGTATGGAGAACAACAAGTGTTTTTCACATCCTTAGGTCAAATTTTTTATTTTTCTAATTTTATAGGTTGATTCCTTAGCATTTAATGTACCTTCTGAAGTATTCAACTTTTCAATTTCTGTACATATAGCCTAATTTTTTACCAAGTTACTGATAGGGTACCCTATTTCTATGTTGTGTAGGTTGTCTATCTTGATGTTCATGTCCAAATTTCTCACTCGGTGACCTAGAGACTGTGCGTCTCACTGCCTGATTCGATGAGAGTGCACCTTACTTCATGTGGATTTGAGTATCTTATATGGTTACTTGAGATTTGAGTGAACCATGGATTACTGACGGCGTTGATAGAGCGATTTCATATTGAGACACAGACTTTCCACCTACCCACTAGAGATATTATAGTTACGCATGAGGATGTGTATAGGATATTACGGATTCCATTTCATGGCCCTCATCATGATTATGTCAGTTTGGGGAATGTTGTTCTTCTCACCTTTCAGAGAGTGTTCAGTGATGATGCTCAGTTGACTCAATCTATCTTATGGGAGACTTTAGTTTAGAGATATGGGAAGACCCATAGATTAGAGTGCATCATAGCAAGGATGATCGATGGGATCATCATGTTTGACCATCAGTAGAATGGTCTTCTGATGGGCTAGGCCCCTATGGTATCTTGACTGATGGCTCATACTAGTGAGGCTCAGATGGGGATAGTGTATGCTTGTGCACATGTTCTCTGAGATGCACAAGATAGTGTATTAGGAGAGAAAATATTTTTCTTTGGGTGCATTGGTTTTACAGATTTGGGCATGGGAGTACATCCTGATATGCCGGTCAGTATGTCAAACATAGAGACAACCGCAGGAGCCCATGATTTATGTATATTCTAGATATGTGACACAGGTTCAGATGGGGATTATTGAGTATTGGAGGTGTGTCCAGGATGACATGACCTTTGTCATTTGGAGACCATATTTATAGGTTGAGGCGTGGCCGATTGTGTGTGCTCAGTTTAGTTACTTTTGTCATAGCCATGTACTGATAGGTAGATCCACCATTGTTCTTGAGCATTTTCTTATCACATGAGTGTGTAGACAATGTGGCTTTATCTAGGATGCACCACAGGAGTATGCTACATATGCACGATTAGTCTAAGATCTAGTATTTGGATGGAGTGCTTGATTATCTTATGCTCTTTGTGCTCAAGAGTATACAGGATATGTTCCCAGAGATTGGGACTATAGGCCATAGGTAGTTGATGTTGGGGTTACTGATGCTTTCATTGCTTGGCTCATAGAGCATCCCATGCATAGATTCTTTGATCCTATAGAGTTGATTCCTACTATGGAGGATGTCGTAGATGTTATAGGTGCATTGATGGGTAGAGGCCAAAGGCACCGAGACATACAGATACTGATTGTGCAGCCTACACCACCGAGACCTAGAGCGGTTGCCCCTACATAGAGACTAGCTAGACATATGAGACCACCTCGTCCTCCTAGTTCTACAGTAGATAGGCCTACAGTTTTGCAAAGGAGATCTTCTAGAGGAGAGCATGGTACTTTGGGTAGTATAGGTAGTGCAGATGAGGTGTTGGATGCACAGCAAGATGTAGGTGGTGATACTGATGCCATATAGGCTTATGCTGATTTTGATATGGGAGCTGAGGTTAGACACCATAAGGCACATAGAGCAGAGGATGTTGATCATCCTACTGAGGACATAGATATGCCAGCTGTAGATGTAGATCCATGATTGGCGCAAACTCCTTAGGAGGTTATTAGGTGACTTAGGTTATAGATCAGAGACCTAAGATTGCAGAGTGTGGGACTTGAGGTACAACTCAAGGAGTCTAAGAGGTACCATTTAGAGCAGTAGGTAGAGAACAGATGATTACAGGTAGAGGTTACTCATCAGACTACATGGAATGCCTACTATGTCTTTGTATACTATGTTGTAGTTCTTGTTGCATAGAGAGTACCTACATACTCTTAGTATATGATTTCTTCAAAGGGAGCGAGAGCACCATGGGCTGAGCCACCGCTAGATGCACCACCACCACCCCCACCAAATGTGGAGCAGTAGGTAGACAACTGATCTATCTTAGTTTTCTAATTGTTTTCATCATTTTGTCCATAGATATTGATTTGATCTGATAGCTCACATGAGCTCATTCTTTTGTATATTGTGCCATTAGTGCACCCCTGACTATTCCGAGGCTTTATGATATATATGAGATCAATTTTTGTTTATGACTTCATTTGTACTTATTTTGTGTATGATTGATATAATGTGATGTAAATGCTTTGAGTAGTGTAGAATGTATGAAATATGTAATGCAATGGTTTCTTTCAAATGTATGGATTATGAAATGCAATTGATTATGGATTATGGAAATGTATGATTTGCTTATGCTTTATGGATGTACATGTATGTAATGTAATGAATTGAATGATTATGAAATATGCAATGTAAATGCAATGATACACATGATATATTTTGCAAGTATTGATGAAGACAAGTACTCGGTCATTTGTCAGAAAGGATGTTTAACCTAGAATGGTGACTGCTTGCAGATCTGTGAAGAAACCTTCATTTGAGACTCAGCTCTTGTGAGATGTTTTGGATTAGGTTTGAAGAATTGTTTAAGTGTTGAAGTTTGATTTGGAAATCGTGAGATCATGCAATCATGCAAACTGTAGAATGAAATGAAAACCTAAGACCTAGGACCTAGTCACTGATCATGTGTCAGTCATTTTCATCATTGAATTTTTAGGTAACCAGATAAATCAATACAACATCCACTAGTTAGGAAACTATAGACATATGAGGATTGATGATGTAGGAGGTTAATGAACCTATAGCCCATTTTTGGGGTATTACATAACCAAGTTGTTGATGCATTGAGTAGAAGATCTTTGATGACCAAGATGAAAATTGGAGCTCTAGGCTTTGATGACATGAGAGATTCTTATGAATTTGATCCTGATTTTTCTGAGTCATGGAGAAAGTGTAGAGCACCTATTCAAGATCAACAGAGTACTAAATGGGATGAATATTTTATGTAGGGAGGTATGTTGTTTAAAGGTATTTAGTTGTGTATATCAAGAGGAGCAATGAGAACTAATTTGATCAAGGAGAAACATAGTAGTGGTTTGGCTAGACATTTTGATGTTGATAAGACATTGAATTTGCTTAAGGAGAAATACTTTTGGCCACAGTTGTATAAAGATGTTAAAAAATTTATGAAAAGTTATGGAGTTTGTCAAGTGGAAAAAGGAGTTAGTCAGAATACTAGATTGTATACACCGATTACTATACCTGAGAAACCTTGGATTGACATCAGTATGGATTTTGTTCTTGTCTTACCAAAGACAGTAAGAGGTAATGATTCTATATTTGTTGTTGCGGATAGATTTTCTAAAATGGCACATTTTATACCTTGTAGAAAGACATCAAATGCAGTACATGTAGTAGATCTTTTCTTTAAGGAAATTATCAGATTGCATGGATTACTAAGGAGTATTATCTCTGACTGAGACAGTAAATTTGTTGGATACTTTTGGAAGACCCTTTGGAGAAAGTTTGGTACCGAGTTGAAATATAGTTCCACATTTCACCCACAAACTGATGGACAGACAGAAGTTGTGAATAGAAGTTTGGGTAATATTTTGAGATGTTTATTTGGAGACACATCAAGTAATTGAGATTCTGTGTTGGCACAAGAAGAGTTTGCATACAAAAATTCAATGAATAGGAGTACTGTAAAAACACCTTTTGAGATTGTGAATGGCATACAATCAAGAGGTATATCATATTTAAGAGACATTGCTGATGAAAGAAAGAGAAGTGTTGAAGGAGTAAAATTTGTTGAGTACATGAAGACATTACATAAAGATGTGAAGTTTAAGTTGGAAAAGAGTAATCAAAAATACAAAGACAAAGCTAATACATCAAGAAGACATAAGACTTTTGATGTTGGTGATGAAGTAATGGTTTATTTGAAGAGAGGTAGATTTCCTGTTGGAACATATGGGAAGTTGAAAATGAGGAAGTTTGGACCTTGCAAGATTTTGAGGAAATTTGATAGTGGAAATGCATATGAGATTGAGTTACCTAATGACATGGATATATCACCTATATTCAACATTATTGATTTGTATGGGTTTCATGAACCTAAAGAAGACATGACAGTACTGTTGGATTATCCTAAGAAGTAGAATGAAGAAGTTGAAAAGATTTTGGAGAAAAGAATTAGTAGAAGTACAAGAGGAAAATAGTATATGGAATATTTGGTAAAGTGGAAGAATAGACCGATTGAAGACAGTTCATGGATTTCATAGTCTGATTTAGATATAGCTCAGATCATACATATTTCATGATTCAGATAATCATTTCAAATAACCCCAAGTGTCTGATGCAGGAGCATCTTGGGTCCTTGGAAATCCTGTCTCACCAAAAACATATTTGAGTTTGTTTGTGTTGCTCGGTTCCTGCTTTGACCGAGTTGGTTTGGTGTTTCTCAGTTTCCTTTGTTCACTAGTGTTGGTCAGTTATCTCTCTGGTGCTCAGTGAATTTCCCTGGCACTCAGTGATGCTTGTCTGGTGCTCTATTTCCTTGCTTACCCAGTTGTTTGTTTTGAATTTCTTTTGAGGCTAACTTGTGCATTTAATTTGGGTTGTGGATTTAATCTTGGTATCCATCATTGGGAAGTATGTGGATCTATATCTGGTCATCCCTTTCATTGATTGTGGATCTAAAGGCCAACTTGGCTTGGTAGCCTCTTGTATAAATGTAGTTGTTTGGTTAGAGTTTAGAGAGTCACATTTTGGATAGAAGATAGAAGATAGAAGTATCAGAGATTTTTGGTAGATCCTCGCATGTTTGAGGACTTATGTACTTGATTGTAATATCTGGCCTAAACTGGGAAGGCATTATAGCCTGGCATGTATGAATCAATTTGAAGATAATACATTATAGCATCTGCATTCTCTCTCTCACCGTTGTGTGTTGTTGCTTCCACATGTTGTTGAGCAAGGTGGATCTAGTTAGGGTGTTCTATTTTTGGCCCCTATTGTACCCTTCTTGCGTCATAATCAGTTTTGGCAAATTTATCTATGCAAACAGTTACAATAGAATCAAAAAAAATTTAACCAAGATCAAGGATCATTTATTGTATATGTAATCATTAATTATGATGATGATTTCTATGTAATTATTAGATCTAGGTTATTTTTGTATACCATAGATATTAGGGTTTTCCTAAGATGATGTAAACCTAATTAGGTCATGAAAGTTAAGTGGTCATAGCAGTAATTGTAATTCATGTCATTTTGACATAAGTATGCAAAGGAAAAGAAGGAGATCTTGAAGCTAACCGCAATCTTCAAGACATTAGTTATTAGACAAGGTTGAGCAGAAATCAGATATATTTAGATTATTTAGAATCAGTTAAGGCTACCGAGCCGTTCAGAGGCAAGATATTCACATATTTAAGGTGATATACATTTGATACTTCATAGATCTAATTCAGACAAGTTAAGTTTTCAATTACAGATACTTTCTATTATTCTCTAATCATTGTAACAGAGTTAGAAAAATATCTTAACAGAGTAGACTTAACAGTCTTGTTGTAAATCTCTTAACTGAGTACACACTCAAGTAGTGTTGTTAAAATACTATAACCAGGTAGATCTAGTTGATCTCATTGTTACTCCTAATAGGGTAAGATAATCAGAAGTGATCACAACTTGTAGCCTTAACTGAAAAACTTTATTATCTGTAGTAGTGAAGAATTCGTGGGTTTCATCCCCACTGTAGTTTTTACCTTCTAACAAGGGTTTCTACGTAACCAAAATACTTGTGTTATGTGATTGAATTGTTTTTTTTTCATGAAATTTACATTTACAAGTTAATTGAATGAATGATGAAAATAATGGATTCAGTTGGATAGATGAGTTTACTACTGTTTGCTGATTGAGTTTGAAGTCAAAAAAATTTGAGGGAACTGATTCACCCCTCCCCTTTTAGTACCCTATCTCTCCATTCCAACAATTGGTATCAGAGCTCAGATCTCTTATTGGATGGTTTAACCACTAAAGAGTAAAGATCTAATCATGGAGAGATACAACTTGGACAAAACAATAGATAATCAAAAGATTCAGATGCAGATGTTTATTGAGCAATAAAAACAAGCCAAGGATGCATTGAAGAAGTTACTAGTTTAAAGAAAGAACATGGCCACTCTAGAAAATGAAAATAACTACCATGAAGAAGAGATTGATGACCCATTTGAGAATTTAGGATCTAGTTCAGGCAGTATTTCTAACAGTTCTGAGAGTGCTATATCTCATTTATCTAAGAAAATCTCCATTTGACTGAACAAGTGAAAGCCCTACAGATCAGTCAAGAGACACAGAAGGTGAGAATGACTGATGTAATGAACAATGCTAGACAAGATGGAGAAAGAGAGGAATTTTGCTGTTGAAGATAGAAGATAGATGACTAAACAACTTCAAGTAAAAGAAACTGAGATACTGAGACTTACCAAGAATCACTTTGAAATATCCAATCAGATGATTATTGTAACTCAGGAGATCAACCGATTAAATGGTGAGTTCTCAAGAAAACTTGAAGATATTGGAGTACTCCAGGAAGAGAAGGATAAAATGAGGAATGAATTAAAAAAGTAGAAACAACACAATGAGATGATGAAAAAGGTTGAAGATAGTTCAAAGAAAATTGAAGATTTTCTGATTAGTCAAAGAGGACTTGGAAGCACCACTGGATTAGGCTATATCAAGCAAGGGGAATCATCCAAACAAGATGATCAGGTGATTAACAATCAAAATCAGAGACCTAAGACACTAACATGATATCATTGTGGCAAATTAGGACATACTTTAAATTTTTGCAGGAGTAAAGCACAAGGTAAACCTAAAACCACTCCTAAGTTCAATGGTCACTGTTATAATTGTAATAAGTTTGGACATCAAGCATATGAATGTAGATCTACGTTGAATAGGACTCCTAACAAATCCCACATGGAGAAACTATGTTATACTTGCAACAAGCATGGACACACCTCACAAGAGTGTAGAACAAAGATGAAGCAAGTTTGGACACCGAAAGGACAGAATAAATCCTATCAACTAAAAAGACAAGGTAATGCTTACACTTGGGATTACAACACATGGGTTAACTATATAGTATGTGGAAGGTATGGACATATTGCAGCTAATTGTATGAGGAAGAGATGAGTTGGAAAATCATGAAGCTAGACAGGTACTAGTATGGCATGTTTACATTGTCACAAAGTCGGTCACCTGAGTAAGGATTGTAGAGACCAAGAACCATAAGAACATTTTTTTGAGAATGGTAACACAATTTTAGATATCATGAGGATTAGACATACTATGTGGAGAAAGGCATCAAATGAGAATTTTGAGTCAAGAAATGCAGTCAGTGAAACCTCATCCATTGGACTGGGTGACATCGGAACCTCCACCTAAGGTGAAAAAGGTATGTATGGAACTGATATTCCAAATTGATCTTATTTTACATATAGTTCCTTATATTTGATGTGCACATACCAAATCTACATGAATTAAGATGCATTATGGTTTATAATCTTTGAGCTACAAATTCATACATTCGGTATATGCAAGACCGAGTAAAGAGTTACCCATCGGTGACTATCATGCAAGGTTAATCGAGTATCAATATTAACCAAGTGAAAAAGTTATTAATTGAGCTATTGATATTTTGTGGCAATCACTAAGTTTACAGTTGTCATCGAGCTGTAAGTAGGTCGAGCATTTATTATGAGTGTTTTGAGTGGGAATTTGAAAAAGGCTATAAATAGATGGAGAACTTAGTTTATTTTTCACCAAGCAATTTCGAAGAGCAAGAACTTCTAGAGAGCGATTTTAGAGCAAAGAGTTTCAGGTGCATTCAAAGTAGTTTCAGCTTCAATCGAGCAAGTTCATCATTTTTTTTGAGTAAGTATATTTATTACCAAGATAATTCAAATTATTTACCAAAACCCTAAGCTAAGAAAAAATGGCATCTACATCAAAGTCTAAATTTGTAGAGGAGGAAGAAGTAAACTTGATAGTGTCAACTACATGTAATGAACCCCGATACAAACTTCACCCTGAAGTTGCTTCTAAAATTGATCCAGTGGAAGCTTTTTCAAGCATGCCCCCTAGGGTTCTGTTAGTTGAAGATGTGAGAGCATACATTCACTACAAAATAGGTGAAATTGGAGACTTTGATATGTATGCAGCTTATCAGAAGCTTTGTGGAGAGGATGGAAGACTTAAACTTGAACACAAACAACTGGAGCTAATCAGTTTAACCAATGCCCTAAATTTTCTAAGGGAGTTTAAAAGTGAATGGATTAGGGTTGTGCTCAGTTAGTTTCATGATGGAAGGTTATGGCTGGATGAACCAGTAGAGATCACTAAGAAAATGATACATTCTATCACCAATTATCCTACCATAGATAAAGCAAGGGCAATTCATAGTTCACCGAGAGTAGATATTGAAAAGAACACCAGAGCTGAGTGGGATGGGCGAGCACTAAAGATAAGCACAATCAAGGACCTAGAAGTGAAATATGTAGCTCATGTCATAGGCTACAAAATCTATCAATCGAGCAGGCATAATAGTGTTCCTTGTGGAGCAGTTGATATAGCTTACCAAATGGTTAAGAAAGGATATCAGTTGGACCTAGCTGATCTTCTATTGAATCAAGTTGAAGAGAACATGAAGACAATCCGGTTGGTGAAGTCCAAAACATGTCATTTTGGATCCCTACTAGTGTGCATATTTTTCTCTGTGTAAATATTTTTCCCTTCTGTCGGTAATATAGTGTGGTCAACTGACAAGCCGGTGATATCACAAATTTCATAATTGATCAAGGGCTTGGGGAATAATCTCAACAATGTTTTAGACCATGTTAGTCCATTTTCCAGTTAGAAAAATCCTATGAAAATGGCCTCTTCCCTGCAAATGTTTTTGTAAAGTGTCCCACCCTGCCTGTGATCACACTTTTATCTTGTGATGAAAATCTATGAGGTTTTATGATGTGCACCCTTAGCCCTATGCTCTTTATGGTGTCACCTAGCTCTAGTCCAAATTGCACATGCTGAATTGCAAAACCTAGAGACATATTCAAGTTTTAAGGTCTGCAAGAAATAAATTTTAAAATCTGCCTAAGTGTCAAAAAACTACAATGTTTTTGAAAATCCATGATGTTTTTAGTCTGTGTGAAAACCCTCATTGTTTTCAACCTTGTGCCTTCCATCTTTTGTGCGTTTATCTTTTCGTGTCAGAAACCTTGTGTGTTTTCGATCTTTTTCATCGAAAACCCTGTGTGTTTTCGACCTCACAGTTTCCTGTTTGCTGGCGTTCCCTAACTGCGCAAGTGCGATGGATGGTGGGCCCAGGTCTTCAAAGGTTTCAAAATTATTGGTTGTCACATGATCACATGTCAAATTTTTCTGATATGCGACCATGCGACTGGTTACTTCTTGCCCGTGGGGCCGGTTGGTGGAAAGGGTGTGGTCCTGTTGGCAGTCATGTGGCAGCCTTTGGTTGGCTGTCGCATGATCGCATAGCCCAATTTTTGGCTATGCGATCATGTGACTAGTTGACATGAGTCTATGGTGGTGGGGTGGCAGTTCGTCAGTGGGACCTGATTCTTCATGCTTCCAGCACAGTTAAAGCTCAGACAAAATTGGTGGTTCTCATAGGTTCGCATGATGAAGATGCACGACGTTTATCCTCCACACTTTTGCGACAACCATCCAATCCTCCAAAAGGTAAAGCTTCTTTGGTGGTGGTCCCGTTGGTGGTTATGTGGCGGCATGTGGTTGGCTGTCGCATGATCGCATGTCAGATTTTTCTAACATGTGACCATGTGATTGGTTGACACGTGTTCCTGAGCCCGTGGCAGCTGGTGACATGCTAAGTTTCGATTGGTTGCCGGTGTACCTAGTGGTAGGGGATTTGTGATGGGGCCTATGTTTGCAGTGCCTGAGCATGTTTGACATTCAGCAGTGAATGCTGGCAGTTAGTTGCATGTTCGCATAGCCTTTTTCAAGGCTATGCAATCATGCGACTAATGTTTTGTGTTAACTTACGGTGGCGGTGGTTATGCGGCAAGGTAAAGGTCTGCAAGTTGTTGCATGTTCGCATAGCTCATTTCTTGGCTATGCGATCATGCGAAAACCATCCATTTAAATGTTTTTATTCTGCGGGCCCGGTCAGTTTTTCTCAAAGGTTTTGGTAGTGATGATAAACTTATGTGGTTCACTTTTTCACGGGGTTTCAGTGGTAGTTCTCTATTTTATCTGGTGATTCAGCGAAGGGTGGTCATGAGATCGCTAAAGTTTTTAGCGAAGGCAGGGTGTTTTTGGTGAACTGACGATAGCCTTTGTCACCAGTTCGCTAAGTTTAGCTAGGGCCACTTTTTAAAGTAAAATCTTAACCCGCGAAATAGAGTAATCGGGCAGTCAGGACTTAAAGTTGGCTGAGATTTAATTTAGGACTGCCGATGTGCCGCTAGCACCATAAAGTGACCGTTGGGATTTAATTTCAAATTTTGCAGAGGGTTTGCAACAACAGAGGTACCAAAAATTCAATTTTTGAGCAGCCAAAGTGGGTAGAATGGATTGTCAAACGCTGCGGAGTGGTCTAGGCTGCCATGATAGTTGCAGAGGAGTGTCTTGTCATAGGGGAGTAAATGAAACAGTACCCTAAAGTGTGTTGCAAAGATCTTTTTGGCTGGATTTCTTAGGGTTTGGTGATGATTTGGTACTTGGACCAGTACAGGGCTAGTTGGTTGTTGAAATGGACTGTTTGGGCTTGCATGCTGCGGCTTGATCCCTGTCTTGTTTGTGTTAACTCCTCGAGGGGGGTTTAGGTGTTTTTGAATTTTGAGTTGGAAATGATCATTGTGCTTGGATTGTAACCCTGGTATAAAGGGATTTTTGTGATCATTTTTGAATTATTGGGAGTTAGGTTTTCAAACTTTTCTAGTTGTGAGTCTTCTGCCCAGTCTGAATTGTAATGACATGTTTTGGTATATTTTGACAATAGAAAGAAAATTGTAGGTCTAAGCTATAGTTTGCAAGCATGGTTCCTTTTGATTGATTGTATACACTTGAGGATTCTTCATACTTAATACAGGCACATGTTTCTTATCTCTCCTTTGTGTCAACATAGATAAATTTTGAACTTTCTAGTTCATTGCATAACCATTTTATGTATATGCCTTCATTCTTGAGTTCTAATCAAGGATTAGATGAAATGATGCTCTAGATGGGACATAGATTTATCTTTTGTCTATGTAAGGATACTCTGTAAGTAGTAAAGGAGATTGTAAATGTGTTTATGGCTTTGAATCTCAGATATATTCTGGTGTGTGTGTGTAGTTTGTCCAAGAAGCCTTGCCCAATGGATGAGGCACTGGCCTAGATGAGTATTTCTTTGTTGATATATCCTAATTGAGGTTGTTATGATTCAAACACATGAAATTAAGAACCATCCTTAAGTTTTCAGTATTTGGTTGTGTAAGGTTCCACCCTATAGTAATGGAGAGTCAATGAATGTGTGGTTATCATTTAGTACTTTCTTACTATCCTTTCATCTATTATTCAAACCCAGTCTTTGGTGTGTGAAGTATAATTTATACTGGGTTAGGTGCACCCACCTTGGTTTTGCAGAGCTAGAAGTAGAAGAGGGCAGTCTTGTCCCTATAGTTGGTCTAGTTACCCTAAGACCTCATAACATTTTGGAGTTAACCATTCCTAAAATCTATCTAAGGGTATATTGGCAGCCTAAAGAGCATAAGTGTCATTTTGAACACCAACAAGATGGTGACTCTGCTGGGGAAGAAGTAAAAGGTAGCAAGCTTCCTTGCTTGGTTGGATCATCTCAGAGTCTTGGTTGAAGATCATAGTTACAGAGTCTGATATAAAAACACATTTGTAATATCTTCTCACCTTGTTGTGAGTGGCGGCTCTGATTTGTCTCTATTTGATCAGTGCATCTTCTGATAAATAGTGCATGTTTACTTGATGGAGTATTGGTTGATTGGAAGAAGATACAAAGAAATGTGATATATTTTCCTCTGCAAGGAGGTGGTGACTCTAAAAGAAAAGAACTTGATGGAGCTGCATGGTGAGCTCTAGATCTGCCTTGCTTTTCAGTCAACAAGTTTCAAGCTGCAAAACTTTCAGGTATTCTTTTGTTGAAAATGTTTCCCTATCAAGTGTGTAGCACTGCTGTAAAGGGATGAGTATTAGTGGGTAGTTCCTCATGTAGGAATATAGCCCCTTTTGTTTTGATGGCATTGAAGGTGCCCCTAATAAGTTCCTTACTGAGGATGGGTATGAGGAAAATAATGAAGATCAGACACAAGAAAATAGTGTCTTTGTTGATCCCATCATGAGTGATAATGACTATGAGAATCTTCTCATCAAGATTGCTACTCTTAAGAAGAAGATTGCAGAGAGCAATGCTGAAATCTGGTAGTTAGAGGAGAACAAGAGATTGCTAGGACTGGTGGTTCCTTATGATGATCATGAGGAGGCCAGTGTTTCTGATGTTGAGTCTCATTATGCAGAAAGTGTTGACTATGAAGCTTACATTGAGGTCAATGCATATGAGAGTGCTGAAGATGAATCTAAATTTGATAATATTTCTAGTTTGTCTGCAGATTTTTCTTCTGTTGAATATCAGAAGGTTGCTTTGTTGTCTCGGTTTGATGATGTTCTGTGTGAAGAGGAGAATATTGGATATGATGCAGATGATGATTCCTACATAGATTGCTTCACACAAAATGATCTAAGGCCAGAAATGTGTATCCTTGTTCCTAATAGGGATGATATTTGTAGCATTGAGGGTGAAGTTGATGAAGATGAAAACAAAGCCCAAAGTCCATTGAGCAGTGAAAGGATTTCAGCACTCTTGGCTGAAAAATTTTAGAGGTATGCCCCTACTTTGGATTTTGATTTGCAGCTCCCCTATGATGTATCCTTTGACACTGATAACGAGGCCAGTGTTCAAAGTGGTAGTGATGGTCCATTTTCACCATTTTTTCCCCTCATGTAATGACATTGCAAAAGGAGAGGTAGAAGGACATGATAGTGTGTTTTCCTATCATCAAGATTATAGTGATGAACAAGTTTATTGTTCATATCCTTTTCCTTCTTTTGCCAAGTATGATACTGATTGTGACAGTGTTGAAGACTTTTCTTTCAACAGTTGGGACAGAACTTCTTTTGATGGAAATAGTGAGGAAGATCAGTTGTTCCCCTATCACAAAAATTTTAAAGAAGACCTTCACTTGGTTTATGATCTAGTCAGTGAGGACATCATTGGTGAACCAGGTTGCTCAGTGGCTGAAGCAATACATGAAGGTAAACCAGAGGATTCAAGTCCTTTTCAGCCAGGTAACTCTGATGTAATGCATGGTAATCAATATGCTACATTTTTTGATGCATTATTAGATCAAATTTTTCTTTCTAGTCATCAAGGAGAAGTAGATGATGTTCCCTACTTCTTGGAATTTGAATATGAATATGGTGATTGTGACTAGAAAGACATGGGCAGTTATCATTATAGTTTCATTTTTTAGCCTATGAAAATTCACATATGTTGGTAGCAAGATGGTCAAGATAGTTTCAAGTGTTTGGCCACATATGTAGATGAAAATCAGACCTTTGATTCAAGGGGGTCATTGATTTCATTTTGGTGGCCTAGGGCCATCAAGTAAAGTTGTAAATCTTGTAAATTTTGTAAATATTCTTCCCTTTTTGTTGTGTGTTTCCCTTCCTATTTTCTTGGTTAGGTTGCTAGTTTTTGAGTTCCCTATTTTTGTCCAGTGGGCGGTCTGCTCTCCCAAAAATCTTAAATTCTCGCATGGGCACAAGTTACCCATTGTCCCTAGCCAGAGCCACTATTAGTCCATTTTCCATTCATAGCAAAATCCTATGCAAATAGCCTCTTCCTTTCAAATGTTTTTGTAAAGTGTTCCGCCCTGCTTATGATCACACTTTTATCTTGCGATGAAAATCTATGAGGTTTTATGATGTGCGCCCTTAGCCCTATGCTCTTTATGGTGTCACCTAGCTCTAGTCCAAATTGCACGTGCTGAATTAAAAAACCCAAGGAGATATTCAAGTTTTAATGTCTGCAGGAAACAAATTTTAAAATCTGCCTAAGTGTCGAAAACCCACAATGTTTTTGAAAATCCATGATGTTTTTGGTTTGTGTGAAAACCCTCATTGTTTTCAACCTTATGCCTTCTAGCTTTTGTGCATTTATCTTTTCATGTCAAAAACCTTGTGTGTTTTTTATCTTTTCCGTCGAAAACCCTGTGTGTTTTCGACCTCACAGTTTCCTGTTTGCTAGCATTCCCTAATTGTGCAAGTGCGATGGATGGTGGGCTTGGGTCTTCAAAGGTTTCAAAATGATTGGTTGTTTCATGATCGCATGTCAGATTTTTCTGATATGTGACCATGCGACCGGTTACTTCTTGCCCATGGGGCTGGTTGGTGGAAAGGGTGTGGTCCTGTTGGCAGTCATGTGGCGGCCTTTGGTTGGTTGTCGCACGATCACATAGCCCAATTTTTGGCTATACGATCATGTGACTAGTTGACACATGTCTACAGTGGTGAGGTGGTAGTTTGTCAGTGGGACCCGGTTCTTCATGCTTCCGGCACGGTTAAAGCTTGGACAAAATCGGTGGTTGTCGTAGGTTCGCATGGTGAAGATGCATGACATTTATCCTCCACACTTTTGTGACAACCGTCTGATCCTCCAAAAGGTAGAGCTTCTTTGGTGGTGGTCCCGTTGGTGGTTATGTGGCAGCCTATGGTTGGCTATCGCATGATCGCATGTCAAATTTTTCTGACATCCGATCATGCGACTAGTTGACACGTGTTCCTGAGCTCATGGCAGCTGGTGACATGCTGAGTTCCAATTGGTTACCAGTGTACCCAGTGGTAGGGGGTTTGCGGTGGGGCCAATGTTTGCAGTGCCCGAGCATGTTTGACATTCGGCGGTGAATGCTGTCAGTTAGTTGCATGTTCGCATAGCTTTTTCAAGGCTATGTGATCATGCGACTAACATTTTGTGTTAACTTAGGATGGCGTTGGTTATGTGGCAAGGTAAAGGTCTGCGGGTTGTCACATGTTCGCATAGCCCATTTCCTGGCTATGTGATCATGCGACAACTGTCTGTTTAAATGTTTTTATTTTGCGGGCCCGGTCAATTTTTCTCAGAGGTTTTGGCAGCGTCGATAAAGTTATGTGGTTCACTTTTTCATGGGTTTCAGTGGTGGTTCTCTATTTTATCTAGAAATTCAGCAAAGGGTGGTCACGAGATCGCTAAAGTTTTTAGCGAAGGCAGGGTGTTTTTGGTGAACTGATGATAGCCTTTGTCACCAGTTCACTAAGTTTAGCTAGGGCCACTTTTTAAAGTAAAATCTTAACTTGTGAAATAGAGTAATCAAGCGGTCAGGACTTAAAGTTGGCTGAGATTTAATTTAGGACCGCCGATGTGCTGTTGGCACCATAAAGTGACCGTTGGGATTTAATTTCAAATTCTGCAGAGGGTTTGCAATGACAGAGGTACCAAAAATTTAATTTTTAAGCGGCCACAGTGGGTAGAATGAATTGTCAAATGCTGCGGAGTGGTCCAGGCTACCATGATAGTTGCAGAGGAGTGTCTTTCCATAGGGGAGTAAATGAAATAGTACCCTAAAGTGTGTTGCAAAGTTCTTTTTGGCTAGATTTCTTAGGGTTTGGTGATGATTTGGTACTTGGACCAGTACAGGGCTAGTTGGTTGTTGAAGTGGACTATTTGGGCTTGCATGTTGCGGCTTGATCCCTGTCTTATCTATGTTAACTCCTCGGGGGGGGGGGTAAGGTGTTTTTGAATTTTGAGTTGGAAATGATCATTGTGCTTGGATTGTAACCCTGGTATAAAGGGATTTTTGTGATCATTTTTGAATTATTGGGAGTTAGGTTTTCAAAATTTTCTGGTTGTGAGTCTTCTGCCCAATTTGAATTGTAATGACTTGTTTTGGTATATTTTGACAATAGAAAGAAAATTGTAGGTCTAAGCTGTAGTTTGCAAGCATGGTTCCTTTGGATTGATTTTATACACTTGAGGATTCTTCATACTTAATACAGGCACATGATTCTTATCTCTCCTTTGTGTCAACATAGATAAATTTTGAACTTTCTAGTTCATTGCATAACCATTTTATGTATATGCCTTCATTCTTGAGTTCTAATCAAGGATTAGATGAAATGATGCTCTAGATGGGACATAGATTTATCTTTTGTCTATGTAAGGATACTCTGTAAGTAGTAAAGGAGATTGTAAATGTGTTTATGGCTTTGAATCTTAGATATATTCTGGTGTGTGTGTGTAGTTTGTCCAAGAAGCCTTGCCCAATGGATGAGGCATTGGCCTAGATGAGTGTTTATTTGTTGACATATCCTGATTGAGGTTGTTATGATTCAAACACATGAAATTAAGAACCATCCTTAAGTTTTCAATATTTGGTTGTGTAAGGTTCCACCCTATAGTAATGGAGATTCAATGAATGTGTGGTTATCATTTAGTACTTTCTTACTATCCTTTCATCTATTATTCAAACCCAGTCTTTGGTGTGTGAAGTATAATTTATACTGGGTTAGGTGCACCCACCTTGGTTTTGCAGAGCCAGAAGTAGAAGAGGGCAGTCTTGTCCCTATAGTTGGTCCAATTACCCTAAGACCTCATAACATTTTGGAGTTAACCATTCCTAAAATCCATTTGAGGTTATATTGGCAGCCTAAAGAGCATAAGCGTCATTTTGAACACCAACAGACCACTACTTTGAAAAATTTAAGAGTAGAATGAATTCTCATAGCAGAATTCCTAGTCAACTAGTGGAAGACTATGAGCAAGATATATGTTTTCTTGTGGACATTGACCACACATTAATAAAATCTGTGGAGCTTAGGAATAAATGGCTAGCCTCTATGGGTTATGAAATAGATATTGATTTTACCTCAAAATCAATTAAGGCTCTATTGTATACACTGAAGGATGTGAATGCAGAAAGGTTTGGAACATATGAGGAGGCCAAGACAAGAATAAAAATAGCCCTGGTTATCGGTAAGATAACAAAGAAATCTAGAAAAATGATGAAGACTCTAGTTGAGAAGTTTGGAGATGATACTTGATCATCTTACAGTACACTGGTTGAAGTTGTAACCGAAGGTCAATTAATGCTAACTAACAAGCCACATGATAGTGAATAAATTGAGTCAGATAAAGGTAAAGACTCTATACTGGTTTCCCCTTCACCTACTCCAAAGAAGAAGCGGTTAAAAGTGAAAACAAGGGTGCGAACAAGGTCCACAATTATAGCCTCACTGCCACCAAAGAAAGGAGTTGTGAAGATTTCAAGACCAAAGGTAGCAACACCGACAAAGATATACACCAAAAGAGGTACAAAAACTACTGTTGAAGCTCCAAGGAAAAGAAGAAAATTGATTAGGGGTAAGGAAGATTTAGATGATGAAGAAGAGGACAATAATTAGTTTAAAGTTGTTAGCAATAAAATTAGATCAATTGATGAAGTTGTAGAGGATATAATTGAGAATGGTGAACTCCCCGATCCTGAAATTAGTCAGTTTGAGCATGTATCAACTGAGGATTAGAATAAATTAGAAGAAGAAATCATCTAGATGATGATTCAATTCAAAAGATTTCCACTTGAATTTTCCAAACATCTACCTAAGGCACTAGAGGAAAGAATCACACAAAAATGGTCCTATGCCTTAGATACCTAGAATAATATGAGGGAACAATCCCTAGTTTTGGTAATATCCCACTTGACTATTCCTGAAATTGAGGAATACATGAGTACATACTCGAAGAGATTTAGAGTCAAGAACTAGGCAATGCAGATACTTGATGAAAATCTGGTAGATATAGATGAGAATAGTCAACTCATCTGGACCTTAATAGTTGAAGCCCGAGAGCAAGCAAAAAAGATGGCATTAGCCAAAACTTCTCAGAAGATGCTGAAGACAAAAGAAAAAGGAATTCATATTGATGATGCAGACCTGGCACTAAAACATGACAAGATAGATATATCAGATACCAAGGTACCTCATACTACAATTTCCACTGAGGAGTTAAGTTTTTCATAGGATGCACCAGATTAAGCTGTGATCCAAATTATAGATAACACTGCACTAGTTGTACTCATTGAGGACATGACAAATAGTGATCCTAATGACCGAGATGATGATGAAGATGTGAATATTGTTGGAGCCACAACACAAGATGAAGGTACGCTTACTGAGCTAGCAATCACATCACTACTAGGTGAACTTCCTATTCTGATTGAAGCAGTTGAAATTGTATCTAAGGACAAACCCGAAGGCTCAATCCATAAGGAACCAATGGATACATCAGGGGATCAAGGAACTAACACACTGACATAAACAAATGAGCCTGAAACAAAAGAGGTAGAAATAGAGGGCCAAGATGGCCTTAAGACAACCGAGGAAACCCCACCTAACACTACATCAGAAGCTCCATCTCAGTCAATCGACACACAAGTTACTGAGGAGTAGAAAAATGAGGATAATGTGTCAATCAGGCATGTAACGCAGAATGTTGGGGAGAAAGAAATAGTTCCATTTGTTAAGAGCTCACCTCAAGAGTTGAAGAAGAAGAAGAAGAAACATGGAAAAGGGTTAGTCACACTTGATGAGTTCAGTGTTATACTAGAATGTAACCTGAGGACCCTAGACCCCGAAGAACTAAGAAAATATGGGGAGCTTTATACAAGAAAAGAAACTCTAGATAAGCTAAGGAAGGAATGCAAGAGCAAGGAAATCTTAGAAAATGTAAGAGACATCTTACAACAGGTTGTACCTAAGGTACAAATAAATAAAGATATACCGATTATGGACCAACTTGCTACACTTGCACAATAGATCAATTCCCCGAACATCTAAGCAAAAAAGAGGATTGAAGAGAGGGTAGAATAAAAATACAGCACCAACTAGCAGAGAAAATCAGCCAGGCAGTGGCAATAAATAAAGTCAAGTTATCTAAGGTAATAACCGACATCCAATCTATTACTCGGATCATTATTTAGATGTCGATAAAGCTTTTCACTGCTGAGATCAGTGAGAAGATAAAATAGCTAGATACAGGAATCCAAGCCAGTGCATAAGAAGCCTTAACTGAGCCAAATCCTTTTGCTAATCATATACTCAGATTTCAAGAACTTAGGTGGTTAAGAGAAGATTTGAGGAAGCAAGAAGATAGAACAAGTGACCAAGTCACCAAGCTACAAACAGAGGTTCTTCCCTATCTTAAAATTTTTGAGAAGCATATAGTCAAAGCACAAGCTTTAGTTGCAACACCAAAAAAATTTGTGTTGGAAAATATCTTTGAGATGCATGCACAAGTCAATTTTGAGCACATTTCTCTAACCAACTTGAAAGAGGAATGGGAAAACCTCTTAGAATCTTTGAAGAATACCCACCAGCACATTTTTGATAAACTGTAAGTACACAATTTTGAGTTTGGCATTATTATCAAAAAGGGGGAAAACTAATGTATATGCCAATTTGTGTAATTATATGTTAAGTGTACTACACATATACCAGGAGCATGCACCGAGGGGGAGAAAATTTTGATGAGATAAGGTATCTATGTATATGGAGAAGTTAGAATATTTTGGAGATATCAGGCCTATATACATTACATGTTTTGATACTAATGCCAAACGGGGAGATTGTTATCTCTATTTGAGCATTAAGTATTTTCATTAGTATCAAAGAAGATTAGTCGGTTACCTATGCTATTAAGTCAGTAAAAGGAAGTACTACAAGCTACATATGCTAGTCGGTTAACTACATAAGCCTTCATACCAAGTTGTCTAAAGATAGTAACGAGAACTAAAAGGAAATAGTTCTAACCGAGCACCAGAGCAGTTTTACCGAGCATCAGTGTATACCGATACTGAGCATCAATAAACACTAAGAAGACTAGACAACGAACACCAGTGTATTCATTGAGTAGTATTGATAGTGTTTACCGAGAAATCTAGGAAATGGTAGAATAATCAGTTTTGGCACATTTATCTATGCAAATGGTTACAACAGAATCACAAAAAGTTTTACCAAGATCGAGAATCATTTATTGTAGATGTAATCACTAATTGTGATGATGATCTCTATGTAATTGTTAGATCTAGGTTATTTTTGTATATCGTAGATCTTAGGGTTTTCCTAAGATGATGTAAACCTAATTAGGTCATGAAAGTTAAGTGGTCATAGGAGTATGCTATATAATTGTAATGCATGTCATTTTGACATAAGTATGTGAAGGACAAGAAGGAGATATTAAAGCTAACAACCTTCTTCAAGACATCAGTTGTTAGATAAGGTTAAGCAAAAATTTGAGATATTGAGATTATTCAAAATCAGTCAAGGCTATTGAGAAGTTCAGAGGTAAGATATTCACATGTTAAGGTGATATACATTTGATACTTCATAGATATGATTCAGACAAGTTAAGTTGTCAATTACAGATACTTTTTGTTATTCTCTAATCATTGTAACAAAGTTAGCAAAATCTCTTAACAGAGTAGACTTAACAATCTTGTTGTAAATATCTTAGTACCAAGTACACACTCAAGTAGTGTTGTTAAAATCCTTTAACCAGGTAGATCTAGCTGATCTCATTGTTACTCCTAACAGGGTAAGATCATTAGAAGTGATCACAACTTGTAGCCTTAACCAAAAAACTTTATTATCTACAGTAGTCAAGAATTTGTGGGTGTCATCCCCATTTCAATTTTTACCTTCTAACAAGGGTTTCTACGTAACCAAAATACTTTTATTATGTGATTGAATTGTTGTTTGTTTTTCATGCAATTTACATTTATAAGTTAATTGAATCAATAATGCATACAATGGATTCAGTTGGATAGATGAGTTTACTACTATTTGTTGATTGAGTTTGAAGTCAAAAAAATTTTAGGGCACTGATTCACCCCTCCCCTCTCAATACCCTATCTCTCCATTCCAACAATATACATACATACATACATACATACATACATATACATATACATATACATATACATATATATATATAGACACACACACACACACACAGAGGATATATATATCAAAAACTTTAAATAATGAAAAATGAAAAATAAAAAAACTTGATAAACTAGACAGTCAAAGAATCGGAAGCCAAGAATCTCGTCGAAAGTGACAGGCCGAAAGTGACATTGAAAGTCACTTTCAGCGGGTTAAAAACCCCACCAAAAACCTACTTTTTGACTTTCCATCAAAATTTCCTTACTAAGGAACTTTTAATCAAAAGAATCTTACTTACTTTTGATCGAAAGGAAGTAAGATACTTTCGATCAAAAGTAACTTTCGATCAAAAGTATAGATAATCTATACTTTCAATTGTAAGTTACTCACTTTTGATCGAAACTTTAGGTTACTTTCTATCAAAAGTACGATGATATTTTTTACCTGATCATGCTTTTCGGGACATTTTCCTTCCTCCAAAAAATTGTAACCCAACCTTTTTCAAGGATTTTACAATAAGACTATTAAGTCCACTCTGTTAAGAGATTTCTCTGTTACAAATTCTAATAAGAAACAGTAATAAAATGACCTGTAGATTTGCAACTAGCTTTTCATAATCAGATCCTTGTTCACTCTTCAATCTTCACTTTAATTCTTCATCATCATGATCATCCAACTCATCATAACTAATCATTAAATGTCGATTCAATCCTTATTTAATAACTGTTCATTTTTCGGTGTTCTTCCTTTGAATTTTGGTTAACTTCACTCAGTGCCTAAATCTTTCTTTGTTGTTTAGTGTCTTGAGTTCCTCTTGCTTTATTGAGTGACCTTACATTTTTCCTTTACCTAACCGAGTGACTTTACCTACTTGGTAGCCAAAAAAAAATTTCATACTGACTTATCAAATCTTCATTGTCATGCTTTATCGACTTAACATAATCATATGTTAGGTAAAAAACAATTATATCAACATTCGCTTAACATTGTTTGATCTATATCAGTTGCCCATTTATGTTCTTCAATTGCATAACATCTCATTTCTTCTTATCCTTAACTCATTCATCTTATATCATTACCAAATGATATGGAAACATAATATAAACTAGAAATCAATTTCTTGACATCAGTGACAAGACAATAACTGATATAACCTTTCTACTATCATCATGTACTCCTATTATCTTGGTGAGTCTTCATCATCAGCTCCATCATATAACCAATCTTCAACATTACTATCATTTATAGTAACACTTCTTATATGGTATGCAAAACAAATTCTTATGAAATAGTCTCATTCTTTCCCTTTTCTTCACCAAATCTCTTTCATACTCTACTGGTGTTAGATTCTTTTCTTGTTTCCTTGGCATGATTCTATTTCTACATATGAATTCATTATAATTTTAAAATTAAAATCTAAATCTATTACAATATGTCAAATTACAATTTAAATCTATTACAATATGTCCAATTGCAATTTAAATCTATTGCAATATGTCAAATTATGTCTTTAACAAGTCCATATCATAATAATTATAAACAAAAATACTCTTTGTTCACATTTCACATTTAAAAAATATAAAACTTACCTCAAATGATCAATTTTGGTGAAGAATGATTGACTTTCCCACTTCAATGTGGATTATTAAACAAAAAGATGGTGCAAATTGATAGAATATGTTGCTTTGTGACCTTCAACACCATGAAAAGTGAATATTTCTCAGACATAACTTAGAGAGAAGATAGTATACAGAATGTGTGGGCCTCTTTCATGAGTATCATGGCTCTTTTACCATTTTTATGTTTTAAATAGCGCATACACACTATTCAAGAACATGCCTATTACAAAGGAAAGGGGGTGATAAAAGGAGAGAGAGGGGGGGGGGGGGTTCTAATGTGTCCTAATGACACATTAGGACACATTATGACCCCTTAGAACACTTGTTATCCTTCTAATGCATCCTAATGGTTCATAATGGGTCATAAGGGGTCTTAATAACACCTATGACCCCTTACAACCCATTATGACCCCTTTCAACACATCAGAACCATAAAGTGTGTCCTAAGGGGTCGTAGGACACCTCACAACACATTACAACCCCTTGGGACATATTTTATGGTTCTAATGTGTCCTAAAGGGTCATAATGGGTTATAAGGGGTCCTAATACCCCTTATGACCCATTAGAACCCCTTACAACCAATTATGACCCCTTTCAACACATTAGAACCATAAAGTGTGTCCTAAGGGGTTGTAGGACACCTTAGGACATATTACAACCCCTTAAGACACACTTTATGGTTTTACTATGTCCTAATATGTCATAATGGGTCGTAAAAGGTCATAATATCCTTTAGGACCCATTAGGACCCATTATGACCCCCTTTGACACATTAGAACCAAATAATGTGTCCTAAGGGGTCATACGACCCCTTAGATCACATTACAACCCCTTAAGAAATACTTTATGGATCTAATGTGTTCTAATGGGTCATAATGGGTCAAAAGGGGTCCTAATACCCCTTATGACCCATTAGGACCCCTTACAACCCATTATGATCTTTTTTGACAAATTAGAACCATAATGTATGTTCTAAGGGGTCGTAGGGCCCTTTAGGACACACTTTATGGTTCTAATGTTTCCTAATAGGTCATAATGGTTTGTAAGGGGTCCTAGTACCCCTTAGGACCCATTAGAACTCCTTACAACCCATTATGACCCCTTTTGACACATTAGAATCATCAAGTGTGTCCTAAGGGGTTGTTGGACCCCTTAGAACACATTATGACCCCTTTTGACACACTTTATGGTTCTAATGTCTCTTAATGGGTCGTAAGGGGTCGTAAGGGGTCTTAATACCACTTTAGACCCATTATGACCCCTTAGAACCCATTATGACCCCTTTCAACATATTAGAACCATAAAGTGTGTTCTAAGGGGTGATAAGACACATTAGGACACATTACAACCCCTTAGGATACACTTCATGGTTCTAATGATTCTTGATCGGTCATAATGGGTTGTAAGGGGCCCTAATACCCATTAGGACCCCTTATGACCCATTATGACCCCTTTCGACACATTAGAACCATAAAGTGTGTCCTAAGGGGTCATAGGATACCTTAGGATACATTATGACCCCTTAGCATACACTTTATGGTTTTAGTGTGTCTTAATTGGTCATAATGGGTTGTAAGGGGTCCTAATACCCCTTAGGACCCATTATGACCCCTTACGATCCATTATGACCCATTTTGACACATTAGAACTATAAAGTGATTCGTAAGGGGTCTTTGGACCCCTTAGAACACATTATGACCCCTTAGGACACAGTTTATGGTTCTTGTACGGTTTCACAATAGATGAAGATAATCACGCCATTTTCTCTCCTTGAAGGATAATATATCTATTCTAAGGATTCCTATTCCATCATGAAATACACTTTAATTTTCAACCTAGGGATGTAGGACTTGAAATGGGTCAGCACAGTTTGTGCACTAAGTTCCTTTAGGAGTCATAACACCTATGCTACAGGAAAGTAAAATGCGTTGGAAGAATCTATACTGCTGCTACAAAATAGTAAACACACCTTGGCTAACAATAGATAATTGTAGGAAGCTTAAAAATTAACCTAAACTAATTAACAACTCAAAACATCCACTATGATCATTTTCTACAAGTGTTGCAGGAATTTTCACAGTAATAATGTTGCAGGACTAATATAGAAAATCTATCTGAAAATAGGAAACTGCAAGAAATGAATCTATTCTACCTAAATTTATTCCACCTCCCAAGTGGGCCCCTTTGGTTGGCTTGAATTAACTATGAACACAACAAGTACTTCAAAATCTTTCTTCCATTAAAATCCTTCTTTGATTACATAGAAACTAAATAATTCATGAAGAACAGAAAGAGTAACTTCTGAATCTAAATCAGCATTATCTATTTTCTCATTAGCTTACTAAGATGATCCAAATCCATTATATAGAGGATTGGATGCTTATTAAAAACATAACACAAAAATTCTTGAACAAACATCACTAGAAAAGAAGGTGGAAGATCAACCATGACATAGTACATTTACTACCAAGCAACAGAATAACAACTTGCAAGAAATATAGCAAGTTGTATCCCCTATATTCTCTAGAACAACAACTCCTTTGCAAGTGTGGCTTATCCAACGGAACTGAACTATGCTTTCTTTGCCATGACTGATCTCCATTATCCTCCTCCTTAAATGCAGTAATCATCACTCTTTGTGTCGCTCCTCATTTTCCTGAAAAGTTAGCAACATCTGAAACACATATGCAAGATAACATTCCTACTTTTACTCAAATATTAGAACATAGCTTAAAATAGTTATATGAAATACTGCATTCTATGTATAATATTAAGAAAAACATGTCATACACACTACCCATAGGTTTAGTAGGTTCTAGCTATCTCTGGCATAAGTTCACAAGATATTTACAACAAGTGTTTAGAAATGTTTTGTTAAAGCGCAAAGAGTGTGTCCAAACTATAAAAACTATATCAAAATTAAGACATTAATATGCCTCATCATCTACCCCCCACTATTCAAATGCTTGTCCTCAAGCATTATACTTATTTGCCATAGCTTTGAAGTCACTGACTATGGTTCTCCCTTTCTTCCCACTTTTGAAGGTGTAGAAGAATCCTCTGGTGCGCTCCCAATGTTCACCTCTATGCTCCTCAACCAATAGGTCTAGCTTAGTAGCATTATTATCATAAAGAGGCCAAAGAAGCATAGGAGGTTGAAAGGACAAGGGCATCCATAGTTCCTTTCTAATCTATTGTCCCAGTTGTATGTATTTTGTCACCCTATGAATAGCTTCCTCATAATTGATAGGGCTATGTGGTTTTGCCTTTTTGAAGGCTTCTGACAGTCGATTCCACCGGTTCCTAATCCCTAAAAAAGCTCTTTGCTATGTAAAGTTTGGGAGTGTCTGGTAATCTCTGTAAACCTTTTCTCTTTCTGCAAACACTTTAGCCCTGACCTCTGGTTTTGGTTTCCCATAAGTTAATCTGAACCAATCTCTTAGAAGATCATTAGGCTTATGTGATTCAGCTTGTAGTGGCAAAGGTTCAGATTTTTCAAGATCTTTGTAGGCATTTAACTGCTTGTCATAATTTGTCTCATTGTGCATCCATGACATTAAAGCTGTAAGGTGAACATCTCCTATGTAAAGTAGAGGATTCCACTCTGTTTCATGTGGAATTATGAAATTATGCAGATATAGTTCACACAACAAATTCTTCTGCCATGAGGGCAGAGTCTGATACACATTGTAAAAATCTTGAGCAGTTTTAAATTCACAATCAATATTCCTTATTGTCATCGTTAGTTGAAATAATAGAAACTGTTCCTTCAGACAAATGGAATACACCCTTGGTGGTGGTCTACAGGCCATGACTTGGCTAGCTAACTTTAAGGCCTTATTCATCTGTTGTTTCTGTTTCTCAAGCTGCTCCTTGAGGGATTTAATTTCCTCATCTTTATCAAATATTATTTTTTGCATTTGGTCTCGTTCTTGTTTCCACAAGGTCTTTTGAAAAATGAAGTGATTGTACAGACCAAATAATACAGATTGAATTGTAGACAAAGGGAATTCTTGGGCCATAGCTTTCTTCTTTCATTCCTTAGCAACTTGCTGGAAATAATGGGTGTACTAGGAGGATCTATAAGGTATGATAGAAACATTAGGGTATACAGGGACTGGTGGAGAAGTAGGTTGAACACTTTTGGGGGAATTTCCTATGACTACAGCAGGATTTGACTCACACATTTCTTGATCACCCTGTGGCATTTCACTGTCAGGCTCATTTTCACATGTTTCCACATTTTGGGGTTCCAACTGTATAGGAGAGTCATCTGGAATATTCTCAACTTGCAATTGTGCATGAGGTTTTGACATTGAAACATTTAGGTTTTCAGGGAAAACTGAGGATACTTGACCTCGCATACGAGGGCTCCGATGTACAGGAACCTCCTTAACCTCTATTGCTTTGTGGGTCCATTTTGGTTTAGATGGTGCTGGGGTAGACACTGTAGGATTAGTTGCTGTAGGAGTAGACCTTTTTCTCTTTGCCACTTAAATAGAAGGGTTTTGGGCTTTCCTTTTAAAGTTAGGGCTCTCTTCATCAACCTTATGTTTTCCTTTGTCTATGGAAGAGCTAGGTATATCACCCTCTAAAATAGGCCCAACAAATTTATCAGTAGGGGGTAATGCTAGTTCTTTCTCTATTTCAGCTGGATTCTGACTAGGCCCCACAATCTCTTCCTCATTCCCTAAATTTTGCGGGACAGGGTTGGCTTGAGGCTGCAAGGTTTTAAATTCAACAAATTATGCCCACGATACAGGGGAGGAATCCCTAAGAGATCTTTCAACTAAAATTTTAACTAGGGCATGATGAGAAATAGAATTTTCATTTCCTTTTTTATTTTTTTTGGCACTAATACACAACATATTATAAAGGAAATTGGGGACATTAACTTGAATGTTATGTCTTACACAACTGAGCAGCTTAAAATGATGAGCGTGTAGGTTTGAAAATCTACCTTTGCAAGTCAAGTACATGATGATATGGTTTGCCAATTCTAGATATGGCGTTGGGAGAGAAAGTCTCTTACACCCTTGCTTTGAGATTTCCAGAGGAGGGTCACCCGGCTAAGAAAACTATGCCCGAGATGACCTGACGTCATGTTCATTTGGATAATGCTCTCCATTAACTGGTAGTCCTATGACTTCTGCTATCCACTCCTTAGTAGCAACCACTTTTAATCCCCATACTATGGCTTCTCCTTCATTGAATGTCCTCATAAACTCCATTGCTACTTCTTCATTGAACTATGTTAACTACAGGAAGTATCCAAGCCATCCACAAGTGTTAAAACTACAGACTGCTTCCACATCCGCTAGTAGAATACCATGGACAACTGGCTCATGTCTCTGCAACTGTCCTCCCATCTTGAAAATTCCTAGTTTTAAATTTCTCTATTCTCACCACCTTGATAATTTTTACCCCCTTAACACTCTGCAAATACCTTCTTCTCAGAATTCAAATTGATCTTTCTGAGAAATGTCGATACCAAATTCTCTTAACATGGCTCCGTTATGTTTGGCATGTAAAATGATGATGTTATTAATTATGAAGGACATCAAGGCTTTTAACTAGAAGTGTTATCATAATAAATCATAGTCCTTTTAAGTCATGTCAAACTCAGGAAATCTTTCCCAAAATCGGAATGAAAAGGTATGGTAGATACAATAAAGATTTTAAAATTAAAAATAGACCGTAGCTAAAGTACAACATATAATGTGGACATGACTAGGGTGACATGGAGATGACACTTGGAAATAAATACACTTTCCCTGCCCCCCACAAAATTTTGACAAGTGTCCACACTTAAAAAATTTCGCATAGGAATGGAAAACTGGCTTAAGGCTTATACGATACATTTAATGCAGTATTATATATAATTATTGAAACCTATGCACTAAAAATAAGTATAGAGTAAAAATGTTGTACCTAAAAATTTTAGAGCATACATCCACATGCAAATTGATGAGTTGGCAAAGTCTGGTGACCTCAAAAAAGGTGTTGACAACATGTTTTATTGAAAGCAGTAAAAACAAAATTTGTGGGTGACGTGGAGTTTGAGTGGATGGTAGACAAAGAAATGAGATGAGTTCATAAGAAGAAAATGAAAAAAATGAATGAAAGAATGGACCTCAGATGGAATGAGGTTTTATTATGGGTTTCTCATTGAAGGCTTGTTATGGTACGGCTACAAGAAGAAGGCTTCCACCCTCTGCTGCAGGAACTATGTCTGTAGGAGTTGGTAAATTTCATGGTTGGAACTACTGCAGGAACTCATCCTCAGTCTGTGGTTTATGATAGAGGCGCAATTGGTGGCCATTTACAAGTAGTTTGAACTAGACTGGATCAATGGTTGTCAGTTGGATTGCTCCATTGTCGAATACATACTAAATTTCGTAAGGCCCTAGCCACCAAGCCTACAATTTTCTTGGAATCTCCTTGAATTGAGAATCATATAAAAGAGCCCAATCTCCCACTTGGAAGTGTTTATTCTTGATATGTGCATCATGCCACTTCTTCCATTGTTTTTGAATGATCTCTATTCTTTCCAAAGCTGTCTTTCTCATTTCATCCAGTGAGTTCAAGTGGATAAGTCTCTCTTCTTGTGTTGCAGGAAGGCTGATGTTCAATTCCAGAGCAGTGCGTAATGTTTTATGTTCAAATTCAATGGGCAACATTGCTGCTTTGTCATACACAAGTTCAAATGGGGTGAATCTAGTTGTTGTCTTCCATGTAGTTCGGTAAGCCTAGATGGCTTCAGTTAATCTATTGCTCCAATCCCTCCTATGTATTTGCACTGTCTTGGTCAGAATGGCCTCAATTTATCTGTTGGTGACCTCTACTTGCCCATTTTCCTGAGGGTGATAAGGGTTGGATTTCCGGTGCCTTATGTTGTATTCTTTCATAAGTTCAATGATCAAACTTGATGTGAACTGGGCTCCTTGATCTGTTACAAGTTCTCTGGAAACTCCATAGCATGTGAATATTTCTTCATATAAGAATTTAGCTACTTTCTCATCTCTTGCATTTTTCATTTCCCTGACTTCCACCCATTTTGTTAAATAATCTGTACATACCAAGATGTAGGATTTTCCATTTGATGGTGGGTCAATTGGCCCTATGAAGTCCATACCCCACTTGTCAAAGGGTGTTACAACAACTTATGGATTGAGTGGCATCTCATTTGATCTTGTTGGCTGGCCCATTCTTTAGCATTTGTCACACTTGGTTGTATAAGTTGCTGCATCCTTATGTAATGTTGGCCAATAATATCCAGTTGTAAGTATTTTTAATGATGTTCGTTTTCCTACAAAATGGCCTCCACATGGTTCATCATGATAGGCATGTAGTATGTCATATATTTCATCTTCCTTGACATATCTCCTCATGATTTGGTCCAGTATAGAAGAGATTGTTATCTATCCATGAATAATGAAAATTTTTCTCTGCAAGCTTCTTCCTGTCTTTTTGGGAGAAGTGTGGGGGAGTTTTATTTGTAGCAAGATAGTTTTCTATATCTGCATACCATGGTGTATGGGTTGCTATGTGGAACAAATGCTCATTTGTAAATGTATCTTCAATTGGAGTTGGATCTTCATCAACAAGTTGAAGTCTAGACAAATAGTCAGCAACTACATTGGCCTTTCCTGGCTTATCAACAATGGTTATATCAAACTCCTGCAATAACAAGAGCCATCTTGTCAATCTGCCAGTTACAGCAGGTTTGTTCATCAAGTACTTTATGGCTGAGTGCTCAGTATGAACAAAAATAGGATAGCCATTACATAGTGTCATAATTTTTTCAATGCATAAACTACAGCTAAAAGTTCCTTCTTAGTTACTGTGTAGTTTAGTTCAGGGCCATGGAGGCTTTTACTAATATAATAGATTGCATTTTCAAGGTTAGCAGGCTTTTGTCCTAATACAACACCTACAGCATAGTTTGATGCATCAATATGGATATGAAATGGAATAGACCAATCTGGTCCCTTAAGAACTGCTATTGTGGTGAGGAGTTTCTTAAGTTGCAGGAAGGATTCATTACATGTTGGTGTCCAAATGAATTCAGCTTCTTTAGTTAGTAGTGTATACAAATGACTAGCTATTTGACTGAAATTTTGAATGAAACGCCTATAATAGCCAGCATGACCTAAAAAAGATCTTACATCCTTTAGTTTAGTAGGTGTGGGCACTGTTAGAATTACGTCTATCTTGGCTGGGTCTACTTGTATCCCTGCGACTGATATAAAATGACCAAGCACTACCCCTTCTTGCATAAGCATGAAACATTTCTCACTATTAAGTGATAGATTATGTTCTTTGCATCGGACAAGAACCTTTTCAAGATTCATCAAAGCCTCCTCAAAGGTCACTCCAAATGCTGTAAAATCATCCATATATATTTCCATACAGTCATGTGATATGTCAGCAAAAATACTAATTGTGACTCTTTAAAATGTCGTCAGAGCATTACACAGGCCAAATGGCAACACATAGTATGCAAAAGTACCCCATGGGAATGTAAATGTAGTCTTATCCTGATCCTCTAGATCTATACTTATTTGATTATAACCATTGTATCCATCAAGAAAAGAAAAATATTTCTTACCAGCCAGAATATCCAGAACTTGATCAATAAATGGTAAAGGAAAATGATCCTTCTTCGTTGCCTTATTCAATTCTCTATAATCTACAAAAATCCACCATTTTCCTCTCTTTTTAGGTACTATAACCAGAGGTGAGACCCATCGACTATCAGATATAGGGTATATGAAACCAACATCAAGCAATTTTTGTAGTTCAGTTTAACTATTTCCCTGAGTGCTGGATTAATCCACCTCTGGGGTTGACTGAGTGGCAGGCACCCTTCATTGATATATATTCTATGAGTGCATTATGTGGGGCTTAACCCTTTCATATTTCCATAGTCCCATGCAAAATATTTTTCATGTTTTTGAAGAAGCTCTGTTAACTGTTTCAGTTGTTTGGGAGGCAGTTTGTTATTGACATGGAGATTATGACCTTTTGACAACTCAACAGTAGTTGTGAGATTAACCATATCAGCTTCAGAGATGGGACTTGTATCTAGTTCACATGGTAAAAGTTGATGGATAATGTCTGGCTCCTTAGGAAAAAATAAATTCTCAGTATATTCCTCATATGTAGTTAGTTCCAACACAGAGTTGTCAGATACATCCTTTTCTACCACACAAGTATCATTAAGAATACTCTAAATTACTAAATCCTCCTCCTATAGCTTTAGAAAAGACTATCTATGTAACATCATAAGCTGTACTATAGAGTTTAACTCTTCCTCTCCATCCCCTAAATCTGGCCATACAGGTGTGCTTAAATCTGGTTGGGGTTGTGTTGGAGGATACAGGACAAATTTCTTTGTTGCCTGTCCATCTAATATGGTCATGTTTCCTGACCTACAACTTATGTTTGCATCAGTTGTAGCTAACCATGGTCATCCTAAAATGACAGGGTAACCAGCTAAGTTGACTTTTGGGGATAGAATCATAAAATATGTAGGGTACTCTAGAGAATCTAGGGCTACTACTATGTCCTCTATCATCCCATCAGGAGTGATAGTAGAACTATCGGTGAGTTGCAGAATTGTTGGGGTAGCCCATAATCCTTCTATGTTCAGCTTTTTCATAGTATCCTTGGTCATTAAATTTATAGCAGCACCAAGATCAATCAAGACATTTTTAACTGACTGACCATTTATAATCACATTCACAACTAAACTTCCCAGACCAGAATATTTAGGAATAACCAATTTTCCTAACATGGTGTCAACCAATTGTCCTATAACATGGACTATGGTTGGGTCCTTTTTCTTCCTCTCAAGATTTTTAAGACAAGCTTCTTTGATAGCTTTACCATAAATAGGAACATCTTTAATAGCTTAGAACAAAGGAATCTAGACATGCATGTTCTTCAACTGGTCAATGATGTCAAAGGATTGTTCCTCTGTTTGTGCAGTTTGTGCAGGTTTACTTTGTATGAGCTTTTGTGGAAAAGGAGGTTCAACTGCAGTTTGAGTTTGAGGTGAACTAGTTACATTGGCTGGGTCAACCGCTTGTGGCAGAGAAGTTGCTGGTGCTGATGCTATAGGAGGATTTGGTATTTCAGTTATAAGAGGTGGTTTAGGTGTTGGTAAGGTTGTACCAAATCTTAAATGTATATCTATGACATTTAGAACATAAGCAGGATATTGTTGAGCATCAACAGCATACATTGGTTGTTGTGGCTGCTGGTTATTTGGATTTGGCTAAGGTTGTGCAAGCAACTGAGTCTATTTTTGAGGTCCAAAAATTGCAGGTGGTGGCATTAGTGCAGGTGTATTTGCTGGAGGTGGTAAAGGTGGGTATCCAGTATTGTTAGACCATCGCCGAGGTCCTCTCCATTGGTTTGTAGACTACTAATTCCCTTGGGGTGGTTGCCATTGGTTTTGGAACTGTGTCCATTGAAGCTGTTGTGGAGGATACCATTGACTTTGTGAATTATTTTGCCAAGCATTGTTCCAATTGGGTTGATTATATTGTGGAGGACCTTGGATACTACGGTTTTTCCATTGATTACTATATGGATTTGCATTTTGTAAAGGGTCTTGAGGCATACCTTGACATGGGGCCCATGGCCAATGTTGAGCAACGAAAAATACTTTCTCATCTTCTCCTTCTATCTTTAGGTACTCAGTTGGAAGATGTTGGTTTTCCACATTAGCGACCAGTTTGCAATGACAATCTTTCTTCTATTTTCGGCAGTGTGCACAGTACTCAGCTAAATGCTCCTCAACTTCTGCATGTTTCTTCTTAGCAGCCATTGTATCCAAATGTGTGGCGACATCATTTATGATGTCTTGCTTGAAATTAGACAACAAATTTTAAATTTCCATCTTTGAAATACCAGAGCCACTTCCTTTGGCTATTGTTGAGCAAAATCCCCTTCCTTTCTTTACTGTTGACCTAGAGTAGTTCTGGAAAATCTTTTGAAGGTCATCCCATGAAGATTGGGATATATCTCCTCCTTCCATCAATTTCAATGCTTCAAGATAGTTCTCATTTACTCCTCTGAGAAAAATTTGCTTCTGGGACTCCTCCTGCAGGGTATGTTGTGGGTTCTTTTGTAAGTTGAACAGGAAGCAAGATATATAATCTTCTAATATTTCATCTTCCCGTTGTGACATTCTAAAAATGTCATCACCTTTTGAATCATTTCCCCTACAATATTCCTTATACTTTTTAAGAAACAGGCATCTCATATCATCCCAATTTGCTACTACATTTTCCCCCAAGCCCATAAACCATTTTAAAGCTGACTCTTTTAGTGTGGCTGGGAATAATTTTAGCTTGTGACTGTCATTATTATAGTCAAAGCTCCAGCACAGGATATCAAATTCGAATAGAAAAGTATCAGGATCCTTTGTGATGAGACCATAAAACTTTGGTAATGCTGATGTAGGTATATTTTTGAGATTGGGATTATTGACGAGACTTGGTATTGGAAATGGAAATGTGGGAGCTGCCATAGTTGGAGGTATGGGATATTGAAACTGTGGCTAGAAGTTGGTAATTGTTGGGGGATTCTGGACAGCAGGCGGTCCTGAAGTGGGGTTAGTATGGAAGTTGGCCAATATTTCCCCAAATGGACGGAGGTCAAATGTTTTCTGGATGTCTTCTTCTACTGAAGATGATGATGTAGTAAACTTTGGGCTTGCATCAAGAAATGGAAATTCAGGTTCTTCGAATTCTTCTTTTGGTTTCACAAGCTCCTTAGGAAGGAATCTACCATGGACATCTCTCCTTCTTTGATGCATGCAAGAAATTGGTGACTTGTTAATCAAGCCCACAACTTTGTAGTTCCTAGCTAACAAACTAATCTGAAAATAAATGACTCATGAAGGTTCCTAGCTTGACACCATCCCCGGCAATGGCACCAAAAAATGTACGGTTTCACAATAGATGAAGATAATCACACCATTGTCTCTCCTTCAAGGATAATATATCTATTATAAGGATTACCTATTCCATTATGAAATACACTTGAATTGTCAATCCAGGGATGTAGGACTTTAAATGGGTCAGCACAATTTGTGCACTCTGTTCCTTTAGGAGTCATAACACCTATGCTGCAAGAAAGTAAAATGCATTGGAAGAATCTATACTGCTGCTACAAAATAGTAAACACACCTTGGCTAACAAAAAATAATTGCAGGAAGCTTAAAAATGAGCCTAAACTAATTAACAACTTAGAACATCCACTATGATCATTTTCTGCAAGTGCTGCAGGAACTTTCATAGTAATAATGCTGCGGGACTAATACAGGAAATCTATCTTAAAATAGGAAACTGCAAGAAATGAATCTATTCTACCTAAATTTATTCCACCTCCCAAGTGGGCGCCCTTGGTTGGCTTGAATTAACTATGAACACAATAAGTACTTAAAAATCTTTCTTCCATTAAAATCCTTCTTTGATTACATAGAAAATGAATAATTCATGAAGAACAAAAAGAGTAACTTCTGAATCTAAATCAGCATTATCTATTTTCTCATTATCTTACTAAGATGATCCAAATCCATTATATAGAGGATTGGATGCTTATTAAAAACATAACATAAAAATTCTTGAACAAACATCTCCAGAAAAGAAGGCGGAAGATCAACCATGACATAGTACATTTACTACCAAGCAATAGAATAACAACTTGCAAGAAATATAGCAAGTTGTATCCCCTATATTCTCTAGAACAACAACTCCTTTGTAGGCGCAGCTTATCCAACGGAACTAAACTGCACTTTCTTTTCCATGACCGGTCTCCATTATCCTCCTCCTTAAATGCAGTAATCACCACTCTTTGGTCGCTCCTCATTTTCCTGAAAAGTTAGCAACATCCGGAACACATATGCAAGATAACATTCCTACTTTTACTCAAATATTAGAACATGGCTTAAAATAGTTATATGAAATACTGCATTCTATGTATAATATTAAGCAAAACATGTCATACACACTACCCATAGGTTTAGTAGGTTCTAGCTGTCTCTGGCATAAGTTCACAAGATATTTACAACAAGTGTTTAGAAATGTTTTGTCAAAGCGCAAAGAGTGTGTCCAAACTATAAAAACTATATCAAAATTAAGACATTAATATGCCTCATCAGTTCTAATATTTCCTAATGGGTCCTAATGGGTCCTAATACCTCTTAAGACCCATTATGACCCCTTACGACCCATTATGACCCCTTTAGACACATTAGAACCATAAAGTTTCTCCTAAGGGGTCGTAGGACTCCTTAGATCACATTATAACCCCTTAGGACACAATTTATGGTTCTAATGTGTCGTAACAGATCATAATGGGTTGCAAGGGATCATAATGTCCCTTAGGACCCCTTACAACTCATTACAACCCCTTTCAACACATTAGAATCATAAAGTTGTAAGGACTCCTTAGGATACATTAGGACCCCTTAGGACACACTTTATGATTCTAATATGTCTTAGTAGGTCATAATGGGTTGTAAGGGGTCGTAATACCCCTTAGGATCCATTAGGACCCCTTACAACCCGTTATGACCCCTTTCGACACATTAGAACCACAAAATGTGTTCTAAGGGATCGTAGGACCCTTTAGAACACATTACACCCCCTTAGGACACAATTTATGATTCTAATTTGTCTTAATGTGTCATAATGGGTTGTAAGGGGTCCTAATGCCCCTTAGGACCCATCTAGACCCCTTATAACCCATTATGACCTCTTTTGACACATTAGAACCATAAAGTGTGTCCTAAGGGGTTGTAGGACCCCTTAGAACATATTTTGACCCCTTAGGACACACTTTATTGTTCTAATGTGTCTTAATGGGTAGTAAGGGGTCCTAATACCATTTAGGACCCATTGGGACTGATTATGACCCTTTTGACACATTAGAACCATAAAGTGTGTCATAAGGGGTCGTAGGACACCTTAAGATACACTTTATCATTCTAATGTGTCCTAATGGGTCATAATGGGTTGCAAGGGATCCTAATACCCCTTGGGACCCATTAGTACCCCTTACAACCCATTATTACCCCCTCCAACATATTAGAACCATAAATTATATCTTAAGGGGTCATTGGACCACTTAGAACACATTAATCATCGTAGAACACACTAATAGGTTTTTTCTCTCCCCTAGTCTTCTCACTCTCTCATCCCCTACCCTTCTTACTCTCCCTATCTCTTTCTCTCTCTCCCCCTACCCTTCTTACTCTCTCCCTCCCTCTTTCTCTCTCTCCCTCTAGTCTTCTCTCTCTCTCTCTCTCTCTCTCTCTCTCTCTCTCTCTCTCTCTCTCTCTTAAGCCTTGAAAATATGCTATATAGCACATACTGCTATGTTGGCATTAAATTTGAATTGTGTGCACGCACTTTAGTGTGTGCTCACTTTGGCCTAGTTTGGAATCCACCAAGGATAAGAGTTTAATTTTCCTTGGAGATCCAAATCAAAGGCTTGGAGGATTTAAATAGGTCTTAGACATATTTTCCAGCAAACATACAAAAATTTTGGAACTTTTTTGTGTGCCCTCTATCAATTTACTCATGGTTCAATAACAATAAAATTAGATGGTATGATATTGTAGATCTCTCTATTGGTTATCTATCCATATAATTTATTTTTTATTCTGATTATGTTTAGCCTTTAATCTCTAATTTCTTTTGAATGTATGTCCATTTTTTGTCAAAAACCAATGTGTAGTATTTTGGGCTTAGATTTTGGCTCGTTCATCTAATTTTGCAACAAGTTAGTTTTTTAGAAACTAGATTCCATTCTACACATTTTTTTAAAAAAAAATTAAAGAAGTTTTAATTTTTTATTAATTTTCAATGATTTCTAGTGGGGACATACATAAATTTCACATTTTCAGGATGTGTCCACTTACAACATTTGTAAAAAAATTAAATATACATTAAAAAATTAGCAAAAAAATTTGGGATAACTACGTGGTGTTAGCTGACTTCTGACCAAAGCGATAAATTTTTTTCAAAAAGAATGTTAACATTATAGTGGGAGCACATAAGACACTATGTCATATTTTTTCTCAAAAAATAGGACCACTTTATGTGCTCATCCTTTTTGAGGGCCTTACAATCCACCATTTGAAAAAAAAATTCGTTTAGAAACTATATTCAGAGGACTACAATTTTTTTTTGTCACATCTTGAAATTTTGAGTTTAACTATCTTCAATTTCTCGTCGAAGTTCAGAAATTGCTGATTTCAAAAATAATTTTTTTTAAAAGTGGCATCTTATACCCCCTTTTTGGTCCCCCATCTTTGTGCACTTACCCATTGGTAAAAACCCCCCGTCTTGGTCTTGATCTCTTCCTTTTGGTGGGATTTCATGGAAAATATTATGTGACCTTTTTTAAAGGGTTTTGGGTCCTTTCAAAACTTGTTTCTGCCTTAATCAAGAACTTCACCTTCATGAACCAAATGAATGCCAAGTAATCCCTTTTAGTAGCCAAGAAATCAATCATTGGCATGATTTAATGACTTCTTGTCACTACATAAATATCCTAGTGGATCATGCTTGTGTGGCTCTTACATATAAAAATTCATAATACTAGTCAAATGGATAAGTATATCACAATCAAGAAATTTAGGAGTGCCCTATGGGTCTAGGATTAGATTTTATAAATACATAAGAATTATATCAAACCAACATAAGAAGGCCTCATCTCAACATGTACCCTTAAGTAGATGTCAACTATAAGGTAGTCAACCCAATTAACTTCCTTTATCTTTCTATTCAAAGAATATTATGTATTGAATATAAATTATTAGGTTTTCTTAACTCTTTCATAACCATTTATTACTTATTTTGGGCTAAGGCAACCTACAAAAAGAGGGAAGGTCAAACAAGTCAAGAATATCTCTAATCCCTAGAGTTATCTCCCTCCCCCTATAGACTTGAAGTCATAGGGGAATCCCTCACCCATGGAATGCCTATGTACCTTCTTCCAAATGGATCAAAATCACACATCGTTCTCCTCACAAGGCTTTGCAAAAAATGCCAACTCTTTATGGTTTCCATAATGCTTCACCTAGATTAAAAAGTAGTTAATGGTGGCTCAAAAACTATAATTGAACTCAAAATTAGCAAATTGTACTATAATATAGGTCATTTACAAATGTCAAGATCTCTACCCATTAATATTCATAATCCATTTGAACATCACAAATCTCTTATAAGTCCATATCATTATTACCCATTTACGATGTGAAGTTTTTTAATAGATATCAAGTTACTCTATTACAACATTTCATACCAACTACTATTAAGATAAATATTAGGTTGCTCCTTTGAGGACTTCATCCACCAGATTAAACATGCATTTTTCCAAGCTAAGATAATATATATAGATATTAAACACAAGCATTTATATCACATACCTGATTGAAATATAGGCCTCAAGGTTTTCCAACATTGTAAAATACTTTTTCCCCTAAAATAAATCCAAAGGTGGTTGTAATAAAGGAAGATCATGTAAGGGAAATAATAAAAACATTAACCTATAATGAATTAGTTCAATGTGCAAATAAGTGCATTACTAGGATCAATACATATCTAGACTTGTTTATATTCAATGGACATAATTTTTAGCCATCTCATAATCAATTGAGTCGATGAGTATTGAATCATTACCCGTCTTTAATGACACCCCTTAGATAATAGGCACTCATAAGGAAAAATTATCCAAATCAAATCCCTAAACATAAATTAGGCATAATATCATACTTGATATAGAACAAATCTAGTTTGATTATAGTACTTTTCACTTAGTTCATGTGGCAATTCCTATATTCATGCTCTAATATTTAAGAGATTGATAAACATTTTAAAGTCACATAAAACCTTTCCCACATAACTAATAGACTACCTAGATTACCACATTGTAATAATAATGGTATATTTAGTAGGGTGCAGTTATGATACCACTAAAAGAAATCACCCTCACAATATTACAACTAAGAGCCAAGGCTCATTTTAATGATATTTAATTCTTGGTTCATATTATTAAATCCTTTTACATCTAAATATTTGATCTAGAATTCCTCATCAACTTAAATCCATTAATGCTCAAACATAAAGTTGTTCAAATAATTAAACCTTGTTTATTAATAAATCCCTAGTTTATGAACTTTTCATAATCCTAACTTTCAAGTTCTTTAGCACCAACTAGATGTTAGTTACCTATAGATTTTGATTCTCAAATTGCTCATAGAGCCTACTCGTTTCATTTAAGTTTAACAAAAAGTAATATCACATTTACGATCATTAATTTTTCAAACATAAGTATAAATCATTACAACATTGGATGATTCAAAATTTCAAACTACAAATGTTGCAAGAAAATTTATAATGTTTTGAGAATATTCAGAAAGTTTGGATGTATATTCTTCCTCATTGAATTCTATTCATATGTTCTATAAATATGACGGTGATTAAAAATAGCCCCTCTATATATAAAATATAGTAAAATTCCTCTTTAATCATGCTTTTCTATGTATAGTATCTTCTTCTCAAATTCTACTTAAATGCAAACAAATAAAAGACTTGTTTTCATATGCTTACAAAATTCTTAAGTCTATCCTTTGCAACTCATTGAAACATATCCTACCCCTATGGCATGTCTTAAATCCACATTTCTTTAGGCATTTTATCAAATAGCTCACATGCTTTCTTTTAAACTTCTATATTTTGCATAATATCCCTTCATAAACTTCTTTTAAACTTCTATATTTTGCATAATATCCTTTCGTAAACTTCTTTTAAACTTCTAGACTTCTCTATGCAGCCTTTGCCCGCATTCTTCATGCCTATGATAAAATGGGAGCTTTGGAAACTAGGTGTGGACATCCATTAACACATAATTAAGATGGATTTTGTCAAAACATTTTTTTTAGCTAAAATGCTCAGGTAGAACAGTATGCAAAATGTAGTCGCACAAGCAAGGCATGAACTATTTTTACAGGATGCCTCAAATAGATGCCGTCTCATGGAATTTAATCATTGCAAACTTTTCCAAGAAAATGGATTTGTCGAGAAAGCCTAATAAACTTCCAGGCAAAATGCTATTGGTGGGTGCAATTCATATTCCCCTCCCATGTTGAACGCATCTCAACTATCACACAAAATTCTCCTCTAATCAGAATATGGGGCTTTTGGATGCTTGTATCTTTTCTGCCAGAGCTATGGTTTCAGCATGGGTTAACCGTCATTCTCTATAACTCCATGCAGGCAAATGCTCAGCGGCTAGATCTTAGACCTAGCTTCAAAACTCCAGTCTTTTCATGTGATGGTACTGGTAGACACAACTATCCCTTCAAGGATCCTTCATCTTCTACACCCCAAACAAAAATCTTCAGTCCATTGTGTCGATCCACGCTCATCGAAACAACAGGAAACGTTTAAACAGCAAACTAAAACACATATCTTATCAAGGGGACTTAGTTGTTTTTTTCAATTGTCTTTATATAGCTTGCCTTTTAGTTGGTTGTTTAGACATTGGTTTTAACTGTATTTTTTTTAATCGATGAAGGGTCGAAGCTGAAGTTTTTATATTTATATGTAAAAGCAAATATTAAGCAAATATTAACAGAATTATCATCAGTTTTAAGCCCATTTCTGCAGGCCCAATGTTCATGGCAAAGTGCTAGAAATTGTAGACAACAGTAATCGGCTACCACTTTCATCGCAAACAGCTAACTGTTTGAAGACCCTACAAAACAATGGTTGTCGCATGATCGCATAGCCAGGAAAAGGGCTATGCGAACATGCGACAAACCGCTTACACTTACCACCGTCACCGCCACGCCGACCAAATATTCGCCGCCACTGTTTGCCCAAAGAGTTTGTCTCATGATCGCACTGGCTCATGCGAACATGCGACAAACCATTAACATTCACCCCACCGACAAACTGCCAAGTCACCGCCACATCACCGCTCCCTACCAATGAAAAACGCACACCACTGGCAACACAAGACAACGGGCCCACTACCGAGAGAAGCTTTACCTTTTGGGAAGATCGGACGGTGGTCGCATGATCGCATGGGCTGGAAAGATTCCATGTGATCATACGACAACCACGGGATCAAGAATCTTTCCAAAACAACTAAGCCCATCTGCCATCCTGCCACCTCAGACCACGCGGACCAACCAAAACACAGCACATCACTTTATTCTCTGACAAACGGGACCACCAGCTGGGAAAAGCAGACAGAGCAAGATCTACAGCTGGTCTCATATTCGCATGCCTTTGACACATCGCATACGCTCTTACGCCCACCGTTAGTTGAGAAACCTATCAAGGAGTCGGGCCCACCAACCGATCGCACTTGTGCACATAAGACCGATCTATACTATCCGCTAGATCTCTACTAATTTTGTCTTGTCAGATTCCGCTAACACTGAAGCATACTATTTGGGTTTGAAAAATGGAAAACATCCCACCGTTGATCAATAAGTGGCTACTCCTCTTGTCCTCGATCTTGATTTCATTTAGTGCTCTGAGCTCATATCCATGCTATGAGGAAAGACGCCCCTCTTATCACCTCAAGGAGCCGTTCTGTCAACTTGCGAGGCAAGAAACCATCGGGGTTTGAACCAACCAAAGTATTTTGATGACTAGACTTGAAGAGCTTCGCTGACATCAGATATACTTTTCAAATTCAATCCTCTGGCTACCAAGTCCACCAGCTCATCCGCTTCTGTGTTTCCTTCTCTGAAAGTATGGTTAATGGTTTTTGAATCAAATTTATCCATGAGTTGTCCTGATTTCTTCTTGGTCCTCTGCCTATGGTGATTGGAGTTTTTATCTCAAACTCCCCCAATGAAATAATGCCTTGTCGCATGATCGCAAGACATCTCTTCCACTCTTGTGATCATGCGACCAGATTCGTACCCCCACCTGCAGTGTTTAATTCAGCTTTATTTTATAATAGACTTCTAGGAGAGTACTACAAATCAATAAAAATCTATGTCAATCAGTCCTTTTAGCCGCTTGCAACATGCCTCGAGTACAGAACCAGACTTCACGAGGTACAAAAACATCATGCAATCAACCACAAAGACCCCCAGAGTAGTCTGCAACAACTGGCGCCACCAACCAAATCAAATCCAGCCGAAGAGGAAATTAAAACCAGTCCTTTTTGGCAAAAAACCCTCTCAGGAAATTCAAATTTGAAAACAAACGGTCACTTGATGACGCCAGACACATGTCAACGGCCAGCAATCAAAATCAGGTCAACTTTACACCTCTGCCATCAGATCCATACTTTCCCGGGCTCGATAACTTAACCATTTATCTTTAGTTGCGTAGTCACGCGGTCATCTACTTAACTGTATTATAAATAAGGTTTAGTTTTTTTTGTTTGTTGGAATTAAATTGGAATTGGGATTGTCAAATTTCAGAATTAACATTTTCAATGTTTGTGTTCAAAACATGAGACTGGAATAGGAATCTTCCATCAAGGGGACTTAGTTTCTTAGGCCTTCAAAACATTTGAATCTTCCATCTAAATAGGTACAATTGAAAAATCAATTCCAAATCCAATTAAATGGGAATTGAGGGTAAAGCGAAATTTATAATATTTTGAAATCTATATGCAAACAACAGTTTCCATCCTCTCATTATAAATTCTAGCCATATTCCTGAAAACCATTTTCCAGATTGAAAACTTCTAGAATTGTCAAATACTTGAAAATTCCAACATTTGTTAATTCCAGCAACCAAACGGACTCTTATAGAATTTGAATTTATAACATTTTTTTCAAGTGTACAAATTCTCTACCACCATACTAAGAAAAATAACACATATGTAATGAGAATGACCAGAGCACAAAAATCTTTTAACTTGCACAAAAAGAAAAGGGAAAGAAATTGCATAGGAACTGAGATTGGAGTGTTGATGGGGACAACAAACAAGTTTAAATCAGATCAGAATTTAGAAAATGCTCACAATCTAACTTTCATCCGTGGCTTAAAAACCAACTAAAAAGTAAGCTAAAGACAATTGAAAAAAATAAATAAATGTCCCCTTGGTAAGAAAAACGTTTTAGTTTGCTGTTTAGAGTTTTCCAACAGTTAAGTGCCTCCTCCAACTCACATGATGGTCCCCTAAAAAACATGTGACAATACACTCATTAAATTTTATTTATTTCATTATGCCGAGAGTTCTATACAGTCACAACACGGTGAGAATCTGTATAAAATAGGAATATCACCAAGCATTTTGTTCCTGCTCTGCATTTGAAGATTTATAAGGGTTGAATGGATTACTTATGTTTAAATTGGGCTAATTTGTTCATTTGTTTTGTGGGTGTGCGCTGGAAATTGTTGGATGGATATGAATGGATTCTTGATGCACATCCCGACGGTAAGATTGTTCAAATCCATTAGCTCTTTTGAATTGGGTGTCTTTGATATGTAAGGAATGAATTATTAAATACTTTTGCCCATTTTGAATTTGGGTTTCTGTAATATGGGCACTTTGAATTGTTCAAATCTTTTGCCCAATTTGAATTTGGATACATATAATACATGCAAGCTCTGGATTGATCAAAATTCAAACCCATTACATATGTGAGAGCCCGGAATTGAACTGTCTTATGTTTTGTGTATTTTAGTGCTATTGCAGGACTTGTCTCGGTAATTATTTATCTTGATTCAACAGTAAATTGTGACTTTATTTTATCCTTTAACGATTCCCAAAGAAAAAGGATTTTCATTTGCCCTTAATCCTTTATTCCTAAAAATAAAGGATTTTGTTATGTCCTTAATCCTTTTTTGGTATTTATGATATTGAAGTTCAAAGTACTCTTTGATTTGGTTTGCCCGTTATTTCCACTTGCCAAATATAGAAATTCTACAAAGATTAAGAAAAATAGGAAGATTTAATCTTTGTTGTCTTTCAATGTAGGGAGTCTTCACAAATGTGTTGTTTGACTGCAAGACATTTTGGGGCAATGTAAGCGATTGTTGTGCACACAATCGGAAGTGCCTGGATCTCACTGTGAAGCATCCTAAGAAATGAAAAAGATCTTTTTTAATTCGAAGGCAATATTGTATTGGGCTTGGACCATCCTCTGTAGTACATTTTGTGTATTTATGTTTTTCCCAAAAATTTAATAATATATGAAGCTAATGAATATTTACTTCCTTGCAGTGTCAAAAGTAAACATTTGCAAGTAATGCAAGTCATTATTTCAAGCAGTTGGACATTCTACATATTGGGTGGCTATTAGAATTACACCATATGCAAAATATATGTTGATGAATCATTGATTTTCTCCTTGTTTCTTAGACATTTCTTCAAACATTTTTTGTAACTTAGGAATTAGGATTTAGGATTTTCTAGAACCATAAAGAATTGGGATTTAGGATTTTCTATAACCATAAAGAATTAGGATTTTTGAAGATGCAATTTGAAATCTACATTACATTTATTTTGCATTTAGCAATTTATAAAATTTATTGTCTATTTTATTTAGTATTTAGAAGTTTTTTAATTAGAAGTTTTCTTGAATCTTTTTCAAGGCAAAGAAAAGATTACACTGTAAATCTATTTTCCACTTTTGAATATTGTTTGTAGAATAAAACATAAAAGAAATCTATGATGCAATTGAAAGAAAAAGAATCTTTATGGTAGTTACAATTGAAACATTCTATTTTGGTTGAAGATGTCTGTTTTAAAATTACAAAGTATAATTGTTAAAAGATTAATTTAGGATGAAATAAGTAAAGAGTAAATAAATAATAAGTCATATTAAGTTACTTCATTTTTTAACTTTATTATTATTAAAATAAAATTCATAAACAAATAAAATTAGTTTTTTATATAATGAAAATATAAGCTTCATTGTTTTAAAGATTTATAATAGAGGCATTTGTTATGAAATTAGAAAGTCTAATTTTTAGTAACTAATTTAAGATACACAATTACTTAAGTTTAACTTTTAGTAACTAGTTTTGAACTTTTGTAGGAACAAGACCAACACCACTTAACCAATCTACTAAGCAGGTGAAACCCAAAATTATTTATTTTGAAAATCTATAATAGATACTTATCTTTATAATTAGTAAAAAAAGGTAAATAAAAACTATTATAAAAGAAAACATTTATTTTAAAATTAGAAAGAGTGGTAATGTATTTATTTTTCTACTACTTCAAACAATTATTTAGAAGAGATAAAGTATGATTTAGATAGAATTCAAAAATAAATAGAAATACTGCACTACACAATTATTTATATATGATAGTTGAAAATATATATTATAGAATTTAATCTTAAGAAGCAATCCCGATTCATTGGATTGAAGGAAAACACACAAAAATAGAAACTAAGAAAATACATTACGCAAATTTTAAATTATTCACCATGTTGTTGACAGTTCCAACTGGTGTCGAGAGGGGAGGGGTGAATCATCATTTTAAAAACTTTTCTCTTTAAATCTGGTGAAATATACTTTTGACTGTAAGCCAAACAGATTCAAGCATAAAATAACATCAAGCAAACAATCACAGAGTGACACTAGATTTATCACGTGGAAACTCAATTAGGGTCAAAACCATGGTGTGAGGAGACCTCACAAATTTTGCACTCTTATGGAGTATGCCCTATTAAGAGCCTTCCTGGTTAAAGGATTACAATGCACTGTTAGATGCAACCCGGTTAAGGGATTTGTTACAATAAGGTTGGTTAGTGCCTGCATGGTTAGAGGACTTAGAACACCTTACAAGATGTCACTTGGTTAACGGATTTAATACAAGGGATCTGTTAGAGTCTACCCAAATACTGAGATTTAACTATTGTAATTGCTACAAAATAATAGAAAGATTGACATTTTACAAATGGTTGTGCATAGCCTAATAAGATCTTTGTTTGTGCTCAACTGAGAAGCATCACCAATCGTCATAGGTGTGTTTCTCCTCTACTGTTCTACTTCTTTGCACACTCTTCTCTTTCTTCTTCTCTTTTCTATTTACCCTAGCTTCTTTAAACGTATAGGTTCACTCTTTTCTTCGACAGAATGAAAGCAACTCATATTTTCAACAGGCAAAAGAATATATAGAGTTCTTGCCCTAATTGCACCTCTCAAGCATGACCTAAATTCAGATCCCTTTTGGATACATCACTCTATGGAGTATTAGTTCACTAAGAAAACATCTGATGCATGCTCTTTCTTTATCTGTTTTATGAAGAAAACAATAAATGTGTGTCAAGCACCTTTCTTTTACAAGAGATAACTCATTGTTTTAAAGCCACAAATTTTGGCTTTAAAACCTTCCAACGCGTCTCAAACTGATCACCGTGTTAACTCAAAGTCTTCCGAATTTAGTGCAGTAAATCTTGGTCAAAGAGTTGGTTGAAACAGATAGTTGACTATGACTTCCCCGGTTCATCGTATCATACCAAAGTCTTTTCTTGATCGGTTGAGATCCTTATGTTGTGAACAGGTAAGAGCTTTAACCTATCATTGTTCCTTCATTTTCTTACTGGTTGTGCATTATCCTTGGTTGTGTTTTTGACACCGGTTTGCACCTTTTCTTCCTCTGTGCTTGTTGACACTGGTTGTATCATGGTCCTTGGATGACAGTTGAATCCTCCTTTCCTTGACTGTATATATTACCCAATTGCTAAGACTTTCTGTAGTGACATGTTTCTAAACCAGCCTCTTTTCATATAGATCTCTTTAGATCCTTAGACTTTAGAGAGATGACAATTCTCTATCCTCTTTTTCCAATCAATAACAATACTTGTACTGGTAGCAGGCTTACCGATTATCTTCACTTAATGCCAACAATCTCCCCCTTTGGCATTGATGGAAAAACTTTAATGGGCAATCATATCACTGATTTTTTGTGCTTGTATCTCTGTATCACTGCTACTGTCATTGTCGGTTTATTTCCAAACTCTCCCCCCTTTTTGACAATAATGCCAAAGGCTATTTGGAAAGACTACATTTATTAGATCTGCTCCCCCTACGAGCAACAGTCTTTTTCATCAGTCTAGATAAGATGAGGTGAAATCTTTTGTTTAAGCATTATGAACTGATGATCACCTTTACAGGTTTATTGAAGATCATGAAGGGGTATCACCCCTCATTTACCTCTAAGATACTCAAAAGTACTCTTTGGTAATGGATTTGTGAAGATATCAACAATTTGTTCTTTTGTGGGAACATACTCCAATTTTACCTCCTTGTCTTGTACCAACTCTCTCAAGTAACGATACTTGATGGCAATATGCTTTGTCTTGGAGTGCATGGTAGGGTTTTTGGATATGTTAATTGCACTGGTGCTATCACAGTAGATAGCTATTGGTTCAGGTATCTTTTCTTTGATTCTTTCTGGAAGTTGTTTGATCTAGATTACCTGTGTGTAATTGATTGCAGCATCAACATATTCAGCCTCTACAATAGATTGTGAAATGCAGTTATTTTTCTTACTTGTCCAAGAAACAATTCTCCCACCAAGAAAGAATGCACCATCACTTGTGCTCTTTCTGTCATCAATGTTGCCAGCCCAGTCTACATCAGTGTAAACTTCTATTTGGAATCCTCCCTTGTGAGGAAACCACAAGCCATATTCCTCACTACCCTTTAGGTATCTAAAAATTCTCTTCACTGCTATCAGATGTGTCTCTTTTGGATTTGCAGAGAATCTATGCCAACCACATGTGCAATGTCTGGTCTACTTTGAACAACATACTGTAATTTTCCTATCATGAACCGATACATTATTTGATTCACTTCTTTTGCATCATCCTCCTTTGATAACTTGAGGTTAATTATCATTGGAGTTCCAACCGGTTTAGATTCTTCAAGTCCAAAAGTCTTAAGAATTTCTTTTATATAATTGGACTGAGAGATAAAAATACCTTCTTTAGCTGATGGACCTATAGTAAAATGAAGAATTTTATGGCATTTATCATAGACATCTCAAATTATTTATTCATTTCTTTAGCAAAAGCTTTTTTCATCCTATCATCTCATCCAAAGATGATGTCATCCACAAAGATCTTAGCAATCAAATTTTTATCTTTTTCGGTCTTGAGATACATGTTGTTGTTGTCCTCGATTCTTGTGAATCCTATGGTCAGAAGGTATGAATGCAACCTCTCATACCAAGCCCTTGGAGCTTGCTTAAGCCCATAAAGAGCCTTTTTCATCTTGCAGACCATACCACATTTTTGTGCAAATGTGAAGCCTTCCAGTTGTTTAATGTAGACTTCCTCCTCCAGTATTCCATTCAGGAATGCAAACTTGACATCCATCTGGTATACTTTAAATTTCTTGTTAGTAGCATAGACAAGAAGAATTATCACTCCTTCCAATCTGGCCATTGGTACAAAATTTTCTCCATAGTCCAGTCTAGCTTCCTGGGCATACCCTTTGCAGACCAGTCTTGCCTTATTTATTATGACTTTCCCTTCTTCATTCAGCTTGTTCATGTAGACCCACTTGGTCCCAATGACATTCTTTTCCTGTGGTCTTGCAACAAGCACCTATGTGTCATTCTTCTCAATTTTCTCAATTTCTTACTCCATGGCCTTGACCCAATTTTCATCTTCTAGAGCTTCTCTGGTGGATTTGGGCTCTATACAGGAGAACAAACAGATATTCTCTTTGGCCTTTTTCCTGGTCAAGACATTTTCATGTTTATCACCAATTATATTGTCAGTGGAGTGATATGTGACATACCATGGGAGAACCGGTCACTGTTCTCAGTCAGGTTCTTCCAATTGAGAAATGTATTCATCATGGTTATGAACAACTTCTTATTCACCATCATGTGTTGACCTGTCAGCTTCAGGTATAGTCTCCCACTCCAAATGTCTATTCATATGTTGTTCTCTTTCATCTTTAGTTGTTGCTTCATTGAACTCAAAAACATTTTCTTCATTTTGACCTTCCAGACTGTCATAATCATTATGATCAGACTTCTTAATCTGTTCTGAAGATTCATCAACTTTTACATTGATGCTTTCAATTATTTTACCTGTTCTTTTTTTCAGACACCGATAGGCTTTTCTTTTGGTAGAGTAACCCAAAAATGTTCCTTCATCGCTCTTGGGATCAAACTTCCAAGAGTACATATCTCTTTTGATGTAACATTTACTACCAAAGATTTTGAAGTAACCTACACTAGGAGTATGATTGAACCATAGTTCATAAGGGGTCTTACCAGTTCCCTTTTTTACTTGAGCTCGGTTCAGTGTGTAGACAATAGTGCTAATGGCTTCTCTCTAGAAGTGATGAGGTAGATCCTTCTGAATCAGCAAGGTTCTTGCACAGTTGATTAACGTCATGTTTCTTCTTTCTGCTACTCCATTTTGCTAAGGAGTCCTTGGTGTAGATAGTTGTCTCTTTATTCCATGTTTCTCACAGTAGTGAGAGAACTCTTGAGAAGTATATTCACCTCCTTTTTCTGATCTCAGACACTTCAAGCTTTTACCGGTCTCCTTTTCCACTCTAGCCTTGTAGATTTTAAATATGTGAAAAGCCTCAGATTTTTCTCTAAGAAAGAGTGTCCACGTAATTCTTGAGAAGTCATCTACAAAGAGCATGAAGTATTGATCTTCGTAATAGCTCTTTTTCTTCATCGATCCACACAAATATGTGTGCACAAGATCTAGAACATTTTCAATAGAGAAGGATTTACTGTTGAAACTTCTTCCTATTAGTTTTCCTAACTCACAATCTTTACAAACACCTCTGATGGGTTTTGTAATCTCAGGGAGTCCTCTAACCAATTTCTTTTTGCTCATCTTGACAATACTGTCAAAGTTTATGTGGCAGAGTCTCTTGTGCCATAACCAACTATTGTCTTCTTTGGATATAAGATAGATTTTGGTTGATTCTCCTTTGACTAAAGCTATGAGACAAGCTCCTTTAATTGAGTCTAGGTAGAACAGATTACCTTTTCTTTGTCTATCAGTTACAACATGAATTTCAGACTAATCCTTGACTATACAGAAACCTTGTCTGAATTCTAACAGGAATCCTTTGTTGTTCAGTTGTGCAACACTCATTAAATTATACTTGAGTCCTTCAACCCAGTACACATTTTCATAGACAGCATTGTTGTAGAGTGAAATAGAACCCTTACATTTGATAGCACATGGAGCATTATTACCAAAGGTTACTGATCTGTTGTCATTGAGCTCCAAGTTGATAAACTTGTTCTTATCACCGGTCATGTGGTGAGTGCATCCGCTATCAATGATCCAATCATCATGTTGATGAGATCTTGAGATAAGTGTTATTTCACTTACCATTGGGCTCTCCTCCTTTATTGTAACAAATGCAATTTTTGGGTCCTAAGATTTTTTAGATTCATTGTCTGTGACTCCTTTTACAAGGTAGCACTTCATTTTTTCTTTACTCTTGAACCGGCTACTCTTATCTTTTCTATCATTATCTAGACATCTTGTAGCAATATGTCCTATCTTACTACAAGAGAAGCATTTTAGAGGAAGCTTACCTTTGTACTTCCCTTTCCCTCTAGGAAATCTCTTAGCAATGAGTGCTTCAAATTCATCTTGCTCCATCTCTTCTAAGAGAAGATTCTCAACAAGATTGCCAATCTTACCGGTAGAGAAGTTACCGGTTTCTCTTCCCTTTTTGGTGGAAGAGATATTGATAGAAGAGTTAAATGCTGCTTCTTGAATAGGTAAGATATTATCAAAATTACTTAATTCAAAAGAATCCAACGTACTGATTAGGGAGTCTAGGGTGACTTGATCTGTGGTCACCAATCTTAGCTCTTGAATAGCAGAGATCTTGATGGCATATTGAGGTCTGAGTGTTCTCAATATTTTTCTAACCACCTCCTCTTCATTGAGCTTTCCTCCAACACTTTTGATGGAGTTGATTATCTCTTTGATCTAGTTATTATATTGCTCAATGTCTTCTCCTTCATTCATCGTCATGTCATTATACTTTCCTCTAAGAATTTTAACCTTAGCTCTTTGAAAATTTGGGTTTCCTCCATATACCAATTGTAGCTTGGCCCACATCTTGTAAGCACATTCTAAATGTCCAATCTCAGCATAGACATGATCAAGAAATGTGCTAGCTATTGTCTATAGCTAAATGTGGACCTCTAATCCAGACATATACACAACATAGTCATTTCTTGATCATCAAAATTATGAAGGTGATTATGGATTACTCAATTCGCAATATCTATCAATTCAACCTATTGCCTCCTAGTTAGTTGGGGTGTTTGAATTACTGTTAGATTAGAGAGCCAACAACCATTAAACCAAACTAAAATGGAGGATTTTCAAAGCTATGAAGATAATCAAATTGCAACTAATCGAAGATGAGGATGCAAATTAAGCTAAGAACTTGAAAGAAATATGAAAGTGCAAATTTGATCTAAAAGAGCTTGAAAGAAATCTGAAAATTAAACTATTAACCAACAAGAAAACTATATTAAATGAGAATGCAATTAACTAGAAGTGGAAATTAAACTAATGAGCAATAAAATCTTGAAAATATGAAATATTTGAGACTAAAATTCGCTATAGTTTATGTGCTCTAAAATTTGTCTTCTTTTTGAATGAAGGAGAAGGTTCATAATATAGACAAGCCCGGAGAGAGGATGAAGAGTTTCTTGAAATGAAACGGTTGACTCTTCATTCCCATTTGAGACAAATATTGAGGAATTACTTAATTAAAAGAATGAATTATTGCCACATATGGGTGACCCTTCAAATATTTTGAATTATTAAATCCAAATAAGATAATCCATTCAAATAACCAAGTAATATTAATTTTTTTATGTGTATTAGCCAAATGGGGTGGTTTTAATTTAATTTAAAGCACTTAGGACTTTAGAATTAAATCAATTTATCATAGGGATTATTTAGCTAATAAAGTCAAATACTTAGGAATTAATTATAGTGTGAGATTAATGCAATTTAGGGTTTTTACGATTGACAACAAGTCAAATAAAGTCAAGTAAGAGAGAAAATTGCCTAGTAAAATAGGACTTTAATGATGTAAAATTGAAGAAAATGCACCAAAATTGATTGAAATTATAAGGTGTAAATTTTGGGGTATTACATTTGCCCCTCTTTGAATTGATATGTGAGCAACGCATTGATTCAAAGAATAGTGTAATGTGACAGATGAGGTTTCAGGATTATCCCCAGAATGGAGCTTAACCCTCAGAAGGCAAGGTTAGGATGCCAAGACACCGAAATAGATCAAATTACAGAACCACCTACAGAATGAGGCATGATTCTCCGAAGTCTAAGTTAGATTGCGAAGACAACGGTTAATGACAACTTGAGAGAAAATTGGAATCAGGGTTAAATTGACCCAATGCTTGTTGATCAAATGATGATAGATGCAGAATTAGGACTAATCTCCAGAATCAAGGTTAGATTGCCTTAATACAAAGCTTAGCCCTCTGAGACCTAGGTTAGATTGCCTAGATAATAGTCTAAAAGAGATTTTGAGAGCCATCTCCAGAACAAAGCTTGACTTTCAGGAATTAGGGTTAGATTGCCCCAATACCTAATGAGATTTCAAGAACCATCTCCATAACAAAGCTTGATTCCTGAGGATCTAAGTTAGATTGCTCTGATACCTAAAAAGATAGATGACAAGATGACCATATGCGAGGCACGATGATGCCCCTAGAGATGAGATGCCCCAAGCGGTGAGGAATTTGATTTAGGTCAGATTGATATGAGACTGATTCAACAAGATTCAAATGATGCAATCATCCTACCCCCTTGGGAGTGAAATCGAAAGATGACATATCAGAAGGATGATTGACAATAAGAGCTTGCAAAGTAGAAGCAATCAGACTAGATTTAAGAAGCTGCAAAAGCAATTTGGAGCAAGTGGGAGGTCTTGTTGACCAATTTTGACCATGGTTGACTAGATTTGATGAGCCTTGACTGGATGAAAACATTGAAGATCTCAAGAAAATGATGCCAAAAGGTTGACTACACAAGCGTTCGATCCCAAAGGATCCCAAAATTTAAAATATGATTTTGAGCCATCTAGAGATGTCAAATTTTGATTTCGATCTCGAAAATGGATTCAGAGTAGTTGATTTAGCCAAGGGTGTAATTTTCATGCAAAACAGAGCACTTTGAAAATTAGGTCAAAAAGCTATATAAGGCTCGGAGGGGTCATTTTCAAATCATTATTCACTTTGTCTTCTAGTGATTCTAAGAGCTCTGAGAGAGAATGGTGGGTGTTCTAGTGCATACGCATCAATTCAAGTGCTCTTAACACCATAGCTGATTGCCAGAGTATGACCCACCTATGAGTAGTCGATAAACCATCCTGCATTTCAATTTTTAACTACTTTATTAGGTGATTTAGGGTAGATTTAGCATGTTTTAGGGTCTGTTCTTCAACCCTCACATGAGAAAATAGTTTCCTCGCATTGGCCTCAGTCACCCCTCACATGAGAAAATGGTTTCTTTGTATGGGTGAGGGCTTCCTCACCCGAGGCTTCTCTGCAATCTCGTGCGACACGCTAGATGATGTCGTGTGAACTTTCATCTTCTCACATAAGAAGATATCCTATCTCGTGCGAGGGAATAGTTTCCTTGCACGGGAAACTACTGCAGTGTTTAGAGTCTTCTTTCAATTTTGCATAAATTTAGCCAATTAAAACATTCCAGAGTCATGTTAGGATAGATGTGTAGCCTCATTTGTTGTTATTACTTTGAGAAACCATCATGTTGAGATACTGATACAATGTCATTGCTTGCTTTGCAGGTTGACTTCCCTGATATCGCATCCTGATCGCACCATCCATTTATCACCATACTAGTTTAAAGATTGACCGAGGCTGAGAGTGCCCACATCGAGGGGCTAGAATTGTTGTACTTGCATGATATACCTGACATTCAGGTAAATCACAATCTTCTAGGTGCACTAGTCGAGCATTTCCATTCAGAGATGAACACATTTCATTTGTTGATGGGGGAGATGATGGTCACTCTCAAGGATGTCTATAGGATATTGAGGATACCCTTCTATGGTGCTCGAGTTGAGTATGATGTACAACTGAGGGTAGGTACACTAGCACTAAGGGCCATATTCAGAGATGATTTATTGATGGGTCGGGCCATCGCATGGGACGAGCTGGTCAGGAGGTATGGCAGTGCTCATTGATTAGCAGTCATTTTAGCCATATTCCTGAGTTGTTACTTAGTTCCAGATAGGGGCCAACATGGATTAGAGTGCGGCTAGGGTCACATGCTGCAGAGGATGTTGGATAGGCCAGCTACCAGATTTGGATGGGGCAAGTGCATGCTCACACAAATGTACCATGAGATGCACGAGGTTGTGTATCGTGGGGCTAAGACTATGGCCACTAGAGTGCATGTTCGTCTCACATCCACTGATTAGATGTACTATTAGTGTCATTGAGTGATTCTTTCTCACATGTGTTATGAGATAGTTCAGGAGACAATAGGACATCTCCCAAGAGTATGCTTCATATGCTCACTTCGTCGATGAGATGAAGAAGGGCTGGTAGCCCAAGTTAGATCAAGGTAGATGTGCTATTGAGGCACAAGTACCTCCAGCTCAGTGGGACTATATGGTGGATGTCACCAATGCAGGGATGACACCTACATATCGAGATCATCTCTTGGTGCACCCCTTCCCTAGATTCACAGATCTTGCTGGGATGGGACAAAGAGCACAACAGTAGCCCGCACAGGAGCAACCCACATAGTAGCAACTTGCACAGGAGCAGCCTGCATAGTAGCCACAGGGACAACAACAGCAGTAGGTACCTACCCAATAATAGATACCATTATAGTGGCCTGGGCAAAGAGTATTGAGGCATAGGATAGGGCAGACAGACATCCCCTTGAGGACTATGGGGTCAGATGCAGGTGCAGGGAGTAGTGGGACTCAGCAGAGGTCCACTAGATAGAGGACAGGAGATACCTCATGTCAGCCACCTCTTGACAAGGAGGCAGAGGGTGATGATATTGATATGCTTGATCAGGCTACATAAGGACCACCATAGCTGGCACAGGTATAGGAGGCTCTCAGGAAGAATTGAGAGAAAGTGAGACAAGTATGGAGGGAGAGGGATGACTTCCATACGCAGGTCATCATCCAGGAGACGCGGGTGGCTGACAGGGATCGGGAGATGAAAATCTGGTAGGAAAATAATGCTAGAAGGCTGACTGCACAAGCGTTCAATCCCAAAGGATCCCAGAATTTAAAATGCAATTTTGAGCCATCTAGAGATGTCAAATTTTGATTTTGATCTTGAAAATGGATTCAGAGCAGTCGATTTAGCCAAGGGTGTAATTTTCAAGCAAAACAAAGCACTTTGAAAATTAGGTCAAAAAGCTATATAAGGCCCAGAGGGGTCATTTTCAAATCATTATTCACTTTGTCTTCTAGTGATTCTGAGAGCTCTGAGAGAGAATGGAGGGTGTTCGAATGCATACGCATCAATTCAAGCACTCTCAACGCCATAGCCGATTGCCAGAGTATGACCCACCTGTGAGTAGTCGATAAACAATCCTGCATTTCAATTTTTAACTACTTTATTAGGTGATTTAGGGTAGATTTAGCATGTTTTAGGGTCTGTTCTTCAAACCTTGCATGAGAAAATAGTTTCCTCATGTCGGCCTTAGTCACCCCTCACACGAGAAAATGGTTTCCTCGCATGGGTGAGGTCTTCCTCACTTAGGGCTTCTCTGCAATCTCGCATGAAGTGCTAGATGATGTCGTGTGAACTTTCATCTTCTCATGCAAGAAGATATCCTATCTCGTGCGAGGGAATAGTTTCCTCATGCAGGAAGCTACTGTAGTGTTTAGAGTCTTCTTCCAATTTTGCATAAATTCAGCCAATTAAAACATTCCAGAGTCCTATTAGGATAGATGTGTAGCCTCATTTGTTGTTATTACTTTGAGAAACCATCATGTTGAGATACTGATACAATGTCGTTGCTTGCTTTGCAGGTTGACTTCCCCGATATCGCATCCCGATCGCACCATCCATTTATCACCACACTAGTTCAAAGATTGACCGAGGCTGAGAGTGTCCACATCGAGGGGCTAGAATTGTTGTACTTGCGTGATATACTTGACATTCAAGTAAATCACAGTCTTCTAGGTGCATTGGTCGAGCATTTCCATTTGGACACAAACACATTTCATTTGTCAGTGGGGGAGATGATGGTCACTCTTGAGGATGTCTATAGGATATTGAGGATACCCTTCCATGGTGCCCGAGTTGAGTATGATGTACAATTGAGGGTAGGTACACTGGCACTGAGGGCCATATTCAGAGATGATTTATTGATGGGTTGGGCCATCGCATGGGATGAGTTGGTCAGAGGTATGGCGGTGCTCACCGATTAGCAGTCATTTTAGCCATATTTTTGAGTTGTTACTTAGTTCCAGAGAGGGGATAGCATGGATTAGAGTGCGGCTGGGGTCGCATGCTGCAAAGGATGTTGGATAGGCCAGCTACCAGATTTGGATGGGGCGAGTGCATGCTCGCACAGATGTACCATGAGATGCATGAGGTCGTGTATCATGGGGCCAAGACTATGGCCACTGGAGTGCATGTTCATCTCACATCCACTAATTGGATGTACTATTAGCATCATTGAGTGATTCTTTCTCACACGTGTTATGAGACAGTTCAGGAGATAACAAGACATCTCCTAGGAGTATGCTTCATATGCTCACTTCATTGATGAGATGAAGAAGGGTTGGCAGCCATAGTTAGATCAGGGTAGATGTGCTATTGAGGCACAAGTACATCCAGCTTGATGGGACTATATGGTGGATGTCACCAATGCAAGGATGACACCTACATATCAAGATCATCTCTTGGTGTACCCCTTCCCTAGATTCACAGATCCTATCAAGATGGGACAAAGAGCATAGCAGTAGCCCGCATAGCAGCAACCTGCACATCAGTAGCCTATACAGTAGCCGCAAGGACAACAGCAACAATAGGTACCTGCCCAGCTGCAGATACCATTATAGTGGCTTGGGCATGTAATACCCCAAAAATGGGCTATAGGTTCATTAACCTCCTACATCTTTAAATCGAATGAAATCAATATCAAAGTCCTAACCTAAGGCACATTGGCACATTATCAAATTTAATTGATTATCCTAAATTCTGCATCGGTGAATATTCTTAGAAATATTCCTAATTTATCATAATTATCTTTAATTTAATAATTATTTGGCGATAAATCCTATTTATCCTAAAGTTGATTAATTGAATATGATGAATATTTAATTAATTAAGTTTAATTCTGCCACTTAATTATTTAATTGAATTTAATTATATTTATTCCTAATTATTATTATTTAAATTTGACAATAAATCAAAATTCCTATCATGAATTGATTAAATTCTTATTTAATTAATTAAAGCAAGTTGTCATATTTAATGATATTATTTTTTAATAAAGTTTGATTAAAATAATTGATTAACCCACAAATCAATTATTTTTAAATTTAAAATTACTTAAGTTGAAGATAAATCACTTTATTTATTTAATTAATTCATATTAAATTATGCACAATCAAAAAAGAAGGCAACTATAAATCGACAGTCAAGTTTAAATTTAAACTCAACTTTCAATTGTGAGTTGAAAATTGAACTAAACTCTAGTTGGAGTTAAAAGGTTGTTTTCGCATGATTTTGCATGTTTTTATGGATTAATTAATATTTAATTCTTGTTGACTCAAAAATCAACCTGAGTTCATCAAGAGTGATTTATGGCTTTTCTCATGCACCTCCAAGGCCCTGGATTTCTATAAAATCAAAGCTCAGCTCTTCACAAATCATCCACAGAATTTGCATACTTACTTTGGCGAATTGACATCAGAGGAATCATCAAGCTTCTTGTGAATTAGTGTTTTGTGAGATCAATCTTGTTTTCAATTCATTCTAGTTTCGTATTTCATATCATTGTTAGCTTAATTTGCATATCATAGATCAATTTCATCTAGCTTAGAACTCATATCAGATTTTTCATCATAATTGCATAGAAAATACAAAAATATAGATTAATTTGTATTCATTTCATATCTAGATTTTGCATTCAAATCTTTCATTTAGGTGTCGTCAAGATCACTAATCTTGGTATAATCTGAGAATACATACTCGCATCTACTAGAAGGCAGTAAATCGCCTGGTTAGTTTAGTTTTCATTTATTGCACGATTTTGATTTCAACTAACCTCTAATGTTTTACTGAAGTGTTGTGTCTATAGAATAGGTACAAAATTCACACACACATTTCTGGTGCCCAGCATGGGGCAACCCACCTTTACATGCTGGTTTTGGTCATTTTTTTGGAGCTAACTCCCTTGTGCAGATTTACTTGGAGACTAAAACCCTAAAGTTTCAAAGATTTAATTTTATCTCTCAAATGGCTTGGATTTTTTGTCTAAATTTTTTTTGTAGGTTGGAGACATATTAAGGAAGCTTCAATAAAAAATTCAAAATTTTTTGAGATGTTTTGAATTTTTAATAATTTTTTTTCGAGTTTCCATAAATAATTCATTTTCGAAGCAAATAATCATATTTTTTGGAAATTTTTACATTTTTGGAAAGCTCTTCAAATTATACAGGGGTCCATTCTTTGTGTTTTAAATTTGGATGTAATATAATAACTCAAATACGCAATTTACAAAAACTGATCTATTTTGATAAAATAGGTCTCTAGGGCACAAATGAAGAGATTTATCTAAAAATTTTACATTTTTGGAAAGCTCTCTATTTTTTAGTAGGGGTCTTTGTTTTGCATTTCTATTTTTGTGGCTGAAATCATATCAAATAAATTAGATCTTGTTGACTAGGTGAAATGCAACAAAATAAAAATAATTTTTTTGTGATGGGTATGCACTTATTTTTCATATGATTCAATGCATGATATGAGTTGTCATTTAAATTATTTGCTGGTTATTATTGCTCCTAACAATTGGTTTTCAAATCTAACCCTAGGGTTTGCATAAGTTGAATATACCTTGCATATCTTGTTTGCTTGTTTGCTTGTTTGCTTGTTTGCTTGTTGGAGAGTTCATGGCTTGCTTGCATGGAAAAGCTCAACAAAAATTGCTAAAATAGGTAAAATCTACTAAGTGCACTATGAGGAACTTAAGTATTCTATTACATCTGATAACACTTCATTTTGGGACATAAAACAAACTCTCTTGTGTCAAGCTTGTGTGACTTTTCTTGCTTTCATATCACAGACTTCATTTTGGGCTCTAAAAAAATGAACATAGATTTTCTTTCAGCATCTTTGTTACACATAGTAAATAGGCCCTATGAACACTATTCATGGCTCTTGAGAGAGTGAGTTTCCAATGAACCTTTTCTCAACGAAGGAAACCTTGTAGGTAGGGAGGATATTGAGAGAGTCTCACATTCCACTAGATCTGTGTGTCTTCAACTTTTGATCAAAGCATTCTCTCTCCGGAGAGGTTGATAGATCATAAGGGGTTGATGTCATAGATCTTTGTGAGATAATCTTAGTCTTAGCATGTCAGATTAATCTATTTTCTTTGTTTGGGTTAAAAGTGAAAAGGCTAGGGGATTATGCTCTACTTCCTTTTTGGATACTACCAAAAACCCAAATCCTTGAATCTGGAACTAGTCTCCATGTGGTATATCTTTTAAGTCACCTTTAGAGAGGGTTAACTATAGTGGACATTCTCTTAATTGGGTCAACCACGTTGATGGAACCTCAAGTGGTAATAGCCATTTTCACCGTGGTAGTGACAACTGCTATATAAATATCCTGTTGGAAGAAATCTCCACAGGTGTGGTCTCTTGTTGGGCTATCAAATCTCCCTAGCAGATCCTGAAGATTAAGTTCTCAGACTGTGTCAAAACCCCGGTGCACCTAGATTGGAGTTTTCCCTCTTGGATCATAAAATTTGTAGATTCAAACCATTACTAAAAACCCTAGTGAGGCCAAATTTTCATTTTCTAGGAATATGTGCATTAATGCAAAACTTTTTGGAACATACACAATTAGCACTTCTAAGGATTAGCACAAATAAGTCACTTGATTGTTCATGCGCAAGGTTGGTTTTTCCCTTGTTCATTGTCTTCAGAAATGCTTGAAATCACTTGCTTGTTGTTTTGTGTGCTTGCTTATCTATCTGGTTACTAAAAATGAACAAATCTGTTACAATCTTCAAATCTGGACAAACATTTTTGTGAACAATTTGAAACTGAAAACCTAAAATTTGCAAAATCTGAAGCAAAATCCTTTCTGGTGTCAAAAGTCATCCTAAAATTTCAAAACTCGTATGAAAGCCAAAGTCAAAGTTGTTAGAGGTTGGTCAGATTTGTCAAAAATCTAATTTTTACAGCCTATTTCTAGAATCTATCAAACAAATCACTGTGTCAGGAACAGAGTAGCAACTACTGAGAATCCAATCATTTTCCTAAAGTGGCTTTTTGAATTTGATTTAGCCTTCTGTTTAATTGATTTGAGTCTCTATCATCTTGTGTCAAAACCTTGTCATAACTATCAATCTTCAATCAATCATCAAAAAGACTAAGTGTTGTGAACTCGTGTCCGCTATCTTTTGGGAATCATACCCATACATCTAGGGCATAGTCTCCCTCATCTAAGTCAAATCTATCCTCCAATCAATCAAACCTTGACAAGGTTGTGTCATTTGATCTTCTTGAATCATATCTTTCTTTAGTTGTCTTCATCATGTTCTTTTGTTTCACCCAAGGTTAATGGTGGAAACTAGAGCTTCCTCTCACAAGAAATCTAGAGAAGTATCCCATACCTTACCTATAACTGCTACTAGGGGTCCAACTCTTGAGCAACTTTACAATTCTGGTCTTTACGAAGACGACGACCTTGGAAATTTTTGATTAAAATCTAGGTACATTCCTCCTTCATCAACTCATGGAGGTAATCAACAAACTCCTCCTCAATCTATCCTAGATAGAACTCCCACCATGTCTCAAGCAGGGACAAACTTTAGCTCTCAAAGAGCTCAATCTCAACATGGTGTAGATCAGGAACCCACACTTGAAGAAATTGCTCAATATCAAAATGATGATAACTTCAAACGAATGATGAAGCATTTCTTGAAAGAAGATATAGAAGCATACTTTTTTCAATTAGCTCATCAAGGAGCTAAACTTCCTCCCAACTTTAATGTTGAAGATATCATTATGGATGAGGAAGAAACTCCACTTACAACTATGATGAAATAGATGCATGCCATGCAAGTCAAACTTAATAACCTTGAGAAAGAAAAGGAACCCAAGGAGTTCTCCATGGAGGCCCTATGTCATTTTCCATTTGACAAAGACTTATACATGCCACCATTCCCAAAAAGAGTGGAGATGCCTAAGTATGATAAGTATGATGGACACTCTAATCCTCAAGATCATGTCAAAAAATTCTGTACACAATCTATGGAGTTCATGCATGAACCAACCTATCTGATGCATCTCTTTCCTCAATCTCTGGGAGGAACATCCATTCATTGGTTCTCTAGATTGCCTTCTACTATCAAAACTTTTGAGGAGTTGATCAAATTGTTCTATCAGCAATACTCCTACAACATTCAACATCCAGTCACCATGATTGATATCTATAATCTCAAGCAATATCCAGGTGAACCATTCTTAACATTTCTCAAAAGATGGAGGAAGAAATTCTCTCTATATGCTAGGCCTATTCCAGAAACTGAGAAACTGGAAATCTTCATCAATAATCTTATCCCAGAAATCAACTATCCTCTACAAATGCAAGATCATACATCTTTTGATAAAATGGTAGATAATGCGATCAAAATCAAAAAAGTACTTGTGAAAAAAGGAGAAATCACACTTCAAAAAGACAAGTACGAATCAGGGTCCAGTTCTAAAAATAAGAACAAAAATTAGAACAAGAATAAAGGCATTTTCATTGATGGTGTTGTTGATACTATCTATGCCCCATCAAAGGCACCAACTTTCAATTTAACTATTGGTACCCAAGCCATAAAAGCTTTTGAACAAAAGGTGTCTGAATCATCTCAAAAGAAGCCAAACTATAAAAAGTGGTCCGCTGATAATAAACAAACGTTCACTCCTCTTGGAGAATCTTTAGAATCAGATATGAGAACTCTACTAGCCAATAATATCATCTCTTTGCCTAGATCCAACCACCTGATTTTGAGCCTAAACCAAAATGGTGGAGAGAAAATGAATTTTGTGATTTCCATCAGGGTAAAGGTCACAAAACTAATAATTGCTTACACTTGAAACATACTATCCAAGATCTGATTGATAAGGGAGATATCACCATTGACAATCATAAGAGCAATAATGATCATACAACATTCACAGAACTATTTCTGAAACATGGTCCAGAAGTTTCATCTTCTTGGCCTAATATGGGGGCAAAGGTCAATTATGCTTACCCTGGAAATAATTCTATTATCAATATGGTTGAACCTTGTCTCTCTGAGCATTGCAATGTCATCACAATTATGCAAAGAGATAGAGATCATACTTCAGCTAATGTAGTGACTCGATCACAAGCTCATGCACATCAGAACGGACAAATCCCAGATTCATCAAATGTCCCTAAGATGCCCTTCAATCTTTCTTCCACTTCAAAATAGAAGGTTGTTTCTAAATCTTCCAATCCTAAAGATATGAGGCCAACATCTTATAGCATTTTTCAATAGCTCCAACACACTAATGAAAAAATCTCCATGTTTGAGTTGCTTCGGATATCTCCAACTCATAGAGCTATTCTAGACAAAGCTTTGCTCGGATCCAATGTTCCTGATGACCTTGATTTAGATAGGTTCTAGACCCTGATTGGGCATCTTACATCTTCGCAATATATCTCCTTTTCAAAAGAAGATGACAACTCCTTGATTCACCCACATAATCAGCCCTTGCATATAGAAGTCTTGATCCAAAACTGTAGAGTCAAACATGTGTTGATAGATGGAGGTGTTGGCCTAAACATTTGTTCTTATAGCTTGGTCACACAATTGGGATTTTCAGAATTGGCTATTGATCCTAGAAAGAAAATAATCATAAAAGCCTATGATGAACAAGAAAGATCTTCCAAAGGCACCATTGTCTTACCTATCAGAGTAGGTCCAGTTATCAGAGATACTATATGTCAAGTTCTTGATCTACCTTTGGCTTACAACATTCTTCTAGGGAGACCATGGATACATGAGATGAAAGCTATTCCTTCTACATTTCACCAATGCTTGAAATTTCCTTATGAAGGAGTAGATCTCACTATTCAAGCAGACATATACACCACTTGCAATACATTGAAGGAAAGTGCAGATAAGCTTGTGCCTAATAATAGAGAATCTTCCATTGAACAAACTAAAGAAGCATCCACATCTAAAATGGAAGATCTTGCAAAAGAGGTTAATATCAAAGAAAATAGTATGGGAGAATATACTATGGAGCCAGTCTTATCTTTGACATCTCTCCCTATCTCACCTAAGTCTTATGGACAATCTTTGAAACAATCCAAACCAGAATCTAAAGAACCTCTTGAGGCATATAAAAAGAATTTTTTAGTAGAACAAGTCTCCAAGCAAGAATTTGAAGAGGATGAAGTTGTGCTTGCATGGCTATACAAAGATGAATCTGAATCCCATTATATTCAACCTAGTAACTCAGTGGTACCAAAATATCCTTCTAAGTCATATGGCCTAGGAGATAAATTAATAGCTAAGATGGGATATTCAAGTAAAGGACCTCTAGGAGTCAGAGGAAAAGGTCTTGAGGCACCACTCCCACATACTGGTAGAGAAAATAAAGACAAATTTGGCTTAGGCTTTAAAAAGAAACCCTTCCACCTCAAAGGTAATTATTCTCATGTCATAGAGAAGATCACACCAGGAGAACCTCTTCTTAAGAAAGAAGAAATAGAACCATCAAATAGTGATTCAGACAGCTCAGAACTCATCCCCTATGAAAAATTGCATAAAGAGATCAAAGACCTTCTTGATGATAAAGATGATCCAATCAAAAGAATTAATGTAGTAGAAACACAAGAACCTACTATCAATCAAGAGATAGTTACAACACAAGAACCAGCTAATCTTGAAAACAATCAAGAAGAGGGAGGTGGTAGTGATTCTGAGATAGATTCCCATAAGTATGAATTCAAATCAGAATCTGAGGGTAACCCTTCTTGGGATATTCATCCTGACTTTACTCATGTTCTTAGATTTCCTAGAGGCATAGATGAGGAATCTAATGACTATGAATGGGGAGCCATTCCAAAACCAGATGAAGATGAGCTTATTATAGAGAAACATGTTGATGTTATTCACCAATATGCACCTGAACCCAACGTAAGTCTAGAGAAAAATGAGGAACCTATCAAGTCTAATCCACCTATGGCTAAATTGGACTCCCACAATGACATTGAGCCTATTCAAAAATTGAATGTCTTAAGTTGTAATATCACCTTTGAACTCGAGCATTAGGTTAGGACCAATGATGATAGATCCATATCCGTAAACACTATCTCCCATTCTTTCCCCACTCTGACTATCCAATATCTAGAACTTATTGATCAAACCTCCACAAATCTGAGCCATGGTATTTATACCTTCCCAAATGACTATGCCCTTGCTTTCTACCTCAATGCAGTTGAGCCTATGAGTACTTCCATTAGTGAACCAAGTGTTAGCATGACAGAGTTGGACATCAAATATCTTAGTCATAAAATAAGAATAAAAAGAAAAAAAAAGGAGTTCTGAGGGTGAAAACCACTTTGTGACAGTCTCAAAACCTACAAAAGTAAAAATAAAAGACGTATCCAAAGGTGAAAACCTCTTTGAGGCACCTAAGGATGAGATATTTGATTTCCTTCCAAGTCATTTAGAGGACAAATCTCTGGTTCTAATTGAACCCACTCAACCTATCAACTTGGGAACAGCAGAGAAACCACAGTTGATTCATGTAGCACAATCTTTATCAGAAGAAGAGAAGCAAAAATTTACAACATTCCTAATAGAGAAGAAGATCAACTTTGCATGAAAATATTTAGATATACTAGGACTGGATCCTAATCTTATAATGCATCATTTATCTATCGCTCCAAATATCAAACCTGTCAAGCAAAAATTGAGAAAGATGCATCCCCATGTTGCACTCTTGGTAAAAGATGAATTAGAGAAGCTCTTGAAAGATGGATTCATCTGAGTTATTGACTATGCTAAGTGGATCTCTAATATTGTACCTATTTCAAAACTAGATAAATCAATCAGAGTGTGCACGAACTTTAGAGATGTGAATAGAGCATGCCCTAAGGATGATTTTCCATTACCTAACATTGATATTATGATAGTGGGCATGACTGCAAGATTTGAGATGTATTCTTTAATGGATGGTTTTTTTGGATATAATCAAATAAAAATTGCTCCAAAAGATGAGGAGAAAACTGCTTTCACCTGTGCATGGGGCACCTTCTGTTGGAATGTCATGCCATTTGGGCTTAAAAATGCTGGTGCTACATATCAAAGAGCCATGAATTCAATTTTTCATGACATGATGCATAGGACTATGGAGGATTATGTTGATGATACATTAGAAAAATCTATGATTAGAGCTGAACATCTAAATGACTTGAGCAAGATACTAGATAGAATGAAAAAATTTAGTCTCAGCCTAAATCCTAAGAAGTGTTATTTTGGTGTCACTTCTGGAAAGCTCTTAGGATACATAGTCTCAAAGAAGGGTATTGAAGTTGATCTAGCTAAAGTAAAGGCTATAATGGAAATACAACCTCCAAAGAATATTAGTCAAATGAGGACATTGCAAGGAAGAGTTCAATCTATCAGAAGATTTATATCACAACTAGCAGACATATCACAACCTTTTACAAAAACATTACATAAAGGTGTGACCTTTGCATGGAATGAAGAATGTGATAACAACTTCAATCATATCAAGAAGTATCTATCCAATCCTTCTATTTTGATGCCTCCTATTCATGGGAAGCCATTGATCTTATATGTCTCCGCTACAGATACATCACTAGGGGCATTGCTAGCACAACATGATGAGAACAAAAAGGAAAGAGCTATACACTATATCAGTAGAACATTGGTTGCACATGAGAAGAACTATTCAATGATTGAGAAGGCTTGTCTAGCTGTGATCTTTGCATCATAGAAACTGAGACACTACATGTTAGCTCATACCACACATTTGGTAGCTAAGATTGATCCACTCAAGTACCTACTAAGAAAAGTTTCCTTAATAGGTAGATTAACTAAATGGGTTATGCTCTTAAGTGAATTTGACATTGAATATGTGGAAAGAAACACTATCAAAGGATAGGTTATTGCTGATCAATTAGTAGATGCACTTATGATTGATGATACACCAATGCAAATGGAATTTCCAAATTCCTCTATCATGACTCTTTCTTCTAGAAAATGGCAATTATTCTTTGATGGCTCCTATACACAGAATGGATCAAGAGTAGGCATATTGTTCATAACTCCTCAAGGATACTCAATCCCAAAAGCATTCAGACTAAAGTTCCCTTGCACAAACAATATTGTTGAATATGAAGCCCTTTTGAATGGTATGAAAATAGTGATTGAGTGGAGGGTAACAGAACTACACATTCATGGAGACTCACAACTTGTTATCCATCAAGTCAATGATGTGTACCAAACTAAAGATGAAAAGCTCATTCCTTACAAGAGAATGGTAGATGAGCTAAAGCAGCATTTCCTATCTATCACATTTGAGCAAATTCCTAGACAAAGAATAAGGTTGCCGATGCAATGGTGACACTATCTACTTTATTACAGCAGCTTGAACATGAGCTATGCTACGAGTTCTTGGTGGAAGCACTATCTTATCCTACATATGATTCCTCTGAAACCCGCATGATTTGCACTGTTGTTGGTCATGATTTATCCAAATACAAAAACCTATTTTCCTATCTCCAAGACCAAATCATTCTCGATACCTTCAACTGCCATGAAAAGAGATACCTTATCTATAATGCCTCCCGATATGTCATCATTGGTCACGATCTATACAAACGAGGTCTAGATGGTATGCTACTTAGATGTTTAGAATGGGAAGAGTCTCAATGTGCGTTAGAGGAATTCCATGATGGTATTTGTGGGTCACACTCGAACGGTTTAACACTAGCTCAAAAACTTATTAGGGCTGGGTACTATTGGCCTAAAATGGAGAAAGAGTCTATCAAGTTTGCTAAGAACTATAAAAAATGCCAAGTGCATGGAAACTTAATTCATGCTCCGGGGAGAGATCTAATTCCCTTTACTACACAATGGCCTTTTCACCAATGGGCATTTGATCTTATAGGAGCTATACATCCTCATCCTTCTAATGGACATACCCATATAATCATAGCTATAGATTATTTTACAAAATGGGTAGAAGCAGTCCCTTTGACACAAGCAACTGGAAAGCAAATATCTATGCTCATATTGAACTATATCATATGCAGATATGGGATACCTCATTCCATAATCACATATAATGGTGGACAATTCAAGAAAAAAGACCTAGATGATCTATGTGCCAAATTCAAGATCACACAACATTGGTCTTCTATCTACTATCCTCAAGGGAATGGACAAGCAGAGGCTTCTAATAAGAATTTATTAAAAATTTTGCATCGTACAGTTAATAAAATAGGAAGAGACTGGCATCTCATGATCAATCTAGCTCTCTAGGCCTCCAAAATAAGTATCAAAACACCTACTGGGGCTACACCTTTCACTTTAGTTTATGGGTCTGAAGCGGTACTACCTATTGAGGTTGAAATCCCATCACTAAGAATCAGAATGCATGGTCTGGTAACTGATGATGACAAATGAGTGTCTAGGTTGCAAGAACTTGAACTACTAGATGAGCGCATACAAGCAACATATGATCATCTCAAAGTATATCAGAAGAGAATGTCTAGAGGCTACAACAAGAAAGTCAGACACAAAGAATTTTAGGTTGGTGATCTAGTCTTGAGAGAAAATCCTAAAAATCAATCACATCGAGAATGGAAGGGGAAGTTTGAACCCAACTGGCTGGGTCCCTTTGTAATCATTGCTACTTTTGGCTTTGGTGCCTATCAACTCTCAACAACTAAAGGAGAATAGCTCTGAGAACCAATCAACATTCTCCATCTAAAGAAATTCTATGCCTAAAGCATTCAGTCTACGGTAAAATGTCTTGAAAAAATCTTTAAAATTGGAAAAAGTCCTAAAAAATGAACATCTTGGTGAAAACCTAGCAATAGGCACCTTGATGATTCACAAAAAAAATCAAAAAATATCAAAAGTACAAAAAAAAATAAAAAATCAAAAGTACAAAAAAATTTGAAAAAATGAAAAATACAAAAAAATGAGAAAAATAAAAAGTGCCTTGGTGAAAACTAGGAAACAGGTGCCTTGGTAGCAAAAATAGAGTCTCTACCAAGATGGTGAAAACTCGACAAATGGGCACCACTTGTTTCAAAATGCTCCATCTATCAGCGCAATCTTGGTCTTTCCCAGCTTTTAGTCTTGCTTTAGTTTGTACATATCTCTCGGTTTGTTTCTACTTTCCTGTTATTCAATAAGTTAGTTTGTACACCAATCAACTCAAGCATCTGTATCCTATCAATGTTTAAAACTTGGGGGCAATCAATGTCATATCCTATGGTCTCCCATGTATCTAAGATGTGTCATATCCAGTCAGAGTCCTTTGAAGCTTCATTTCAGTCAGTCGGTCAGTCTCGTCTCCAGAAAGGATTTTGCATCTACAACAATGCAATCAAACATCAAACTGAAAATAATCTATGCTTTTTACATGCTTTTATCTCCTTGTATGCTTACTGATTCACATTGAGAATTTTTCATATTGTGTCCCTTCAAGCTATTCAATGATGCACTTTACAGGATTTAGAGAGTGATGACTGGGGGCATATTCTTTTATTTGTCTTCTACTTTTATGTGAAAATCCAACAACTTTGGAAATTCTGGATTGAAATGGTGTCCGACTGTAAGAGCCTCTATCTCAAATTGGATGGCCATGCGTACCTCAACTATTGATACCCAAAAAATTCAAGGAAGTTTGATCTAACGATTGTCTTTTTGAGTGAGTTCTTTCTCCGATTGTGAAACGCAATCTTACCTAAGGATGCGAACGATAAAGGGTCACTACGGGTAATTCACATTGGATTTAGAATGATCTCTTGACTATTTGATGTATTTTCACACAAGGCATATTCAGGTCATCATGATGTTTATGTTCTAATGCTTATACAAATTGCTATATCAAAATGGACATGATATTTAGGTCATCTTGGCATTTGTGCCTTGGTGCTTGTATCTAATCCAACATTCTAAAAATAAAATCAATATTCATATGTCCATGGTTGCCTAATCAGTGGGTGTTGTATTGATTCCTACGCATACAAATTGATATTCATATGTCTATGGTTTTATAACTAGTGGGTATTGTATTTGATTTATCCGGTTACCTAAAAATTCAATGATGAGAATGACCGACACATGATCAGTGACTAGGTCCTAGGTCTTAGGTTGCATTTCATACTGCACGTCTCTTTGCATTTTTGCATGTTTGCATGATCTCACAATGGCTAAACGAACTTCAATGCTTAAACAATTCTTCAAATGTCATCTTCAAATCTAACAAGATTTGAATCTCACATGAAGGTCCATCCAACAAAACAGCAAGTAGAATCCTTTTTCGGGATCAAAATCAAAATTTGAGATCATTCATATTATTAACTACTTGCATAATCGACCTTCATTGATCATAGAAATCCAGAATTCAACTTAACTGATTATCTTATATCAAACTATCAAAATTTCAACTTGGTCAACTATGGTCAACTCATGGTTTCACCTAGTCAAACTTGGTCTTCTGGACCTCCAAACAATGTTAAATACATTTTCAAATGTGTTTACCCACTTCTCAAATCAATTAGCATGCTTCTAAACTATCAACACAGACTTTTCTTGTCATATTTCAATTTTCATCTTGAAGGGGGCATGGTATTGCACATCATTCAAAGTCTATAATCTAAATTTGAAATCATATCTTTCCTCAGTAATCAAGACAACAACCACATCTAGTTGCTGATTCATCAAAAGACCTCATCACTCGAGGCAAATCAATCATCACTCGGGGCATATCAGATTCATCAAGATCCATATCAATCTGGTATTCTCTTAATCTTGTAAATTATATCAGTTTTTGCAACTATCGGTTCATCAGTGTTATTTCCTTGGTTCTTCAAAAATTGAAGGGTTCAGATGTGATACCAATGTGATTCAATATAAGGACAATCGAGTCTGGAATCGGTCACTCACTTCTTCACAATCATAAGGTTCAGAATCAGGCATTTTGACACTTTTTCGCAATCATCGATTCATTTACTATTATAGTTAACATTATCTTTGGTCATTCAGGACCTATTATCTTCATATCAACTTCAATCAGCTTCTGTCTCATATCAATTTCAATTTCAAACATCAATTTCAACATCATACATAGACTATCTTTGAACCACTACGTTTCACACAGTAATTCAAAGAGGGGCAAAATGTAATACCCCAAAAATGGGCTATAGGTTCATTAACCTCCTACATCTTCAAATCGAATGAAATCGACATCAAAGTCCTAACCTAAGGCACATTGGCACATTATCAAATTTAATTGATTATCCTAAATTCTGCATCGGGGAATATTCTTAGAAATATTCCTAATTTATCATAATTATCTTTAATTTAATAATTATTTGGTGATAAATCCTATTTATCCTAAAGTTGATTAATTGAATATGATGAATATTTAATTAATTAAGTTTAATTCTACCACTTAATTATTTAATTGAATTTAATTATATTTATTCCTAATTATTATTATTTAAATTTGACAATAAATCAAAATTCCTATCATTAATTGATTAAATTCTTATTTAATTAATTAAAGCAAGTTGTCATATTTAATGATATTATTTTTTAATAAAGTTTGATTAAAATAATTGATTAACCCACAAATCAGTTATTTTTAAATTCAAAATCAGTTAAGTTGAAGATAAATCACTTTATTTATTTAATTAATTCATATTAAATTATGCACAATCAAAAAAGAAGTCAACTAGAAATCAACAGTCAAGTTTAAATTTAAACTCAACATTCAATTGTGAGTTCAAAATTGAACTAAACTCTATTTGGAGTTAAAAAGTTGTTTTTGCATGATTTTGCATGTTTTTATGGATTAATTAATATTTAATTCTTGTTGACTAAAAAATCAACCTAAGTTCATCAAGAGTGATTTATGGCTTTTCTCATGCACCTCCAAAGCCCTGGATTTCTATAAAATCAAGGCTCAGCTCTTCACAAATCATCCACAAAATCCACTGAATTTGCATACTTACTTTGGTGAATTGACATTAGAGGAATCATTAAGCTTCTTGCAAATCAGCGTTTTGTGAGATCAATCTTGTTTTCAATTCATTCTAGTTTCATATTTCATATCATTGTTAGCTTAATTTGCATATCATAGATCAATTTCATCTAGCTTAGAACTCATCAGATTTTTCATCATAATTGCATAGAAAATATAAAAATATAGATTAATTTGTATTCATTTCATATCTAGATTTTGTATTCAAATCCTTCATTTAGGTGTCGTTAAGGTCACTGATCTTGGTATAATCTGAGAATACATACTCGCATCTACTAGAAGACAGTAAATCGCTTGGTTAGTTTATTTTTTCATTTATTGCACGATTTTGATTTCAACTAACCTCTAATGTTTTATTGAAGTGTTGTGTCTATAGAATAGGTATAAAATTCACACACAGAGGGCAGAGAGTATTGAGGCCTAGGACAGGGTAGATAGACATCCCCCTGAGGACTATGGGGTCAGATGCAGGTGTAGGGAGCAGTGGGACTCAGCAGAGGTCCACTAGATAGAGGATAGGAGATACCTCATGTTAGCTACCTCTTGACAAGGAGGCAGAGGGTGATGATATTGATATGCTTGATCTGGCTACACAGGGACCACCACAGCTGGCACAAGTATAAGAGGCTCTCAAGAAGAACTGAGAGAGAGTGAGATAGGTACATAGGGAGAGAGATGACTTCCATACGTAGGTCATCATCCAAGAGATGCGGGTGGCTAACAGGGGTCGGGAGATCAGAGAGCTCTGAGAGGAGCTAGCGAGGTCATGGCTAGAGACTAGATATGAGTCTTCTCAGGCAGCCTACTACTATGCAGCATATGTCAATGTTGTTCTAGATCTATCAAAGCAGGTGCCTCCATTTTCTGAGTACGTTGGAGCACCGCAGGGACCTCCACCTTAGGCACCACCATAGGTACCACCATAGGCACCACCACAAAGACCAATGCCTCCTCCTCAGGGACCACCATGGTAGGCTCCTCCACCTCCACCTCCTCTAGGTGTTAGTGGATCATGATGTATATTATAGCCCATATTTTGATACTGTGCTCGAGTAGCACCATTCTTTTTTGTACATGACATTGATCGACTGTGAGATATATATATGAGATCACCTCTTTGACATCATTGTATTTGTTTATATATCACTTTAATGTTGATGTTCATATTTTATGAGATGTTTCCTAGATGATTTAGATGTATGGATTAGATATGTATGAGATGCACATGCTTTCTTTTATGATATGAATATGCACATGTTTTATTTTATGATGGTATATGAATATGCAATGTGAAATGCAATGATAGATGGTAGATAAATGAATGCAATGTGTGATTTTATTTGTGCTTATAGTGGATGAAAATTGAAATGAATATGTAAATGTAATGTACGTGATACAAATCATCTCATGTAGGATGTAGCAATATATGATAGGTACTAATCAAAAGGATATTTCGAAGATCAAGAGTGAGGACCAGACACTTGTGCAGCCAAGACAAACCTAGGAAAAAAGATGAGAACCTTCGATGAATAGATCCAGAAGAATACAATTAAGAGAGCACCAAAACACTATCTCAATGCAAGCCTAGAATGAAAAAAAATGCAAGCTTAAGCTAGATGCAAGCCTAGAATGAACATGCAATCCCTAGGACTTGGTTGTTGGACTCATCTTATTATCACCATAGAGTTTTTAGCAATGGACATTCACAAGATGCCATACAATCCTCATGGACATGAGAATATGAATATGACATTAGTCTTGGATTTTTCAGAATGAGGTGTAAGCATTAGGGCACAAGAAGCCAGAATGACTTGAACACCTATTCCTTTTAATTTAGCAAGCTAACATAAGCATCAAAGCATAACTTCTAGAATGACCTGAATTTTGGTTGCATACAAACATGCCAGACACATGAGAGCTCCTTCTTCTACCAAAGAATGCTCATAGTGACCCTTACATTCACTTAGCAAGATGAGCATTTGCAATTTATATTTGTAGCAGAAAGAAGTCACTCAAAATAGACAAGGAGAAGAACCAGCCTCACCAAAGTTTTCATATAAAAGGAGTCAAGGTACACATGGCCATTCAATACATGATGAAGGCTCTTATAGATGGACACCCCTCTTATGTGAATTATTTGGATCATTGGAACTAAACTAGCAAGCAGAAAGAAAAGGAAAGACCATGCCCCCAGTCTTCGCTTCTGTCGGTCAAGAAGACATCTTAGAGTTGCTCGAGGAGGAATGATAAAGTGAAAGACAAACACACAAAAGAAAAGCTCAGCATAATTTAGAGAATCACAAATCCAATTTTTAGTTTTAGTTTCAGTGGATTGAAATTGAATAAAAAATGTACAACGTTTGAAGTCTTAACGGGACAGTGATAGCTGGCAGATGCAGTGAGAACCACTGGTGACCATCACGAGAAATGAAGTCTCAAGGAGATATCAAAGAGCTAACCAAGTATCAGTAGGTGGATGCAGTGAGAACCACTGGTGACCGATACAAGGAGGATTCTTGAAAGAGAGAACCAAGCATGAATGAAACATTAGCAAGCAGACGCAGTGAGAACCACTGGTGACTGATGTAAGGAAGAGATCCTGAAAGAGAGGGGTTCAAATGAGAGCTAAGTATCAATAGGCAGGCATAGTGGGAACCACCGGCAACCGATACATGAGAGGTCCTCAAGGAGAGAAATCTCAAAAGTAGCTGGGAATCAGCAGGCAGACGCAGTGGGAACCACTAGTGAATGATGCAAGAATAAAACTTTTGAAAGCAATAGGACAATGCCCCCCTAGACCAAGAAGGTGCCACCAAGGGTGACCAGTTCCAATCCATGAAGAGTTGAACAAAATCTCGAAGATAACTAAAAGCAAGTGCATGAGCTAGCAAACTAAAGCAGAAAATGAACTAAAAGAAGGAAACAAAACTAAAGCAGGAAAGCAAGAAAGAAAACTAAAGCAGGAAAACGAGAGTCAAGCAGTGTTGCAACGGGTATAGCATTGGGAAACAAGAGGCGCCTGTTTACCAGGTTTTCACCATCTTGGAAAAGATTCTAGTTTTGCTACCATGATGCTTGTTTGTCAAGTTTTCATTAATGGCACATTTTTTCTCTTTCAATTTTTTTGTTCTTTTCTCTTTTTTTATTTTTTTGTACTTTTTTGAATATTTCATTTTTTTTGTATTTTTGATCTTTTGGTTTTTTTGTATTTTCTATTTTTCTATTTTTTTTTAGTATTATCAAGGCACCTATTTACCAGGTTTTCACCAAGATAATAGATACATCAAAGTGCCTATTTACCAATTTTTCACTAAGATGATCATTTTTTCAGGACATTTTGCCATTTTTAGGATTTTTTGACAATATACCATTTTTTTGGATTTTTTTCAGGATCAATAAGTAGTACATGAGCACATAGAGAATGCCTCAGCTTTAGAATCACTTTAGGTGCAGAGCGTTGATCGACTCTTTGAACTATTCTCCTTCAGTAGTAGACAGTTGGTATGCACCAGACCCAAATGCTGTAGTGATAACATATGGACCAAGCCAGTTTGGTTCAAATTTCCCTTTCTAGTCTCACTGCTGCTGATTTTTGGAGTTTTCTCTCAGGACGAGATCACCCACTTGGAATTCCCTTTTTTTTACTTTCTTATTGTAGGCTTTAGAAATTCTCTTTTGGTATGCTTGAAGATGATCAAACGCCACCTTCTGATGTTTGTCCAGTAATTCTAGCTCTTGAAGTCAAGATATTTTGTTTTCTTCATCAGTGATGAGGCCCCTCAGAGAGACTCACAATGTAGGAATCTCGACCTCAATAGGCAATACTACATCTACTCCATAAACCAAGGCAAAGGGCATAGCCCATGTTGGAGTTTGAATGCTTGTTTTGTAGGTCCATAGAGCTGAATTAATCTGGAGGTGCCAATCTCTACCAGATTTATGAACTATTCTATGCAAGATTTTGAGAATTATCTTATTAGAAGCTTCTGCTTGTCTATTATCCTAGGGATAATAGATAGACGACCAATGTTGAATGATCCTGAATTTGGTGCATAACTCTTTTAGGTCTTTTTTCTTGAATTGTCCCCCATTATCAGTGATAATGGATGAGGGTACACCATATCTACAAATGATAAATTTTAGTATAAACATAGCCATAGACTTGCCATTAGCTATAGCCAGAGGCACTGCCTCAACCCACTTAGTAAAATAGTCTATAGCTATGATGATAAACTTATGTCCTCTTGAAGAAGAAGGATGTATCTAACCCACCAAATCAAAGGCCCATTATTGGAATGGCTAGAAACTGATGAAAGGAATAAGCTCTTTAGTAGGAGCAGGAATCAAATTTCCATGAAATTGGCATTATTTACAAGCCTTAGCATATTGAACAACTTCTTTCTCCATATTTGGCCAGTAGTAACCAGCTCTAATAAGTTTACGAGCTAGCGTCAAACCACTTGAATGAGACCCACAGATACCTTCATGTACCTTAGCTAACACACATTTGGACTCATCGGGTTCTAGACACCTAAGGAGGGTACCATCTAGACCACATCTATACAAGTCATTTTCTATGATGACATACTATGAAGCATTATGAATTAGGTGATGATTTTCATTCTGGGTGTAGGTGTCTAGAATGATTTGGTCATAGAGGTAGGAATAGATATGGTGGTAGCGGGATGAGTCATGTCCAATGACTAAATAGATCATCCTAGATTTAGGAATGTCATAGGCTGGGTAGTGTAATGCCTCCACCAAGAATTCATGTCTGAAGTCATTTTCCAGCATATGTAACATTGAAGCAAGAGTGGCCATAGCATCGATTGCCTTATTGTCTACCCTTGGAATTTTCTGGAAAGAAAAGTGTGCAAAATATTTTTTGAGATCATCCACCATTGATTTGTAAGGCACTAGCTTGTCATCTTTTGTTTGATAGATATCATTAACTTGGCTGATGATTAATTGAGAGTCTCCAAAGACCTTGAGCTCATCCACACATCATTCAATGGCTATCTTCATACCGTTGCTGAGAACTTCATATTCAGTGATGTTGTTTGTGCAGGGAAACAACATTTTATAAGCTTTGGGTAATGAGTATCTTTGAGGTGTTATAAAAAGAATGCCTGCACCTGATCCTTGCTGAGTGAATGATCCATCAAAGAACATGCTCCAAGCCTGATGTGTGAGAAGCATGATGGATTCATTTGGGAACTCAATGTTCAAAGGCTAGTGATCTTTTAGAGGAGCTTCTGCCAACTGATCAACAATTTCTTGTCCTTTAATAGCTTTTCTTTCCACATACTCAATGTCAAATTCATTGAGTATCATAACCCATTTTGCTAGTCTACCCGTGAGGGTAGCCTTGCTCAGTAAGTACTTCAGTGGATCAATTTTTGCAATAAGCCTTGTAGTGTGAGTGAGCATATAATGTCATAACTTCTGGGAATAAAACACTACTGCTAGACAAGCTTTCTCAATGACAAAATAATTTATTTCATAAGAAATCAATGTTTTGTTGATATAATAAATGGCTCTCTTTGTTGTTCTAATCCTCTTGAGCTAGGAGAGCACCCAAAGATGTGTTCATGGCTGACATGTATAGTATGAGTGGCTTCTCATGAATAGGGGGCATCAATATAGGTGGATTAGAAAGATACTATTTAATTTGAGTGAGTCCACTGTCACATTCTTTATTCCATTCATAAGTCACACCCTTATGTAAAGTTTTAGTGAATGGTTGTGACTTGTTGGCCAATTGTGAAATGAAGCGCCAGATAGATTTTAGTCTTCCTTGAAGTCCTCTCATTTGACTTATGTTCTTAGGTGGAGGCATCTCCATAATAGCTTGAACTTTTTCTAGATCAACCTCTATGCCTTTAGCTGAAATGATGTAACCCAAGAGTTTCCCAGAAGTGACACTGAATGCACATTTTTTGGGATTAAGTCTGAGACTAAATTGCTCCATGTGGTCAAGTATGGGACCCAAATCTGTAAGATGAGTTTTCCATTGCATGATTTTGGCCAAAGTGTCATCCACATAATATTCCATTATTTTATGCATCATATCATGGAAAATGGTAGTGACAGCTCTCTGATATGTTGCTCCAGCATTCTTAAGCCCAAAAGGCATGACATTCCAGCAAAAGGTGCTCCAAGAAAATGTGAAAGTGGTCTCTTCTTGATCTTCTGGCATAATTTTTATTTGATTATAGCTAGAGAAGCCATCCATCAAGGAATACATCTCGTATCCTGCTGTCATATCTACTATCATGTCAATGTTGGGTAGTGGGAAGTCATCTTTCGAACATGCCTTATTTAGATCCCTAAAGTTTGTTCACACACGAATGGATTTATCATGTTTGGTGATGGGGACAATATTTGAAATCCACTCTGCATAGTCAATAGTCCTTATGAAACCAGCCTTAAGAAGCTTTTCTAGCTTTGCTTTGACTAAAAGTTCCACGTGTGGATGCATCTTTCAAAGCTTCTCTTTAACATGCTTAATACCTAGTGCAATGGATAGATGGTGCATGATTATATTGGGGTCTAATCCAAGCATGTTAGAATAAGTCCATGAAAAGTTGATTTTCTTGCTTTGAAAGAAGTTTTAGCACCTGCAATAATTTTTCATGGCTTTGTAATTTTTCTCTAGCCTCTGCAATGTTTCTCCTTGCCCCTGGCCTCAAACCCTAGTTCATAAATTCAAAGTTTCTAGCCATTGGTGAAAAGAAGCCCTAATTTGCCTAGACCAAGTTCTATTTAAGTGTTACTTTTTCCACTTACTAAAGTCCTAAAATACCCATGTGCTAAAATTGTGATGACCACTTTGCATGTTATATTGTTAGGTTATATTGTCGAGGCCCCCTTTAATATTTTTCTATCCAAGCCTAAGTCTCCCAAGTTTTATTTTCCTAAAGTGTCAGCCTTTAATTTGTGTGGTTGTTGTTGTTTCACAAGACCTTTTACTATCAGAAGTTCTGACATGCAATTTAGTGACAAGGTGCCACTTGTCCCAGCAGGCTAGTCCTCAAGTTTGCTGGCAAATAAATGATAGATTGATCCAATGACTATCGTTATACCATTAGACCAAGATGATAATCATGTAAGCATCATGATATAGCAATAGCCATCCAATGCTTTGAGGTGGATGAGTTGGTAGGTGGGTCCTCAGGGTGCCAGGTTGGATTGACATGGTGATTTCCCATTGGTCGAGCTTGAGTATGAGGTGGAGGTTGTTAGAATGACTTATGTGCGATAAAAAAGTTGTATGTCTGCTTGCTGGATATTGTGATGTGGTCTTCTCTTATTGGACTAGGTTATGATGATATGGCAATTGTCAATGGGACTTGATTTTTCAGCATATACAAGGTCTGTCAGTTGTCAGAGGATCAATGGCTGGTGCATGATCTCATGGAATATTCTTCCCCCTTGAGATCATGTGATGGTTGTCTGATCTTCCAGCACATTCAAGTCGATAGTAAGTGGGACCGCTGATAGGTGTTACAAATGGTGCCTTTTTATTTGTTAAAGGTGGTGGGTCTGATGTTGCTAGGTCATATGAGGTGTCGGTTGTGCTAAGATGTTGCATTTTCATTAGATGAGCTGGATGGGTGACTTGGCGGTTGTCAGTGGGGTCATATTTTTCAAAGGGTTAAATAGCATTTGATCCTATGGTTGTTGTTATACCATTGATGAAAGTTGATGCTTTTTTAAGTGCAGCAGTATAGCGACCACCATCTGATCTTTCGCGAGGTAGTGGCTACTGACAGGTGGGTTTGACATGCTATGCAGTGCTGAGGTGCTTGTTTCTCATTGGTCAATGGACTAGTGATGTGGTGGAAGACTTTTCAAACAATTTGTGATGGTTGCAGAGATTAATAAGGATCGCCTGATCTACTGGGAAGAAATAAAATTGATGGTCGTGTTTTAAATTTGTTTAAGTAGCTGTTTCTTCCAAATTTTGAAATTTTGAAATAGTTTTCCAACGACAGAAGGACTAGTTTTTAATGCTGGAGCGGCTGGATCAGGTGGATTTTGATTTTGTTTGCTCTTGTAGTGTGGTCTAGAGGTGTGATGATTGTTTGCAAGGGGATTGTATTGTAAGGATGGGATAATGTTGCTCGAGGCATGTTGCAGGAGGATAATCAGATTGGTAAACTTGGTGAATTCTTGATCTCTAGTACCTTACTTAGATTTTTCTCATTAATGGAGATCATTCTGGGATCTATTCACTCTAGGTTGCTTGGTTTTTACCCCAATGAATTAAATTTTGATTGTATCTGATTGGTTTGGTGGTTGAAACCCTTGCCTCAGTCATCTGTAGCTTGTTGTATCCTGACTTTTTGGGATTCCAAGATGACTGGTGGTATATATTGTTGTAGTTTTGATTTTGTAGGGGTTCCAAGTCTTTTGGTCCCCAAGGTTGTTGCTGATGTTATGTTGAAATGCAATGTAAAAGACTGAGCAAGGAGAGCCTGGATTTTGGGTTTGTTTCCTAGCATTGTGTTGTTCTGGTAATGTATAGATTTTGCAAATTTTAATGAGAATACACTTGAATTCCAATCTCAAATTTATGTTTGTCTTCTTGTTTTGATCTTGGGCTCATATATGTTAATGTCACAAAGTGAGTTAGCATATGGTGGACAAAGAACATTGTGGAATTATCTTTGAGTTCCTAACAAAGTTAGGATTAAAGTCTTTAAGGTAGTTTCAATGAGTTCGGGGTTGGATAGGAATTTGATGATCAGGTTTGGGAGTGAGAGGGATAATAGGCAAAGCACTTATTCTGAATTCAAGAGTGTTTGAGTTAGGATTCTCAGTTGATATATGTTATTAGGTGACTCTATGCCCTAGGTTAAGGCACTGATCCATTCTCTGGAAGTAGTCCATCATCATCAATCACACACATTTAAATGATAAAATCTTTAAAACTAGTTTATGAAGGGTATAGTTGTGGAATATTTAGTGATTCCTTTCAAGAAGTGAATCAAAGGTACACCTGCCTAAGCATTTAAGCTCAAAGTGTAGGAGGATCCTTGTTGATCCTTGTTAATTGGCCCTTTTCCTTGTAGAATTTGGAGTGGTGATAGAGTCAGTGACATTAGTTTGTCAATTATAGTGTAAACCTACAAGTAGAAAGAAAAGATCACCAACAAGAAGCTAGTGAACTCTTCCTTTTCTTTTGCAGATAATGATTGTGCTACATGAATAATTTATGGAGTAGCCTCTGTACCCAAATTCACTGGCTGTGTCGGCTCAATCAATAATGATGATCTCTCTTGAAAGTGGCTCGGAAGCATATCAAGTATATCATCCTTGGGCACCTCAGAGAGGCTTTCACCCTTGAATACGTCTCTTATTTTTACTATTTTTGGCTCTAATACTACCACAATGTGGTTTTCACCATTAGAGCATCTATTTTTTCTTCTTTTAATTTTTTGACTAAGATACTTGGTATCTGCCTCTGTCATGCTGGCATTGCCTTCACTAGTGGAGGACATTATAGGTTCAATAGCATGGAGGTAATAGTCTAGAGTGTAATCATTCTGGAATGTTAGGACTTCATTGGATGAGGAAGGGGAGTTCTAGTTTATCAGCTCGGGATTTTTGAGTGAGAGAGTAGTGATTGGTTCAATTGTGTTCACAGTATAACCATCAAAAGAGAGGACGAGCAAGTCAAGACCTAGAGTGATCTCATCCAAAGGAGCATTCAAATCCCTATGAGACCTTATGTCAAAAGTAGAGGACAAGTTAACACCAATGGCATCTAATTTGTGCATCCTAACACTAGACCCTTCATCTACTTTGAGAAGGTTTTCATAGGCATGCACCATGTCTATATCTTTATCATAAGTAGCATTAGACAAAGATTCAAACTCATACTCATATGAGTCAGTACTTGATGTGGAAATTTCATTAGCATTGGTTGTATCACCATCTTCACCCCTTGCAGTATTAATGGATTTCTAAAGTAGATCTTTTTCAAACTAATCTTGAAAATGTGGGGGTATGTACCATTCACCTTGAGATTCAAAATCAACCATTTGTATTTCTTTCCATTGGTCATACGTGAGTCGATGCACCAAAGCGGTCTCATCGGAATCACTATTAGTCTCTATCAGGTGGATAGGTATGATAGGCTCATTAGGTTCTGCAAAGAGCACTGCAAATTCTGGAGGAATTGGATATGGAAAAGTATCTTGATCAGAGCTAGCCTCTGGATTTACCTCTAGGGTAGTATCTTCAAATTCTAGTTTAGGTTTAGGTTCTGGCAAAAATTTGTTTATCCCTAAATGAAAGGGGATCTTTTTGAAGCCTAAGCTAGTAGTATCATTTGTGCGGTGACCTGTAGCTTCAATGGGTTTTAGCAAACCATTGTCATTCATTCCTATAGGACCACTCCCTTTATAGCCGAAGCACTTCATGATCTTGAAGGCTTCACTGTATGGCTCTTGTTCTAAGTCTGGAAGTGGAGTAGTTGTTTCAGATGTTTCTTTTCCTTTATAGATCCAAGTTGTGATAGCTCTTTCTTCATCCTCATCTTCTAAAGGTGTAGAGGCCCGTACAAAGGTGACATCATAGACAATTTGAGGAGAGTTATCAAAAGGTTTGTTACTCTTAGAAGGTCTCCCATAAGAGTGTGGAGATGGAGGGAGAACAACTAGTGATAGCACAGGTTCAATTTGATATTCTCCCACACCTGTATCCTTAAGTTTCAAAGTCTGTTCTATTTCTTTGAGCTTAGCATCATAAAACTTAGTGGACTCTCTATTAGGTGGAACAAAGCTATTTGTAGATTGCACAAGTGTGTTGCAAGAATAATTATTATTAGCAGACATAGTGACTTCCACTCCATGGAATGAAAACTTGATGCATTGATGGTATGTAGACAGAATAGCCTGCATCTCATGAATCGATGGCCTACCCAACAACATGTTGTAGGCAAGAGGACTATCAAGAACTTGAAAAGTAAAATCTCTCTCAAAAGGTCCTATGCAGATAGGCAACACAACTAAACCTTGGGATTTGCATTCCTCTTCATCATAAGCTTTGATAGTAATCTTTTTGTGGGAATCTATATAATTCTCATCATAACCTAGCTAGATAAGAAACTTAGCATAACAGATATTGAGACCAGCACCATTGTCTATGAGCACTCGATAGAAATGTTTAGGGCCTATCATGACTTCTATGTGCAAGGGAGCATTATGTGGATGGCTCAGAGAGTGATCATCTTCTTCCGAGAATGAAAAATAGTGAGGCAAGGTCAAATGACCCACCATAGATTGGAACCGGTCGAGATCAAGATCTTTGGGGATGTTTTCCTTGGTGAGGGCTTTATCTAGAATCTTCCTATGAGTAGGTGAGATCTTTAATAGCTCAAAAATTGTGATCTGAGTGTTGGTCCATTGGAGCTGATCTAAAATGTTATAACTAGTTGAGCTAGATGTAGGGACCAATTTCATGTTTTTGTTGGTAGGACCAACAGTAGTCTTATCCATAGTTTGTTTCAGCGTAGATACAGGATGATCAAGAACTTTCAAAAAAATCCTTCCACATAATCGAGTAACAATATTGGCACAATCCTAAGGTTGTTCAGATTTAGACGAATGAGACACGTAACTATGCAAGATGAAAGGAGTCTTAGGTTTGGTAGCATCGTTGCTCCCCTTAATAGTAATCACATCACAATACTCAACCTCAATAGGTTCGATCATACCAATGACATTATCATCATTAGTGTATGTGTAATTGACCTTAGCATTGGTATTCTTAGTCTTTGAAGAGTCACCCTTCTCATGAGGTGGGAAGGGATCCTTAAATGTTTGATGGTCTGAATTCTTGTTATGGTTGTCCACAACAATGTCACCACTATCAATCAAATCTTGGACCTTATGTTTCAGCTGAAGACAAGTAGATGTCTTGTGACCCTTATTCTGGTGATAATCATAGTATGTGTTGTCATTCCACTAATGAGGTCATGGTTGTAGGTCATAGAGACACTTTTCCAAAGGACTGAGTATCTAATTCTACACAAGAGTTTTATAGACCATATCAAGTGGTTCTCCCAAGGAAGTGAATTCACACTTGGGTCGAGACGCCCAAGGTTTGTTCCTAGAAAAGCTTGAAGGTTGTTGGTTTTCTATCACAGGCTTTTCAATAGCTTTGATCTCCTGTATGCTAGAAGAGAGGAGTATGTGCAAGATCATGAGGGGCCAAAAAGTGGCGATGTCAGTTCAAAACTTTGACAATGTAGCTGATGACTTTTTTTTCACCTGAATTTGATAAAATGAAAAGGGTATCTTAAGGAGATTATCAGCTTTCTATCGATATAATTGCTGTCAAATTTTGAATTCGGTAAGCAATTATTAGTTATTTTCTAATTGAGCTACCTCTAAAGTGTTGATTTATATACTGATTGAAAAATGACTATAACTTTTAGACGGTATAACATTTTTGAAATCTGAAAAATGTGTCACATTCTATGCTTCGCCTACTATAAGGAAAAAAAATAAAATTGAATTTTGTAAAGTTTTGAATGAGTTAAGGTGGTCAGACACGAGAGTTTTTTTATTCTGAAAATGTTGTAGCAAAAAATTTATAATTAATTATTTTTTTGGAATAAAATTACAAAAAATTATGTCACATCCGGACATGATTCTACTACTTATATATAAAATATTATAATAAAATATTATCATTTGATTATGATTAAGGTGGTCAGACATACAACTACTTCTTATTTTTTTCCTAAAATTTTTGTACTGCTGCATTGAAATCTATACTTTTCACCAATCATACTAACTTTTTCTCAAAAAAGGCCTAGTATTTTAGAAACTACATTCAATTTTCTATAGATTCTATTCTTACAACTTTTTGATATTAGGTTCATAGCTAGTTGAAATTTTCACGTCAAGTTGATTAACCTTGATTTGTTGATTTTTCATTGCCACTTAAGGGCATAGTTTGGCCCCTCATGATCTTGCACATACCCAAAGATTGAAAATAGACTTTGTAGGCTTTGGGGTCACATTTTTTACCACTCCATCATTTAAAATGTCTCTATTCTTGTTGAAAAACTTCACTTTATCTTTGTTTGAGGAAGAAGATCCTTGCTTGTTTTCCTTGTTCAAAGCCAATTCCCCTTTCTTGATCATAAAGGCCTATATTCACACCACTTGTTTAATCATGCTATCAAAGGTTAGGGGACCTTGTAATTGTACTTGGTATCTGAAGTCTGGGACAAGATTGTCCAAAAAGATGTCAAGTCTCTCGGACTCTGGTAATTTGTGAGGACACTTTGTACATAATTGTCTCCACTTTTGGAGAAATGTTAGAAAAGATTCTCCTTGTTGCTACTTCAAATTGAAAAGATCCTAGATGTTGACCAGATGCTAAATATTATGTGAGTAATGTTGGAGAAACAAATTATCCATTTCATCAAAAGTCCTAATGCTAATGGGCAATCAAGAAAACTACTCCATAGCTAGTCCACCCAAGCTACGAGGAAATAGGTGCATAAGATATGTTTGGTCATGCATGAATTCCATGGATAAAGCACCAAACTTCCTTAAGTGATCTTGGGGATCAGTGGTACCCAAGTATTTGTCATATTTAGGGAGCTCTACACCTTTGGGAAAAGGTGGCATGTGAAGACTCCTATCATAGGGGAAATGACAAATGCTTTCCATTGTGAATTTTTTGTGCGGTTTGTCCTTATTATTCGCAAGTTGGCTAATCTGATCTTGCATGTCTCAGACCATCTTTTTCAACTTAGCGGTCTTAGTTTCTTCTTCTTTGGCCACAAGCATTTCAACTTGATAGTCTGGGGGTAATTTGGCTCCTTGTTGGGCCAACTCAAGAAAGTACTTTTCCTTCTCCTCTAGAAGGAGGATCTCCATCATCTTGATAAGACCTTTGTTTGCTTTCACAATGTCTATGTCATTTTGCGTTATTGTGTCATCATCATCATTGCCAAGAATCTCATAAATGCTTGCTACTTGATCTTGATTCTAATCATAAGGAGGAGGATGATAGTGATATGCTGGTTGACTGCTTGAGCTTTGTTTTGAGCTTGGTACTGATTCTGATCATTTTGGGATTGATCATAATGTTTCTCATTTTGAGGTTGAGCATGATGTTGGTCATTGGAGGATTGACCATGATGCTGGTTGTTCTGAGATTGATCATAAGTTTGGCTGTATTTGCCTGGTTGGAATTCGAATGGATCTCCCATCTTGTTGTAGGATTGTGTAGCAAATGAAGACTCAGTAAAATGATATGAACAATGTTGAAAGGGAATAGTTAAGGTAACTTTTGGTGCTCTAACAGGATCAAGAGGATCAATACGCTCAAATGAATCAATATCATCAATGGGGTCGATAGGTCCAATGGTAAGACTAGTCTGAGGAAGTGGTCTTCCAAAGTTATGAAATAATAAGTTGCTTTGGAAGAATGAGTTGTCCTGTTCTTGAAATGAGAAACTAGGTTGAACTTGAAACAATGGATTAAAACACTCTTGGAATAGTGGAGGTGATGATTGAGATGGGCTATCTTTCAAAGTACTCAATGAAGAACTTGAGGATCCTTCACAATGTCCAGATTGCACAATAGGTTTGGGACAACTTGTTTCTTGATTACAAGGTTTACCTCTACCTTGACTAGTATTACGAATGGAGTAAGTGTTGCCACTTCTAGTTGTGAAAGTCATAGATGAAGATCAAAATGAGAGAGGACTTGGGATAATGATAAAACTCTATCTCTAGGAATAACAAAAAGGAGATAAAGGCTAGAACAACCAAGATGTGAGATGCACCTGGCACAAATCGTCAAGAGTATGGCTAGAAAAACCAAGATAAGACTATCGTGATGTGATGTACAAAAGAAAAAAAGATGAGACAAAAAACAAGGAGACAATCATGAGTTTAAGAAAAATCAATCAGTTCACAGCTCGAGACACTCAATTTCAAACAGTGAACAACAGGAAAATAGACAAACAGGCCTCACACAAAAATCAGATTAGGTAAAAATTTGACCAGTCAACAGGAAATAAGTTGTTGTGAAAACTAGGGTATAGGTTCACATGAGAAAGTACCAGGCTACATGAGAAAATGCCAAACTTCACATGAGAGAGTGAAATCTTGCATGAGGAAATGCTCTGAAAAGTGAAATTTCACATGAGAAAGAATCAAAGTTTGATAGTTTGACACAATTTTTGAGGTAAAAAGTCAAGTTCTGAGACACAGCCTGAACTGTTCTCTAACAAAATTTCTAGTTTTCAGATAGTTTGAAAGATATTTTAATCAACAATCTCAGTTTGAAGGTTTCAAGCATTCCTTTACAAGCATGAAGTTTTGATCAAGCAATGGTGACACAAGAAGTAGTCGCAAATAGACTTACCAAGGACAAAGCAACTTGGCAGTATCATGGGAGTCTTTGTTTAATCATGATGGACAATTTTAAGACTTGATAACAAACACATAGTTATCCCTACAAAAAAATGGTGAGAAGACAAAACCTTTGCCTCACTGCTTATGCATACGTTCACCTCACACAGCCATGTCACCCCCTAGAGGGCGCCCATGTTTTTGGTGTTCCCAAGGACTCAATAGTATATGTTCAAAGTTTACCCTTGAATCAGGGGCCAGTTTCATATACCACCTTGAAACGTCTAGGTGCATGCCTATGGTGAGAATCTATGGGAGAGATTCTTCCCCCTCCCTGAACAAAGATTATGTCTCCTTTTGGAGGTGATCTAGGTAGGCACCTAACTAAGGAAAGTTTTTAGTGGGCTTTCATTCACACTAACCTTTGGTGCCCTTGATATAGGGCTAGGGCCTCATAGCCACACCAAAACCTGAAAGTCATACACACCCACAAGCAAGGCTGGGAGCGGCGTCGCTTAGTACAACAGACGGAGCCTTCTCAAGATGATAGTCGAAATCAAGAGAAGGAAGTTAACATGGTTTTGGATTCTTTAGACTCAAAAAAACATTCTTTATTCTAGTGAGGTATAATTATTAGCAATAGGTGCATACTCACTTGGGTCATTCCCGGAGGTTCAACTTCTGGCAGGCCCTCTAAAGGTGACATAACTTGGCTTGGATTTGAGGGTTGGATTTTCTATTTCTCTCAAAAGAGAGAAGAGCATACTTCTCTACCTCTTCACCTTACCCAAACACATCAAGCATATTCATCACCGAGCTAGTTTCATTCCACCAAATCCACAAGCTTTTGGGTTTCTAGTTCTCTCAAAGAGAGAGTAGCATAATCACCTGGCAAGTAGATGTGCTAAAGATTCACTACCTTTCTTTTCTTTCCTAAGTATCCATCATTCTAGAAAAATCTGGGTCTCAATTTCATTCACGGGCATCACTTCCATGTAATGAAGATCCTATTCCCCTAATTTGCTATTAGGACCCTTGATAAATTTTAAACAATCCCTAATTATACTATGTGAATGAAAGCAATAAAACAAACACAACATTTTAAATGCAATCGTCCTGCAAGCAAACTATTAGCAAGTTTTTTTGATCTTTGACAAAGTGACCTATAGACCACTATTATGTTGTGACAGAAACAAAGATATGAAATCAACAGAAAATAGAAAGTGTTAGAAATATGCAACAAAAAGTACAGGAAACTAAAAAATTTAACAATACTGATGACAGAGCTCGCATGAGGAAGTGTAGCTCTGCACGTGAGAAAGTGTAGGGCCTAGTGCAAGAAAGTACTATTTCACACGAGAGAGTGCTACAAGGAGCAAAACTTTTCATGGTATGCTTAGAAATCTCATGCGAACTTCCATACATAGAGAAGTACAGACATATGACAAATTGTAGAATTCAAAAAAATGCTTGAGATTAATGAGGCTAGAAATGAATTTTTCTGCCCATTGGTGGGTGCCAAAATGTCTATAGCTAAACGTGGACCTCTAATCCAGCCATATACATGACAAATTCATTTCTCGATCATCAAAATTACAAAGGTGAGTATGGATTACTCAATTCGCAATATGATGCAAGAGCATCCTAGGATTCTTGGCAATCTTGTATCAACCAAAAATATGTTTGTCTTTGAAGGTAGATTGTTGGTTTTGATCTTGGTTTGGAGAGTTCTTTCTTGGTTTGGGAGACTGGTTGCTCAGTTTATGTGTTTACTAGGGTGCTTGGTCTTTGAAGGCTACTTGATAACTAAAGGTGTCAGTTCACTAGTGCTTGGTAATAACTATGTTCCTCAGTCATGATTGGCATGGTCGGTTGACTGGTGCTCGGTTATTTCCTCTGTTACTCAGTGTTCTTTCTTACCAACGGGATTATTTGGATGAATCAGCTTGGCCGACTGGTGCATTTAATTGGGGTCATGCTCCTTGAGTTACAAATTGACCATTGGACATGTGGGGACCTAGATCTGGCATGTTGCATTCTTCTATACGGATCTGATGACTGTTGGGGCCATCTTTTGAGAGTTTATTTATTTTGTAAGGCTATTTGAGAGTTGACAAATGTTTTAGCATTTATTATTTATTTTACGAATTTAATTATTTCATCAGCCAACTTGTGGCTGGGAATCAAGATTTATAGGATGCTTGGATAGTTGTTTAGGCATCAGATTATTGGCATTAGATTGTTAGTTGGAAGGTTGGTAGTCTGCGAGCTTAGGAACAGGAAGATTGCTTGGAAGTTTGAGTACAAGTTTAGATCTTTCCTGGGTGCCTACCAGTGTGTTGCCTATTGTAGACTTGGACTAGCTAGATGTTGATGTTGGGGAAAAGATTTGGATCCTGTGAGATCTTGTAGACCTTTATTTGCTTTGTAATTGGTCATAACTAGGAAGGCCTTACAGCCTGGCACATTGCATGTAATTGGTATTTTGATGAATAATGACATCTATTTCATTGTAGATCTATTATTTGTGTGGTATATTTCCACTGCATATTGGCTTGGCTGCAAGGTTAGTTAGTCCTTAATTGGATCCAACCACCTTGACTGCATTAAGTGGTATCAGAGGAAAGTTTGTTCCTATTTGAGTGAAGTTTGTTCCTGTTTGAGTGAAGTTTGTTCCTATTTGAGTGAAGTCTGTTCTTGTTGGAGCTGAGTGGATCTTGTGTACCTAGATCTTGATTTGAAGATGCCTCCGAGGAGAAATTGTGAGATCTATGAAGAAGAAGAAACTACTGGTGAATTCTATCTTGATGATTTTAGGGCTTTGTAGAAACAAGTGCAAGACCTACAAGAGGAATTGAGAAAGAAGAAGCCTGCCTTGAAAGAGGATAGTGATGATGAATCTAAGGAAGATCATTTTGAAGAAGTTGTCGAAGAAGCTAGAGATTCTAAGGAGAATCAAATTTTGAAAGCTATGTCTAAGATTGGGAAGAGACCTAAGATTGAAGTTTCTATATTTGCTGGAAGCCTTAGGCCTGAAGAATTGATTGATTGGATCAATGAGATTGATGAATACTTTGAGTATGAAGAAATAGAAGATCCTGACAGGGTTAGGTTTGAAAAGACTAAGTTGATAGGTCATGCAAATATCTGGTGGAGGGAAGTTCAGTTGGAAAGAGGTAGAAGAGGAAAATAGAAGATTACTAGGTGGAACCAAATGGTCGACAAGTTGAAGAAGCAATTCATTATGGTGGATTATGAATTGGACATGTTTAAGAAGATGCAAGCTTTGAAGTAGACTAACAAATTGGTATAGGAGTATACTGAGGAGTTTTATAGAATCCTGATTAGGATTGGTCATTCTGAAGCTGATAAAGAAAAGTTTTCTAGGTATGTCTATGGTTTGAAACCTAGTATTCAGGAAGAGTTACTTACTATGTGGATGACAACAATCGGTGATGCTTATCAAATGGCATTAAAGATTGAAGAGAAGTTGAATAGGAAGTATGAAGGAAAACATAATAGTAGGAACCAAGGTGGTAAGACTAGTGAGACTTTTTCTAAGAGTAGTGTGATAGAGAACCCTAAGCTTGATGTGGGATCTGGTAGTGGTCAAGTTACTAAGAATGTTGGATAGAGAGGAAAGTGGAAGAATCAGTTCACCGACACTTGCTATAACTGTGGTGAAGCTGGTCATAGAAGTTGGCAGTGTCCTAAGAAAAGAGTTGCATTAGCTACTGAAGAAGACATTGAGAATGTTATGGAGAAAGGTGAATGCCTTGTCACTAGGGGATTTGCTACATGTGTCTCTGAACTGGTGCAGAGAAGAAATTTGTTCAGAACTAGATGTAAGTGCAAAGATAAGGTATGTAATGTCTTAGTTGATGGTGGCAGTTTTGAAAACTTTGTTTCAGATGAAATGGTTAGAAAATTAAATTTGGAAAGAAGGAGACATCCTAATCCTTATCAGATTAGTTGGATACAAGATGTTCCTAAGGTTAGAGTTGAAGAAGAATGCTTGGTTAAGTTTCAGATTGGATCTTACCATGATGAGATATTATGTGATGTATTGCCTATGGATGTCTGTCATCTATTGCTTGATAGACCCTGGCAGTTTGATAGAAATGTTTTTTTTTATGGTCATGCTAATACCTATGTGGTTAGGCATGAAGGAATTTGGTATAAGCTGATACTTTTATAGGAGACAGGGGTGAAGGGATGTGGAGTTATTAGGTTTTGTCCTTATGACAAACCTCAGGAGCATAAGGTTGATGAACCTATTCCTATTAAGTCTAGTTTGAATGAGGAGAATGATATCTCGGAAGAATTTTTTGAGATTAAGAAATAGATGGTTTTTCTAGTGGAGATGGTTCAATAGATGGTGACATTTATGATGCAAAAAGATGCAGATGATACTAAGTTGATTGAGAAGTTTGGAGAGGATGAACTTTACTGAGACACTGAGGTGGTCGTTAGTGGTTAGAATCGATTGCTAACTATTACTAACCAAAGGAGTATACAAAGTGGAAGAAAGAGGGACTTTTTGCATGAGACAGTGAATGAAGTGAAGACTACTTGGGATGAAGGACAAGAAGAAATGTGGGTGAACAACAGATTTAGTATACCTATTCTAATTCCCTTGAGGTGTTCCTGATTTCCTTATGAGAAAATCTTTCTGACCTAGGGTGTCTGATGCAGGAGCATCCTAGGATTCTTGGCAATCCTATATCAACCAAAAATATGTTTGTCTTTGAAGGTAGATTGTTGGTTTTGATCTTGGTTTGGAGAGTTCTTGCTCGGTTTGGGAGACTGGTTGCTCGATTTATGTGTTTACCAGGGTGCTCAGTCTCTAAAGGTTGTTCAGTAACTAAAGGCTTTAGTTCACTAGTGCTCAATAATAATTTTGTTCCTTGGTCATGCCTAGCATGGTCGCTTGACTGGCACTCAGTTATTTCCTCTATTACTCAGTGTTCTTGCTTATCGATGGGATTATTTGGATGAATCAGCTTGGCTGACTAGTGCATTTAATTTGGGTCATGCTCCTCGAGTTACAGATTGACCATTGGATTTGTGGGGACATAGATCTGGTGTGTTTCATTCTTCTATGCAGATCTGATGACTGTTGGGGCCATCTTTTGTGAGTTTATTTATTTTGTAAGGCTATTTGAGAGCCGACAGATGTTTTAGCATTTATTATTTGTTTTAGGGATTTAATTATTTCATCAGCACTTGTGGCTGGGAATTAGTATTTATAGGATGCTTGGATAGTTGTTTAGGCACAAGATTTTTGGCATCTGATTGTTAGTTGGAAGTTTGGTAGCCTGCAAGCTTAGGAACAAGAAGATTTCTTGGAAGTTTGAGTACAAGTTTAGATCTTTCCTAGGTGCCTACCAGTGTGTTGCCTATTGCAGACCTAGACCAGCTGGATGCTGATGTTGGGGAAAATATTTGGATCTTGTGAGATCTTGTGGACCATTATTTTCTTTGTAATTGGCCATAACCGAGAAGGCCTTACAGCCTGACACATTGCATGTAATTGGTATTTTGATGAATAAAGACTTCTATTTCATTGCAGATCTATTATTTGTGTTGTGTATTTCCACTGCATATTGGCTTGTTTGCAAGGTTGGTCAGTCCTTAATTGGATCCACCCACCTTGACTGCATTACAATATCTATCAATTTGACCTGTTGCCTCCTATTTAGTTGGGGTGTTTGAATTACTCTCAGATTGGAGAGCCAACAACCATTAGACCAAACTCAAATGGAGGATTTTCAAAGCTATGAAGATAATCAAATTGCAACTAATCTAAGATGGGGATGAAAATTAAGCTAAGAACTTGAAAGAAATATGAGAGTACAGATTTGATCTAAAAGAGCTTGAAAGAAATCTGAAAATTAAACTATTAACCAACAAGCAAACTATATTAAATGAGAATGCAATTAACTAGAAGTGGAAATTAAACTAATGAGCAATAAAAGCTTAAAAATATGAAATAGTTGAGACTAAAATTTTCTATAGTTTATGTGCTCTAAAATTGCCTTCTTTTCGAATGAAGGAGAAGGTTCATAATATAGACAAGCGAGGAGAGAGGATGAAGAGTTTCTTGAAATGAAACAGTTGACTCTTCATTCCCATTTGAGACAAATATTGAGGAATTACTTAATTAAAAGAATGAATTATTTCCACATATGGGTGACCCTGAATATTTTGAATTATTAAATCCAAATAAGATAATCCATTCAAATAGCCAAGTAATATTAATTCTTTTTATGTGTATTAGCCAAATGGGGTGGTTTTAATTTAATTTAAAGCACTTAGGACTTTAGAATTAAATCAATTTATCATAGGGATTATTTAGCTAATAAATTCGAATACTTGGGAATTAATTATAGTGTGAGATTAATGCAATTTAGGGTTTTTGCAATTGACACCAAGTCAAATAAAGTTAGGTAGGAGAGAGAAAATTGCCTAGTAAAATAGGACTTTAATGATGTAAAATTGAATAAAATGCACCAAAACTGATTGAAATTATAAGGTACCAATTTTGGGGTATTACAGCTATCATATCCATAGCAGCCATGTTTTTAGTCTTGATCTTCAATTCATCAAGTGCTAGGATGCCAATGGGTTCATTGTAATCAGTGGTTACATGATTCTAATATTGATCTCCGGTGGTCTTCATATACAACTTCATTCTGTTGCACCACAAAGTAAAGTTTTTTTTAAAAAACTTTCATCCTTCCTTTCTCATCATCTTGACTTTTTCTTTATGTAGTTAAGTAGTAAATAAAATAAACCAAGGACCTAATACCAATTGCTAGCCCCAACTGATGTTGAGAGGGGAGGGGTGAATACACTCTTTTAAAATGTTTCTCTTTAAATCTGGTGAAGTATACTTTTAATTGTAATCTAAATAGATTCAAGCATAAAATAACACCAAGAAAACAATCACACTGTGACACCAGATTTATCACGTAGAAACCCAATTAGGGTGAAAACCATAGTGTGAGGAGACCTCACACATTTTGCACTATTCTAGAGTACGCCTTGTTAGGAGCCTTCCTAGTTAAAGGATTACAATGCATTGTTAGATGCAACCCAGTTAAGGGATTTGTTACAATAAGGTTAGTTAGTGCCTACCTAGTTAGAGGACTTAGAACACCTTAAAAGATGTCAGTCAATTAAGGGATTTGATACAAGAGACCTGCTAGAGTCCACCCAAATACTAGGATTTAACTATTGTAATTACTAGGAAAAAATAGAAAGATTGACCTTTTACAAATGGTTGTGCATAGCCTGATAAGATCTTTGTTTGTGCTCAACTAAGAAGCATCACCAGTCACCATAGATGTATTTCTCCTCTACTATTATGCTTCTCTGCACACTCTTCTCTTTCTTCTTCTCTTTTCTATTTACTCTAACTTCTTTAAGCGTACAGGTTCACTCTTTTCTTTGGCAGAATGAAGGCAACTCATATTCTCAACAGGCAGAAGAATATATAGAGTTCTTGCCCTAATTGCACCTCTCATGCATGACCTAATTTTAGATCCATTTTGGATACATCACTTTGTGGAGTATTAGTTCACTAAAGAAACATCTGATGCATGCTCTTACTTTATCTGCTTATGAAGAAAACAATAGATGTGTGTCAAGCACCTTTCCTTTACAAGAGATAACTCCTTGTTTTAAAGCCACAAATTTTGGCTTTAAAACCTTACAATGCACATCAAACCTATCACCGTGTTAACTCAAAGTCTTCTGAATTTAGTGTAGTAAATCCTTGTTAAAGAGTTGGTTGAAAAAGATAGTTGACAATGACTTCCCTAGTTCATCATATCATACAGAAGTCTTTTATTGATCAGTTGAGATCCTTATGTTGTGAACATGTAAGAGCTTTAACCTGTCACTGTTCCTTCTGTTGCTTACCGGTTGCACATTATACTTGGTTGTGTTGTTGACACCAGTTTGCACCTTTTCTTCATCTATGCTTATTTACACTAGTTGTATCCTAGTCCTTAGATGACGGTTGAATCCTCCTTTCCTTGACTATATACATTACCCGGTTGTTGAGACTTTCTGTAGTGATCAGTTGCTAAATCAACCTCTTTTCATACAGATCTCCTTAGATCTTTAGACTTTAGAGAGATGACAAATATCTATCTTCTTTTGCCAATCAATGACAATACTTGTACTAGTAGCAGGCTTACCAGTTACCTTTTCTTAATGCCAATAATTGTAGCAAAAAAAGTAAAAAGGAACATTACATAAATGCATACATGAGGCAAATAGGGTTCTCAGTTACAATCTATCTTTTGAAATGTAGTAAACCTAACCATAATCCTAACTATTGGAAATTTGGCTGAGTTGATTGCATAGATTTTGTCATTATGGCAACATATGATCCACATGAAGATTGCACAAGTTAGAGAGCAAGTATGACAGAGCGCATTGCATATTTGTCCAAGTGTGAGACAGTAGTTTTACTAGTGTACTCGGACATAGTTTTTGTTTGCGATGTTGATTGGAGTGAGTTCAGTGCTTGCAAACTTGAACATAGACTCTATGGTGACTAATGATGACCCATCTCAAAGTGAAAGTTAGTACGGCATGTACGAAATAAGTTATGATAGTTTTACCGAAGACAGTGTGATGCCGACAGGACAGTATATGAAGGCAGAATTGGTAAAGAGTTAAGGAAGTATTTTGTTTATTAAAATAATGTCTTAACAATATAAAAGGATGAAATTTTAGATGTTTACTCTTGGTTAAAGCTATTGGTATATATATATATATATATATATGTAATTGTAATTGTAAGGAAGAAGAAAAATAAAAATAGTTGTAATTGTAATAAGTAGAAAGTATTTTGTAGAAGTATGATGTGAAGTATATGAAGCACATGTAACAGCGATAGTGAAAGATCAACGAAGATATATTGATGCAAGTAGTATAAGGTTATGTACCTTGACCTATTTTGTAATTAGTGTATATTTTATATTACTTGTTTGGGCAGTGGGCTTAGCTGGTAATCACATTTTGTACTACCAACTCCTAACAGGGTTGAGGCTTCTAACAAGGCCTATAGTCCCTTAATCAGGATTGATACACTATATGTTTGTAATAGACTCCTAATAAGGTCAACATCCTTAATAAGATACTTTTGATTAGTGGATCTTTGTGGGTATGATCCCCACCGGGGTTTTCCCTTGGCTAGGGTTTCCTCAAGAACAAATCATGTGTTATGAGTTATTTAGTTTTATTGCTATGCATGTTGTTTAGCTTCTTATGTTATGCATGTATAAAGATAATATGTTATATCCATAATTGGGAAAAAGATAAGTTTGTAGAATACTAATTCACCCCCCCCCCCCCCTCTCAGTATTCCCTATTTCTAATAATTGGTATCAGAGCTTAGTTACTCAAAAAAGAATCATTCAAGGAAAGCCTAGCAGCTTGAGTAAGATCTCTATAGATATGGATCAACTACAAAAGAATCTTGAAGAAGCTCTTGAATAGATTGATATGCTTACTGATGAAAGAGACACTCTAAAAGGAAAATATGATGATGCAAAGAACCTCATTGAGAAATTGAAAAACAAATTAGAAGATCTGAGATCTGAAAAGAAATCTGAAGTTCTTATTGAAGGTTGTGATGACAATTTGGAAAAAGAAAATGAGATCCTTAAGCATGAATTGAAGATAGAAAATTTGAAGCTTAGTTTGAAAGATGGAAATGGAAGGAATGAAGAAAATCTTAAATCTAAGAATGAAAGTCTAAAAACTAAAAATGAAGGACTGAAATCTAAACTTGGAAATGTAACATCTGAACTTGAGAAAGTCAATTTGCAGTATACTGAACTTGAGAAATACAAAAAGATTGTGAAAGGTGAACTGACTCAATCCAAGCAACAACTTGAAAGGATATATTCAACTAGTGAGAAGATTGATAGACAAGCATCTTTTCAGAAACCATTCTATGATAAGACTGGTCTTGGATTCAACTCTCTTAAAGAAAATGATGAAAGCAAGGAACTAGATCTGAAAGTATCTGAAAGCTTAGATGAGAAGAAGTCTAATGAGATCAACAAATCTGAAGATACACCTAAAGAAGAAGAATCACCGAAGCAAGATGAATCATCCAAAGGTATGAAAAGAGAATTCAAAGGTAGATGTTTTGCTTGTAATACTATTGGTCATATGAAGAAAGATTGCACAAGTAAGCAATTTAAACCTCTTAATGGATATTGTTATAACTGTCATGGATTTGGACATAGAGCTATTGAATGTAGGAAACCTAAATTTATTGAGAATAATAATAATAGTAGAATGTTTAAGAATACTAACAATGTAGATAAGAAACCTACTGAATATATGAACAGAAGGAATGGAGTAATATGTTTTAGATGCAACAAGGTTGGACACATTGCTAGAAATTGTAGATCATAGATTAATCCACCTGGACCAAGACATGGAAGCAATGGAATTGTTTGTCAGATATGCAACAAGATTGGACATACAACAAGGTTTTGCAGAATGAACAATGGAGTTTTTTATCCTAACCCTAACCCTAGAAATCATGAAAGAAGAAATGAAGATGCAGGTAACAGATAGAAAGGTTGCTATAGCAATACCGATGAAGTGAAGTTTGTTAAAAGCATAGATCAAGGAGACATATTCAACATTGAAGGTAATTAGAAAGGTGAAGTATCAAGTGGTAAGAATGAATCCTTACCTAACCTATCTCAAAGTACTTAATTTATGAAAATTATAGTAGATTAGTGTAGAAGTAGATTTATGATGAATTAAGTTTTGCACAGTTAATGGAAGGTAATTTATGATATTATGATGCTATGGTTAAGAGTGTAAAGAAAAATATTATGTTTTGTGAGATCACAAGAAGTTTTAAGTTTTGCAGGATAGCAGAAATAGCTTTTTGGAAAGAAGCGGCAAAAGAATTGAATGTGATGTCAAAACTAAGTGAGATTGAAAGATTATGATTGATTTTATTTGATCATTAAAGAGAAAACAAGTGATAAGGAGATCAGAAAGCAGTGATTGGAAGCTTTTTCAAGGATTTGGTGAAGGATTTGAGTGTTGAATCTACGCAAGCCCTAAATTCATGAAATCAAGGTATTTTACTTGACAGATCTGTGAATCGGTAAAAGGAATTTGAAGTAATCATGGATGTATCTTTAATTCACAATATCAAAGATAAAAATAGACCTAGAATGAAGAGGGAACCAGTTGAACCTCTGGAAGAAGACCCTAAGTTAGCTTTATCATCTGTACCAAACGGAGTTTTGCATTTAGAGAATGTAAGAAGTTATCTTGGATGCAAGTTAGAAACCATCAGTGATAGTGATTTTACAAGTGAGTATGAGAAGATTTACAACTAGGACATGTCATTGAAACAAGGTTATGAACATTTGAAAGACAATGAGATTGTTAAGTATGCATTGCGGTATGAGTTTGATAATAAGAATGCACTAAGATAATCCTTAGCAGAATTCATAATGGGAAGTTTTGGATAGAAGATAGAGTAATAAACATTACAAATAATTTGATTCATGAAGTCACTAGTTTGTCTAATTCTGGAGCTATTCCTTTAAATGAGAAGAACTTGAGAAAGATAGTCATTGATAACACTAATTCATCCTATAATGGTAGAGGAATTGTAATTAGTAAGATCCAACAACCTGATGTTAGATACCTATGCAAGATCCTAACAACCAAGTTTTGTGCAAATTCAAGAGAGGATGACATGGTAGCTGGAATGGTACACATAGCTTATTTGATGTGTGTTGACAAAGTCTAAGTTGATATGTGTGAAATTCTGAGAATTCAACTATTTGAGAACTTGGAGAAGATTAAGAAGAAAAAGTTGTTAGAATAACTGAGAGCGGGGTGAATCAGTTATCCAGTGTCCCAAAACAAAATTTATAATTCAAAACAACTTCTCTTATTTCTGCTCGTCGGTAAGAAATAATAACTCTCATTGTCTATGCTTTTACCAATTACCAGTCAAATACTATAATAGTTTACCAATCAAATCTAACATGTAACATGTAAAGAATGATAACAAACAAATATCACAATCAACACATAACACAAGAGATTTAACATGGAAACCCTGTAAAGGGAAAAACCACCTGGGACCAGCAACCCAAAATTGTTCACTCTTCTGAAGTGAGGTCGGTTAAGACCCAACCCTATTAAAGGTTACAAACACACTATCAGGTGTGACCTTGTTAGAGGATTTTAGACTAGAAGTTATCATCCAACCAGCATTCACTATGCGGTTGACAGGATAACAATGTTCATTCTATGAATGATACATCATAAGACTTTTAGAGTCCACTCGATTAAGAGATTTTGACTATATACAATGGTTAAATATGTAACAGTAAATGACCTACCTTAATACAAATTCAATTGCAGATTACAGATCAATATTTAGTCCATACAAATCCTTCTGATTAATATTTCACTTCAGATTTAATATTGTATCAACTTACTATCTATCGGTAATTACTCTCTATAGCTTGGTAATTGTTCTACAGCTCGGTTCTTACTAACTAGTATGATCAAAATGCATGAAAACCTTGTTCATGCGATATTCCTGCAGCTTCTTCTTCTTCCCGGCTTCTTTCACAAAGAAATTTTGTTCTCTTATATAGATAAGTAAATAATTTTCTTCTCCACCATCAGATTTTGCTTCTTAACTACATTCATAGATTTTTTCGCTTCAAACTTTCTCGGTACTTGTGTCAATAACATGTTTCAATCTTCTCCGTTGGATCTTCCCTAAATTTTGTCAGTCATTGATTTGTGTAACAAACATTATCTGTTACCTCAATGTTATACTCTTGCCAGCTCATCAATCTTATCGGCTAAACTAATCATTTAATTCATTCTGTTCTGCTCGGTTAACAAAGAAATGCATCAGTGAATGCTGCTCAGTTAATATTGCAATTGGTATACACTACACTCCATCGGTGTATACTAGAAATGCTTCATTTACCAACAATACTGCTTTGTGTCTTTTAGCTCTATACTTCATCATAAATGAATGTAACATAATAAAGTCAATATCATCAAGTCATAGACTCATCAACAAGTTACTCATTGTGTTCCTTATCCTCATCTATCATGTACATCTTTCCTCATGTAGATTTCTCTATTCTTCATCTCTTTTTCACCTTTCCTCAGATGTGTCGGTATAGTAACTTACACAATAAGTGTTGTCAAACTAGTTGACTTTAATGAAAACATAATACTGATTTAATCATATTACATATCTAATCAACAACTCCTTAGTGATCTTTAATCATAGATTCTTCAATCAGATTCCAAATCAGTTGTAGTTTTACAAAAGTATGCACAATTTAGATTTTCATCTTTGATCACTTACATGATTTTTCATCTTTTGAGGAGATTTCCTTACACCATAGGAAATGATTGGAATGATGGACAAAATTCAATGGAAAGGATTAATGTAGTATACAGAAAGCATGTTATTGACAGTGTTAATGAGAGTACAGTACTAGTTATTAAGATAGTTTAGAATATTGTGTCTAGGAGATCAAGGATTCCATAGTCTCTTGTGGAGAAATACAAGAATGAAATATGTTGTATGGTTGGCACTGACTTTACATACATTGAAGTAGTTGAACCTAGAATTGAGTTCATAGACCTTCTTGGCTATGAAATATCTAAAACAAAGAGAGAAGAATATGTGAACAGGCTACTTAAATGCAAGGTTGACACCCACAGTAATAGATTTGGAACTTTTGAAGAAAAATTCAACTCCGCAAAGGCTATACTTGAGGAGAAACAGTCTAAGAAAAGAGTTGAGAGAACTATTAAGAAAATATTGAAGGATACAGGAATGACAAAGAGAAAATTCTTACTGGCAAAGAAAATAACAGCAACAATCAGAGATATTGGATAGAAAGAGATTTTATCTATACCTCCCTTATCATCTAGTGCAGCACCAGTCAAGGTAAAAGTAGAGGAACCTGAGAAGGAACAAGTAGAAAGAAAGCCTACTAGATCTACTTCCTCCACACCAAGCAAGAGAATGAAATAAATTTATACTAGACCTGGTAAGAGGCAAAAAACTTTGGTGCCACCAGTACCTAGGAAAATTATAGAAATTAAAGATGATGACACTACTATGAAGAAGAAAGCATGGAAACCTAGAGTTGAGAGAGTGAATGAATAAATTATAAAAGATGGAGATTTCACTAAAATGAATAAGTACTATGACCTTTATGACTATTCCTATAAATTGAATCTTGAGAATGCAATGGTCAATCATTTGATTCTAGCTAATAAGAGCTTTGACTCTATTCAGGGAAAGATACCTGATAACTTATTGCAGAAACTTGCTAATAGGAAAATGAGAGCACAAGAAGAAGACAAATCTATCAGAGAGAATCTTGTGAAAAAACTATGTGATGTAAGAGATGATGATCATCTTAAACAAATTATGAAGCCCCTTAGCACCCATTTAAGGACAAAAATGAGAACCATTCAGACTATGGCAGGACAATATGAACAAGTGAATGTAGAGACTGAACAAGCAATAGTTAAAGTTATGGTAGAAATTGTTGGAGAGACATCAATTGCAGTAGTGCAAGAAAAAGAAGTAGAACAAGAGGATATTCCCTCTCTACTAGCTATTAACATTGAAGAAGAATCTATGAATGTTGAAGGTACAAGGATAACCTTGGATACTGATGATAATGTATTCAAGAATCTAGAGAACATTGTTGACAATTTGGCTCTTGATGAGCCAGATAGAGCTGCAGAAGCAGAGAAAACCCAATATACTGTTGAAGAACCCAAAGTATCAGAAGTACAAGCATCTATACCCTCTAAAGATGAAATCAATCTTACTCCTGAGACTGGAAAGAAGAAGAAAATTGGATCTTTGTTTGAGGATTTGGGAAAAAAAGTGGATGATGATGATCAAATGGAATTGATCACATCTTTGAACAAAATCATTGGGAAGAATAAGAAAGTTAAAAGTCTAGAAGGATGTCTAAAGGACCTAACTGAAAAGCTACAAAGTATTGTGACCACACAGATTGTAGAAGCAGACCCTATGGACAAGGCAAAGAAAGTGATGAGCACTTTTGATGATGAGTTCACTAACCTAGCTAATATTGCAAAAGTGAAAGCACAGGTAGACTATGAGGCTAGAATGTTATTGAATATCAGTCAGTACATCAGTAATGAAATATATACTCATGATATCTATAATAAAGATTTGAGGAAACATTTGGAGACAGGAAAATCTTTGTACATACAATGTACAAAATTAGAAACTTTGACAGTTGAGGAAGATCAGAAGATAAAATTGAAGGAAGTTGAGATTCTAAATGAAACAGACCTTCTATCTAACCCTAATGTGAAGGTTAGTAATGTTGAAAAGAAAGTTAGGAATTTTTTTTATGAAATTAGAATTTTACAAGATGAGAAAGACAGGAAGTTAAGGAGATATACTCTTTTGAGAGAACATGTTTCTATGAAGTTAAGCGTTATTGAAGAGTAGTTAGAAGATTGTCTTACAGCTAAGACATCTTTTCAGAAATTCAACTTTGAGAACCCCCAAGCTTGTCAAATAGCATCTTATGGACTAAGCGCACTATTAGCACAACTTAAAAATTCCATGGTTAAATCATGTTTCCAGGCCTCTGCAAGTATTTCTTCCATTTTTCCTGTAAACCCTAGGCAAAAATTTCATATTCTAGTTGTTGGGAAAAGAAAACCCTAGTGTGCCCTAGCCATGTTCTAATTTTGTGTTACTTTTCAGGCCACTTAAAACCTTATAAAGGCATGTGCGTTAAATTTTTATCCCCTGGCGGTCTTTATTTTTCCCTAAGTCTCCTAGCACCCAGGGAAATTTTTTTTTTCCTAAGTCCAGTGGCAGTGATTTTTCCCTAAGTCCTAATGCTTAATATTTTCCTAATGTTTCAACTTAATTTTTCCTGCACCCAGGATTTTTGATAGAATCTCAATCTAACGGTTGGCATATCTTCACAAGGGATGTTTCAGAGGTTTGTGATCTTACGCTGGCCGTTGATCTTTCCTAGTGACGTGATGTTTCAAAGAAGTGGGACCGTCTAACAGATTTGCATGGTTAGCAATCTGTGATTGGTCCACCTATTGGTGATTTGGCAAGGCTAGTGGGTCTTGGGTTGCTGGTGTGTCAGAGGGCTCTGACATTTGTAGAGAATCAATGGTTGGTGTATCTTTGCAAGGGATGTGTCAGACGCATGAGATCTTAAGACAACCATCGATTTGCAGGAAAACTAAAGTTCCGTGGGAATTTGCCTCTTAAACCTGTTACTGTTCAAGCTCCTTTCTAGAAGTGGAGTATGGATTTCATTGGTGAAATCCCTAATAAGTCTAGTGGTGGACATTCTTATGTCTTAGTGGCAACTGATTATTTCACTAAGTGGGTTGAGGCAATCCCTACGAGAAGAGAAACTAGCAAGGTGGTGACAGATTTTATGATGCAGAATATCTTGACAAGATTTGGTTGCCCAGAGACCATGGTGGTTGATAATGCATTATGTTTTAGGTTAGAAGAGTTTGTTGATTTCTGCCAACATAATGGTATTAAAATTTCATATTCATCTACTTACCATCCACAGGGTAATGGCCAGGTAGAATCTAGCAATAAAAGTTTGATCAAGATTTTCAAAAGGGTCCTGGACAAAAAAAAGAAAGCTTGGGATTCCAAATTGTTACAAGCCCTATGGGCTGATAGGGTTATACTCAAGAAGGCAATAGGATGTGCCCCTTTTGACTTAGTATATGGAATCAATGCAATACTACCTCAAAATAACTTACTGCAGATGTATCAATTCATTCAGAAATATGATGATGATGTGGAAGAAGATATGATAGTCAGAATGAATGATTTGATTTAGCTAAATGAGGTAGGGAATGATGCACATAATAAGAATGAGAAGTTTTAGGCCCAGTGCAAAGTCTTGTATGACAAGAGGGCTACTGAGAGAAATTTTGCAGAAGGAGATATGGTATTAATGTGGAATGCAAGAATGGAAGACAAAGGAAAACATGGGAAATTTGATCCCATCTAGTTAGGCCCATATATCATTGAAGAAAAATGGGGAGTGGGTTCTTACATTTTGAAGAATTTGATAGGAGAGCTCCTAGAGTTGCCTGTTCGTGGTCAATTTTTGAAGTTCTACTTCTCCTAAAGGCTTTTTTAAGTCTCTGTACAGTTATGTTTTAAAGTTTTTGTTTGCCAATTACCTATTTTTGTCAAAATTTTGGTTCTGGTCTACTGTACCAGGAGATTCTAGCTTCTCATTGTATCTACAGTAGATACACATCCCCGAGCATGAGCCACTATTAGCACAAGTTAAAAATTCCATCGTTACATCATGTTTCTAGGCCTCTGCAAGTATTTCTTCCATTTTTCCTGTAAACCCTAGGCAAAAATTTCATATTCTAGCCATTGGGAAAAGAAAACCCTAGTGTGCCCTAGCCTTGTTCTAATTTTGTGTTACTTTTCAGGCCACTTAAAACCTTATAAAGGCATGTCCGTTAAATTTTTATCCCCTAGCGGTCTTTATTTTTCCCTAATTCTCCTAGCGCCCAACGAAAAAAAAAAATTTCCTAAGTCTAGCGGCAGTGATTTTTCCCTAAGTCCCAATGCTTAATATTTTCCTAATGTTTCGGCTTTATTTTTCCTGGGCCCAGGCTTTCTAATAGTATCTCAATCTAACGGTTGGTGTATCTTCATAAGGGATGTGTTCGAGGCTTGCGATCTTATGCTGGTCATTGATCTTTCCTAGTGATGTGACATTTCAAAGAAGTGGGACCATTCGATAGATTTGCACGGTTGGCAATCTATGATTGGTCCACCTATTGGTGATTTGGCAATGGTAGTGGGTCCTGGGTTGCCATCATGTTAGAGGGCTCTAACATTTGCAGAGAATCGATGGTTGGCGTATCTTTGCAAGGGATGTGTCAAATGCATGAGATCTTAAGACAACCGTCAATTTTACTTTTTTCAGAGGTGACAAAGTGAGGTGGGTCCACTGCTACGTGTACTTAATTGGTATCTTCTCATTGGTTGAGGAGGGATGAGTTGGAGCTTGTCAGAGGTGACCAAGCAATGATGATGAATGGTGTGTTAACATGTGGCAATTTTTAGGTGAGCCCAGGGTTATCAAATATTTAAATATTTTGGCAGCTTAGACAAAATGTTTGGCAGCACCGATAAAGTCTCTTGTGTTCACTCATTCACAAAGTATTTTGGTGGGGTTCTAAGTCTTCTCGGGAACTGGTGAATGAATGTATTCGCTGAGTCTCCAAATAAAAAAGTGAAGCTCTAAAACATCTTGCAAGCTAGCAAATAAAGGTTTTCATGCATTCGCCAAATATAACCGGGGGTTAAGAAGAAACTCAGTGATTCAACGAAATGCTTTGTTCACTGAATCATTCAATTAGACTGCGGTTAAATAAAGTATCTTGTGACTTAGAATTTCTTGTAGTCGTGTGTTTGCCAAATGGGTAAGAAGGTTAAGGGTTAGCTGAGGACAGTGGGACTGCATGATGATTCATCGCTGAGGTGTCAGGTTTTGATTGATCGAGCTAGAAAGGGGTAAAGACATGTCAATGGGCTTGAAGGATTCTAAGGGGATGCCAAGATGGAGGATCTAATGGTTGGCATATCATCACATAGAATCTTTTAAGGCTATGTGATCTTACACTAGCCGTTCGATTAGAAGCTTATGAGGAGTGGGTCCAATTTGCTACGTGGGGCCTTTTCATCACTAACATGCTCAGTTTTCATTGGTCGAGAGTTTTATGAGGTGCTGAGAGACTTTTTAAAGGTTTTATTGACTGTTGTGAGATTTTTGCGAACCACCCGATATACCGGGAATAAAATACATCAACGGTCATGTTTTAAAATTGAGTCAGTTACCATTTTATTCAAATTCAAAATTCCCACAGGGTTTTGGCTAGGGTTTTGATGTAGAAAGTTGTAAAGTGAAGCGGTGGCCAGGAATTGAATTCTTCAATACAGATTGCAGTTGGGGAAAGATAATAGAAGGTTTAAATTACTGATAGAATCAGATTTTGTTTCTGATGATGTCGTGCCAGTTGATTTTCAAGGTTGAATAAATTACAGAGGGGCATTCATTGCAGGGTGGACAGCGAGGTATAAAATCAGATTTGTTGAAAAAGAGCTGAAGATAGCATTGAAGACATAAAGCATGTCAGCTCAGTTGCAAAATATCTCATTTGTTTCAGTGGTGTAGTTATTTTAAACCCTTTGGGGTGGTTGTAAAGCCTTTTAGGTTATTTTTTGTAAGCCCTAGAATGATTGGTTGCTTGTTGCATCTCTTGGTATAAAGGGATTTTTCATGGTCATTCTAAAGGATTGGGAGTTTAGGTGTTAAAAAGATAGAATTTCTAAAACCCTAGCTTTTTAGTCAAGGATTGTAATTTTTGATATCATTTCATCAAATAATAGAGAAGAAGTACAAGATGTTTTTATCTTGCAAGCTTGTTATTCAGGATACTGTATGCACATGGTGAAAGGTTATACGTAATACAAACCTCAGATCTTTGCTCTCCTTTGCTCTATTCTTTGAATCTTTAAATCTTTGCATAAGGTTTTTATGAATGTATTGGTGCTTTGAGTTCCAACCTAGAGTTAGATTAAATATTACTCAAAGTGGAATATGTGTCCTTGGAATTTATTTGAAGGATTTTCATAAGTAGGAAAGAGTTGGGATATTTGTGTTTATGTCTAGAGGCCATTTCTTCTTCAAACACCATTGTATTCATCCTATTCTCTGATATCTTGCCCAATAGATAAGGCACTGGCCTCTATTTTCCCATCTTTATGTTGAGAAGAGTGATTCAAACCTTGTAATCCCAAATCATTAAATCATTACCAGTATTTACTTTTATTTACATTTATGTATTGTCCTATCCAATGATGGAGAGTCAATGAACAATAGGTTGTTGTTTAGTACTTTCTCACTGTAATCATCTGTTGAAAGATCCAATATTCAAATAAGGGGCAGAATTAGAACTATCAGTCAGAGTTAATATCTATTGGATCAAGTGCACCCGCCTTGGTTTTGTAGAGTTAGAAGTAGAAGAGGGTAGTCTTATCCCTATAGTTGGTCCAGTTGCTTATAGATTGCCCATATTTGGAGCTAACCATTCCTTAACATCCATCATAAGCATATTGGTATCTCATGGAGTGTAAAATCCTATCCAAGCACCAACACGCACTACTCAATTTCATTGATTCCATTAAGAAGTCATGGGAAAAGGAGATAGAAAATAGGAAGATAGATTTTGCAGATTGTGTTGCAAGCCTAATAGCTTTGCAATAAATAGATTGAGGTGTAACCTTTTTTTTTATATACAATTTTGTAGCCCTCCCTACTATTATTTTGTCATTGTTTTCAAAGGGGGAGAGATATTTAGCAGAAAATTGATAGTATATGATAAGAGTTGATACTCTTATGGGGAGTATTGCATTATAGATAATATTTTTGAGGAGTTATAAGGATAGTATATATATGTTATACTATGGCCACAATTTTGTCAATTTTGACATTTTGGAGTTGCACACTTAGCCAATTTTCTCATATGTTGCAAACAATGACAAAGGGGGAGATTGTTGGCAATTTGGCTGAGTTGATTACATAGATGTTTTCATTATGGAAACATATGATCCACATGAAGATCACACAAGTTAGAGAGCAAGTATGACAGAGTGCATTGCATATTTGTCTAAGTGTGAGACAGTAGTTTTACCAGTGTACCCAAACATAGTTTTTGTTTGCGATGTTGACTGGAGTGAGTTCGGTGCTTTCACACTTGAACATAGACTCTATGGTGACTAATGATGACCCATCTCAGAGTGCACATCAGTATGGCATGTATGGAAGAAGTTATGATAGTTTTACCGAAGACAGTGTGAAGTCGACATGATAGTATATCAAGGCAGAATTGGTAAAGAGTTAAGGAATTATTTTGTTTATCAAAATAATTTCTTGAAAATATAAAGGGACATCTTAGATTTTTACTCTTTGTTAAAGCTATAGGTATATATATATATATATATATATATATATATATATATATATATATATATATATATATATATATATATATATATATATATATATATATATATATATCTATGTATGTATGTATGTATGTATGTATGTATGTATGTATGTATGTATGTATGTATGTATGTATATGTATATGTATATGTATATGTATAGGTATAGGTATAGGTATAGGTATAGGTATAGGTATAGGTATAGGTATAGGTATAGGTATAGGTATAGGTATAGGTATAGGTATAGATATAGATATATATATATATATATATATATATATATATATATATAATTGTAATTGTAAAGAAGAAGAAAAAGAAAAATAGTCGTAATTGTAATAATCAGAAAGTATTTTGTAGAAGTATGATGCGAAGCATATGAAGCACATGTAACAGCAATAGTAAAATATCAATGAAGAGATATTGATGCAAGAAGTATAAGGTTATGTACCTTGACCTATTTTTTAATCATTTTATATTGTATATTACTTGTTTGGGCAGTGGGCTCAACAGGTAATCACATTTTGTACTACCAACTCCTAACAGGGTTGAGGCTTCTAACAAGGCCTATAGTCCCTTAATTGGGAATGACACACTATATGTTTGTAATAGACTCCTAACAGGGTCAACATCCTTAACAAGATACTTTTTATTAGTGGATCTTTGTGGGTACCATCCCCACTAGGGTTTTCCCTTGGCCAAGGTTTCCTTGAGAACAAATCATGTGTTATGAGTTCTTTAGTTTTATTCCTATGCATGTTGTTTAGCTTCTTATGTTATGCATGTATAAAGATAATCTGTTATATCCATAATTGGGAAAAAGATAAAGTTTGTAGAATACTGATTCACCCCCCCCCCTCTCAATATTCCTTATTTCTAACACTACCTATAGTCTTAATCCTAAAATTTAAGCCTTGATCCTAATCATAAACACTAACCCCAACAATAATACTAATTGTGATGTAACCTAACCCTAATCATAATCCTAACTATAATCCCAATCCAAAACCCTAAACCTTAAGCACCCTAAAAATAATCATAATGATAGTATTAAATAAATTAGAGTTATGATTATATTTCTATTATGCTTACAACTAGAGTTGGCATTTAATATACATATTAGGGTTAAGATGCTAGAATAAATTTTAAGGGCTAAATCTAATACTAAGATAAGTTGTATCTTTAGTCCTTACCCTATCTCAAATTTAAAATTAAACCCAACAATCACAAAAGCTTTAATTGCAAACCTAACTCTAAATCTATCTCTAATATTAAATCTAGAGCTATAATTATGACTATAATGATAACCCTAACTCCATATATAGCCCTAAACCTTAAATTAATCATGACCCTATACCAAACCCTCACACTAATTCTAACTCTAATGTTAATTATATCTCCAACCCTAACTATGGTCATAATCTCAGTCCTATCCCTAATCATATCCCCAGTCCTCATAGCTAATTCTCACCCTAAAAATAGGCTAAATCATATATTCTAAACCCTAATTGTAAATGATAAACCATAATCCTAAATGGTAAACCCTAATTATAAATAATAAATCCTAATCCTAAATGTTGAAACCCAATCCTAATCATAATCATAAATACTAAACCCTAATTGTTAATGCTAAAGCCTAATCCTAACTCCAATTGTTGAATCCAAATCCTAAATGCTAAGCCTTGATCCAAACCCTAACCTTGAATCTTAAAACCTAATCATAACAAAAAACATAAATCTTAAATGCTAAACCCTAATCTTAACACTAATTGCTAAACCCTAATCCTAAATGTTAAACCCTAAATCATAGACCCCATTATAAACCATAATCCTAAATGGAAAACCCTAATATTAAATGGAAAACATTAAATGATAAACCCTAATCCTAAATATTAACCCTAATCCTAACTCTAATACTAATCCTAACCCTAATCATAAATGCTAACCTTAATTATAAATGCTAAACCCTAGTCTTACAAACTAAAATCTAATCCTCAATGCTAAACCCTAATATTGAATGCTCTATCCTAAATGCTAAAACCTAATGCTAACCCTAATCCTAAATGTTGAATGTGGAGCCTAAATTATAAATCATAAATCATAAATCCTACTTGAACCAATAATCTAAAATGGAAAAACCTAAAAGTAAATGCTAGACCCTAATCATAAGTGTTAAACCCTAATCCTAATCATAAATTATAAACCATAATCCTAATGCTAAACATAAATACTAAGCCCTAATCCTAAATGATGAACCATATCGATAATCCTAATTGGTGAACCCTAACCCTAAATCATAATCATAATACAAACCCATAATTGTAACCCTAAATCATAACCCCAACCCTAACCCTAAATCATAATCCTAATCACAAATACTAAATCCTAATTCTAAATGTTGGACCCTAATCCTAACCCTAATTTCTAGAATATATTCATAATCTTAATCCTAAATGCTAAATCCTAATCCTAAATGCTAAACCCTAAATCCTAAATCCGAATATAAACCATAACTACTAGACCCTAACCATAAATGATAAACCCTAGTCATAAATGTTAAGCCCTAAATCATATGTTAAACCCCAATCTTAAATATAAAACCATAATCCTAAATATGAAATCCTAATCCTAATCCTAATTATTGAACCCTAATTCTAAATGCTAACCCCTAATCCTAACTCTAATCATAAAACCTAACCCTAATATAAACACTAACCATGATGTACACCCATACCCTAAACCTAAACCTAACCATAACCATGAATCCTAAATTCTAAACCTTGATCCTAACTCTAAAATCTAAACCCTCATTCCTAATGTTAAACCCTAAATCCTAAAGTAAACCATAATCCTAATGGTAAACCCTAATCCTAACTATTACACCCTAAATGCTAAACCCTAATCCTTGTTAGAATATGGTAATAAATAGAAATAACCCAAAATCTAACTGAAAGTGTTAGATCAAAAGTAGAAATAAAATAAGCATAATAACACTGTTAGAAAATCTTAATGTATATGCTCAGAGGCATAACAACATTAAGGAAAATCTCTATTATGCTATCCTAGCATACACAATATATCTCCAAATTTACAAATACAAGAGATCTAGCCTATTTATATAGGCAAGAGATGGTAGGAGGTTTGGACATGGTTGAGAAGAGTAGTTGGAGTCAACCAACTACCAAATAAACTAGTTGGAGTAATTGGACTCAACTACATCTTAGAAGTAGTTGGAGTCAACCAACTACCAAATAAATTAGTTGGATTAATTAGACTCAACTACATCTTAGAAGTAGTTGGAGTCAAAGTACGACCCAATAATATCATCCTAATAATATCCAAAAAAGAGTAATTCCTCCTAATAAATAAGTTCACCTAAGTAAACTTAAGTCAAGAGTGAAATGGTAAAGAACCATTTACTCTAACACCCCCCCTTAAGTGCAACTTAGGGAGTACAACAATGCAATACATATGGGTCTCGACAAAAAAAACTATGGTAGGTACCCATGTACAAATAAAAATATTCTCTCATAACTAGAGAAAAGGAGAAAAACCCAGTGGGAGAAAATTCCTCTCCAAAAGAGAGTAAAAGAAGCTAAAAAGCTCTAGTAGAAGGAGACACCTATCGCACCCCAAGAAAAGCACATAAGTGAATCAAATTTCTCTTAGTGAAGGGTTTCGTGAAGATGTTTGCAATCTGATCGAATGTCTAACAATACTGGAGGTCAAGGACCTACTCATGAGTCAACTCCCAAATGTAGTGCATGTGAATCTCAATGTACTTTTTCCATTGGTGATGGACATGATTGTGAGAAATCTAAATGGCACTTTGATTATAACAAAAGATGACTGTTGGCTTTCAAAAAGGAATTCCAAACTTGGTGAGGATGTTTTGAAGCCAAATGGCCTTAGTAGCTGCATTAATTTCTCCATGATACTCAGCCTCAGTGGATGAAAGAGCAATAGAAGACTACTTCTTGGTCGACCAAGAAATTGGACCTAAACCAAGAGAGAAGCAATACTCTGAAGTAGATGTGTGATCCTAAGAGTCACCTTCCCAATCTGAATCTGTATATCCTACCAAGTCAATATCTACACCTATTTCATAATGAATGCCATAACTATGAGTACCCTAGATATAATGAATAACCGCTTAGCTTCTTTCCAATGTAGCTCATGTGGCTCTTGCATAAACTGAGAGACCATACCCACACTGGTTGGTTAGAATAATACCTTAGTAACTTTAAGGATTGAAAATCCTTTAACAGTGATTCATTGCTTAAAATTATCACATGTCTACTTGGAATATCAGACTAGACTTTATTAAATGTATCAATCCGGGAATGTGAGCTTGAGATGGTAGTTGCAAGGTCTATGCTTTAGTTCTCTTCAAAAGTCATCACTACTAAAGTAAAGGTATTGTTGCAGGGAATTTATACTAAGAACTGAAACTACAACTTAACTCACAACTTGAAGGAAATGCTCAGCAGTAAACTAATAATGCTTCATAAGTAAATCTATGCTGCAGGAAACAGCGGATGGTTCTGTTACCAATGGCAGCAGGAGCAATAGTGCTTATCAACTTCAAAGAAACTTGACTAAGTCCTACTTGAACATGAACAAGGAATTCACCTCCCGCTTGGGCCCCCACAAAAGTGTGAATAGATTTAAAACTCAGATGTTAAAATCTGGAACTATCATATATTCATTAACAAAACAAAGGTACAAGATAGTATATTAAAGTGTATTCACTTTGTTGCTGGATTACAATATAAACTCCTCAAAACATCTAACTAAATCAGAATCATAAGTTCCAGCTTATTTAAAATCAACTGAGAAAAAAGAACACCTAAAAACTAGGTCCTTCATTACATAGCATAATGACTTCAGTTATAGGAATGACAACATCATTCTTGCAAGAGGATAAACCATATTTAGTGCTTCTAGAATATAGGAACACCTGGTAACTAGATTGACCCGGTCTGTATTAGCAACCACAAGGTAATGGAAGTAGTGGAGCCATGATAAAATCTAGAAATAGTTACTCGCCTTAAAAGAGCCACTTCATCTTTGAGTCCTTACTCCTTGCTGACTTATTCTTCTCCTGAAAAATATTAGCACACCAAAATCCGCACACAAATCCAAGGAAAAGATTTATAATAAGTTACCCTACTTTAACACATCCTTGTCACACGGTTGCAAGAACACTACCCATTAGCACTAGAGAAGAGAAATACCATATTTCATCATAATATCCATTAGTCTATATATATATTCAATATTTTCCTTTAGTGTCAAAAGTATCAGATATACACATGGCTTGATGAACTACAACTAATTTAGAACTTGAATGGAGAATCTATAATTCAAGATTACTAAGGAGTTGCTGATTAGACATGCAAGATGATTAAATCAATATTATGTTGTCATTGATGTCAACAAGCTTGACAATACTTATCAGCTAAGTTACTATACTGACACATCTGAAGAAAGGTGAAAGAGATGAAGAACAAAAATATCTACATGAGGAAGATGTATACATTAGATGAGGATAAGGAATACACTGAGTAATTTTTTGATTAGTCTATGACTTGATGAAATTGACTTTATTATGTTGCATTCATCTATGATGAAGGATAGAGCTGAAAGACACAAAGCAGTGTTGTCAATAAATAAAGCATTTTAGTATACACCGATGGAATGTAGTGTATACTAAGCATAGTGTTAACCGAGCTTGTGTTCACTGACACATTTCTTTGTTAATCAAGTAAAACAAAAAGGAATTAATTGATCAGATTAGCTGATAAAGTGATGAGTTGTAAAGTGTATGAAATCGAGGTAATAGATAAGGTTTGTTATGAAGATCGATGGCTAACATAAATAAAAAAGGATCTAATGGAGTAGATTGAAACATGTTACTGACACATCAGCTGAGGAAGCTTAAAGTGGCAAAATCTATGAATATGATTAAGTGGCAAAATCTGATGGAGGAAAAGAAAAAGATTTACTCATCTATATAAGAGATATAGGTTTCATTGTTGAAACATCGCCGGAGGAAGATACTACAGAATTATCATGTGAACAAGTTGTCATGCATTCTGATCATACTGGTTAATGAGAACCAAGCTATAGAAAAATTACCGACAGCTAGTAAGTTGATATAGTATTGAATCTGAAGTGGTATATTGATCAGAAAGATTTGAATGAACTAAACATTGATCTATAAACTGCAATTGAATTTGTTTCAAGGCATATCATCTACTCTTACATATTTAACCATTGTACATAGTCAAATCTCTTAACTGAGTGGACTATGAAAGTCTTTTGATGCTTCATTCATAGAGTGAACATTGTTATCCTGTCAACCCCAGAGTGACTGCTAGTTGGACGATAACTTCTCGTCTAAAATCCTCTAACAAGGTCACACCTAATAGTGTGTTTGTAACCTTTAACAGGGTTGGGTCTTCACCAACTCACTTTAGGAGTGAACAATTTTGGGTTGCCGGTCCCAGGTGGTTTTTCCCTTCATAGGTTTTCCATGTTAAATCTCTTGTGTTATGTGTTGATTGTGATATTTTTTTGTTATCATACTTTGCATATTACATGTTAGATTTGATCAATAACTGTTATAAAGTTTTGACTGACAATCGGTAAAAACACAGACAGTGAAAGTATTTTATGTTTACCAAGTAGCAGAAGTAGAAGAATTTGTTTTGGATTATACATTTTGTGTTGGGACACTGGATAACTGATTCGCCCCCTCTCAGTTATTCTAACAATTGGTATCAGAGCAGCAGTTCCTTAGAATAGAGTTTTAAGGACTCCAAAAAAATGGTCTCAAGATGTATAAGAGGGAAGTACCAAAGCTGAACAAAGATAACTTCACAATATGGCAAAGCTGGATAAAGTTGCACATATCTGGAATTGGTAATTCTACACTAGAACTGATGGAGAATGGCTACATTGAACCATCCACTGGTCCCTTAACTCTTGATCAACTGAAGGACAGGCATGAGCACAATATTACTATGATGGAACTTGTTGCTGCCTATACTGATGCTGAATTTGGAGACATCAAGGATTTTGATATAGCTAAGAAGATGTGGGACAAGCTGACTCTAATATATAGTGGAGATGCAAATGTTAAGAGAGCCAGAGCAGAAATCCTAAGAGGTCAATTTGATGATATGAAGATGAAAGAAGGTGAGAACATTATGCAATACACAAATAGACTAAAAGAGGTAGTACATGCTATTAGAGCATCCAATGGAGTTATTGACGATGAAACAATGATAAGAAAGATTCTTAGAACTTTGCTACCAGTTTATGCGATCAAGATCTTTGCAATTCATGAAACAAGAGCTACATCCAATCTTACTCTTGACACACTAATCGGTAAGCGTACAACCTTTGAATTGAACAATTTTGACAACAGTGTTGTACCTTCTATTGAATCCACTTTCATGTCTTCTTTGAAGATTGGTAAGTCTAGTAGCAGGAATGATAAGAATAATGATAGTGATAGTAATACCGATGATGAACTTGATGAACTTGAAGCTCTTATGGCCAAAAGATTGCCCAAAGGTAAGGGAAGGTATAGAGGCAAGTTACCCTTAGCATGCTTTAATTGTAAAGAAGTTGGCCACATCATTGCTAGATGTTCAAATAAAAAAGATGATGATAAATCCAAAGACTGATCCAAATGAAGCTATGGGAGAAGAGTCAATAGAGGCTACCGACACAACAACAAAGATAACCGAGATAGCTATGACAAAGGGAAAAAGGTATGTTACATAGCCAAAGAATTTGAATCTGAATCTGACATTGATGATGATGTAGAAGTAGTATTTTTTTCTATGAAAGATGATTCGGAGGAGGAAGAGAAACATGAAGAAACAATACTAATCTCTAAAGTAAGTAGAAATGATACATGGATCATAGACAGTGGTTGTACACATCATATGACTGATGATATTGAGAAATTTGATCTACCTGATGAATATGATGGAGGATCTATCAGAATGGGAAATGATGCACCTTGTATGGTGAGAGGTAAAGGTTCACTGATGATTAATGATAGAATAAAATGTGAAAATGCATATTGGGTAGATGGACTGAACTATAATTTGTTAAGTGTGGCACAACTGAATAACTTAGGCCACCTACTTGCTTTTGAAAGAAGAAAGGTAAGAATAGATGATAGTGGAGGAAGACTTGTCAGAACTGGTACACAATCTAGAGATAATGTGTTTTATCTTGATATTGATCAGTCTTCTTGTTTATTAATGAAGGATGAAGATGCATGGTTGTGGCATAAGAGGTTATGTCATGTGAATTTTGATAATATGATCAAGATTAGTAAGAAGAAAAGAGTTAGAGGGTTGCCTAACTTGTCAAAACCGAATTATGCTATGTGCCATGAATGTCAGAAAGGTAAGATGACTAAGTCTAGTTTTAAGAGTAAAGACTACTCAACAAAGAAGATACTTGAGTTGGTTCATACTGACCTATGTGGTCCTATGAGAACTTACAGCTATTATGGTGATATATACTTTATTCTTTTTGTTGATGACTATACTAGATTGATGATTGTTATGTTCTTGAAAGAGAAATCTGAAGCACTTAAGATGTTTAAGTGGTATAAGGAAAAAGTAGAAAAAGAGACTGGTAAAGAAATTAAGTGATTAAGATCTAATAGAGGAGGTGAATTTATCTCTAATGAATTTACTAATTTATGTAATGAGAGTGGTATTAAGAGACAGGTCTCTGCACTGAGAACACCTCAGCAGAATGGGATTGCTGAAAGAAGGAACAAGTCAATCATTGTCATTGCTAGGACACTGATGATACAAAAGAATGTTGCTTAGATATATTAGAGGGAAGCTATCAGTATAGTTTTATATGTGCTTAACCGAGTACAACTGAAGAAGGACACCATCCAGACACCTTATGAGCTATGGTTTGGACACAAACCTACTGTAAGTTATTTCAAGATTTTTGGAAGCAAATGTTTTATTTTGAAAGATGAGAGAAATGAGAAATTTGATTCTAAAGGTGATGAAGGAATATTCTTAGGATATTCTACTAAGAGTAAAGCATACAAATGTCTAAATAAGATTACAAATAAGATGATTGAAAGTACTAATGTCCGTGTTGATGAGTTTGATGACATGAACATAGAAGAAAGAAAGGAACCAAAAGACTATGGTAGATTCACTTACATTGAACTTCCTGATTATTTACCAAAATCACAACCTATAATAACCGGTCAACAGGAAAACAACCTCGAGGAATAGGAAAGGGAAACCGACGAACAAGATGGTGCTACCGAGCATGCACATGAACCTGAATAGGATGAACAAGAAAGAAGAAACTAAGTACTAGCTAGTTTTGTCAGAAGACATCATCTTGAGACACAAATTATTGGAAACAGACAAGCTAGAATGCAGACAAGAAGCAAAACAAGACAAGGTACATGTCTAGTCTATGAATTTGAACCAAAGAATATGAAAGTTGCATTAGAGAATGAAGAATGGGTTAATGCAATGAAGGAGGAAATAGAACAAATAGAGAAAAACAAAACTTGGTCCTTAGTACCCTAACCTAAAGATAAGAATGTTATCAGTACTAAATGGATATTCAGAAACAAGCTGAATGAAAATGGTGAAGTGACAAGAAATAAAGTGAGATTGGTATGCAAGGGATATGCACAGGAAGAAGGCATTGACTCTGGTGAGACACTTGCTCGTGTTGCTAGATTGGAAGGAGTTAGAATGCTACTTGCATATGCTGCACAAAAGAAATATAAAGTTTATCAAATGGATGTGAAATCAGCATTTTTGAATGGTATACTTGAAGAAGAGGTCTACATAGAACAACCTGAAGGATTTGTTGATCCAAACAATAGAAAAATGGTATGTAGATTACACAAATCTTTATATGGTTTGAAGCAAGCATTGAGAGCATGGTATGAAAGGCTGCATACTTACTTGTTAAGTATTGGATTTGTACAAACTAGTGAAAACAACAATTTGTACATGAAAGGTGATACTGATGACACTATTCTTATTGCTGAAATTTTTATTGATGATATTATTTTTGGAGGTCAAGATCATGTATGTAAATATTTTTCTGATGACATGAGGAATGAGTTTGAAATGTCTATGTTTAGAGAGATTAAATTCTTTCTCGGATTACAAGTAATTCAGCAGAGTGATGGGATATTCATCACACAGTCCAAGTACATAAAGGAAGTCTTGAAGACATTTGGCATGGAAGATGCTAAACCTATAGGAACATTGATGGCTACTAGAAGTAAATTGACAAAGGAAGATGGAACTACAGAGGTAAAGCAGACACTTTACCGATCTATGATTGGTAAACTAATGTATGTAGTTCATAGTAGACCAAATATAGCACATGTTGTGGGAATTGTTACTAGATATTCTGCTAATCCTAGAGAATCACACATGATTGCTACCAAAAGGATCTTAAGATATCTAAAAAAGATAGAGGATTATGGATTATGGTATCCTAAGGAAGGTAAGTTTGAGTTGAAGCTTTATACCGATGCCGATTGGGCTGGAAATGTGGATGACAGAAAAAGTACCATCGAAGGAGCATTTTTCTTTGGTGAAAGACTTGTAACCTAGACAAGTAAAAAGTAGGCTTGTATTTCTCAGTCTACAGCTGAAGCAGAGTATGTTGTTGTTGCTACTAATTGCTCAAACATTGCATATATCAAGCAAGTGTTGGAAGGAATGAATGAGATAATTACTGACCCAGTAATTATATACTGTGACAACACAAGTGCTATTAATATTTCAAAGAATCCAGTGATGCACTCTAAGACAAAGCATATATCAATTAAGTATCACTACTTAAGAGAACAAGTGCAAGAGAAGAAAGTGAAGTTAGAATTTGTTACATCCAAAGAATAACTTGCAGATATCTTTACAAAGCCTCTACTGAAGGACACATTTGAATATTTGAGGACTAGACTTGGGGTATGTCCCCTATCTATCGATCACTAATATGATCTGGATGCTACATCAGCCTAATTTTATCAAAAGATCAAACATGTTGATGCAACATAGTTCACACTTTGGATAATGTTCAAGGTTGTGATTAAGTTTGAAGAACTGAAACAGATTGGGATATCAGTATACTAAGATACAAAGTAAGTAATGAACAACAGAGAGTTAGTTACTAAAAGAGTTGATTATTTATTTGTTTCTTTGGCATTGTTGTCAAAGGGAGAGATAAATAATATGAAAAGGAATAGGAGAGATATGAACCAATGAGAACTATCTAAGGGAGAGATAATCTGAAAGAAAGAAATAGGAACAGGAACCTGAGAGCTGAAAAGATTATATTTATAGAAAGACAAAGCTATATTTTATAATGTTGTTTAGTAACATAGTGATTAAATATATTAAGCTAGGGAGAGCTTACACAGCATTGCATTTGATTATAGAGTTGTAGAAAATATGTTTGGTATGTGTATGGTACATTTCATATTACTTGAGTTGCCATCAATGCCAAAGGGAGAGATTGATGAACTACAACTGATTTAGAACCTGAATGGAGAATCTGTAATTCAAGATTACTAAGGATTTGTTGATTAGATATGCAAGAAAATTAAATCAAAGTTATATTTTCATTGATGTCAACTAGCTTGACAGTACTTATCGGCTAAGTTACTATACCAACACATCTGAAGAAAGGTGAAAGAGATGAAGAATAGAAATATTTACATGAGGAAGATGTATACATCAGATGAGGATCAAGAATACACTGAGTAATTTGTTGATGAGTCTATGACTTGATGAAATTGACTTTATTATGTTGCATTCATCTATGATGAAGGATAGAGCTGAAAGACACAAAGCAGTGTTGTCGGTAAATAAAGCATTTTAGTATACACCGATGGAATGTAGTGTATATCAAGTGTAGTGTTAACCGAGCTTGTGTTCACTGACGCATTTCTTTGTTAATTGAGAAAAATAGAAAGGAATTAAATGATCAGATTAGCTGATAAAGTGATGAGCTGTAAAGTGTATGAAATCAAGGTAACAGATAAGGTTTGTTATAAAGATCAATGAATAACATAAATCAAAAAGGATCTAATGGAGTAGATTGAAACATGTTACTAACACATCAGCTGAGGAAGCTTAAAGTGGAAAAATATATGAATATGATTAAGTGGCAAAATCTGATGGAGGAAAAGAAAATGATTTACCCGTCTATATAAGAGACATAGGTTTCGTTGTTAAAACATCACCGAAGGAAGAAGATACTATAAAATTATCACATGAACAAGTTGTCATGCATTCTGATCATACTGGTTAATGAGAACCAAGCTGCAGAACAATTACTGAGCTACAAAGAGTAATTACTGATAGACAGTAAGTTGATATGGTATTGAATCTGAAGTGGTATATTGATCAGAAAGATTTGAATGAGTTGAACATTGATCTGTAAACTGCAATTGAATTTGTTTCAAGGAAGATCATCTACTGTTACATATTTAACCATTGTACACAATCAAATCTCTTAACTGAGTGGACTATGAAAGTCTTTTTATGCTTCATTCATAGAGTGAACATTGTTATCCTTTCAACCCTAGAGTAACTGTTGGTTGGATGATAACTTCTGGTCTAAAATCCTCTAACAAGGTCACACCTAATAGTGTGTTTGTAACATTTAATAGGGTTGGGTCTTCACTAACCTCACTTCAAAAGAGTGAACAATTTTGGGTTGCCAGTCCCAGGTGATTTTTCCCTTCATAGGGTTTCCACATTAAATCTCTTGTGTTATGTGTTGATTGTGATATTTTTTTGTTATCATACTTTGCATATTACATGTCAGATTTGATCGGTAACTATTATAAAGTTTTGACTGGCAATCGGTAAAAACACAGACAGTGAAAGTATTTTATGTTTACCAAGTAGCAGAAGTAGAAGAATTTGTTTTGGATTATACATTTTGTGTTGGGACACTAGATAATTGATTCACCCCCCTCTCAGTTATTCTAACATGGCTAAAGCATAGAAGCATAAAATTCTGCATAATGTTTATGAAAACCATAAGATATTTAAGTCTAGACTCAAAAAATTATAAACAAAACAAACCATAAACTAGACTCATCATTCCCCCTAGCTTAGCTATTTTCTGGTCCCACAGCAAACATAAAATTCTTCAACTTGGCTGTCAGTTTGTAATCAGCATTTGTCCTCTATCTAGATCTTCCTTTGGTAAAACTCCAATCGAATCCCTTTGTCTATCTATGTCTTTTCCACTTTTCCTTTTCTCCTTTCATATCATAGTTATCCAAATTTTATGAGTTGGCTAGGAGAGGAGACATCAACAATGGTGGTTGAAAAGTCAGTAGGATCTAGAAACTCTCTCGCTCTCTTGCCAAAGAAATATACCAAGGTGCATGCCTATTTGCCATGTCAAATTTTAGGGGTGAATGTGGTTCGTTATTTCTCAACTCTCTAGATAAACTGATCCAATGCCATTGAATGGCATTTCTAGCTTCAGGAAATGCAAAATTCACCAGCTGTTCATATGCATCAAATGTTGCATTTCTAAGTGGATAGATGAGCTTATTGCCTAATTCAGATGGGGCAATTTTTAACCAATCATAATAGCAAGTTTTATGATCTTTAGCTTCAGGTCTTAGATATAGGGTAATTTCTTGTTCTAAATCCATATACAACTTGGCTTGAGTGTCCCAACTAATCTCATTCTATACCTAGGACATAAGGGCCCTAAGCTAGATGTCCCCAACATATAGTAAGGGGTTCCAAACTCATTCATCTGGAACTACTAGGTTGTGAAGGAAGAGTTCACACAGTATATTTTGAATGGCTGCAGGAGAGTTATTGAAAGCTTGAGAAAATTGAGTAGGCTCTAGCAATGAGGGAGATCTGTCTTGCATAATGTAGGTCATCTGATAGTTCAACAATTGTTCTTTGAGGAACATGGCAGAAACTGGTGATGGAGACCTATAGCCCATTAACTTAGGGATAAGAGATCTAACTTTGGTAAGTTTTTCTTGCAACTGCTCCACTTTTTCCTCCTGTTCAATAGTCTCCTAAAAATGTTGATCTATAACTCTATTTAACTCTTTCCTTTGCTACCTCCATTGTTTCCTTTCTGAATTTAATTGATTAGACAACTGAGAAATAATGGATAACAAGAACACAAAACTAGACTAACCTGACATGGAATTGTCAAAAGATTTATTTGCCAAAGAGAGAACAGAGGGCTTACCTACTTTTGAATTTATCCCTTCCTTAGGATCTATCCAAACGACCATGGCTCTCTCAATATTAGAGAATTGTTGTGCAACAGAGGCCAATGTATCTAAAACCTCATTTAGAATTTTCTCTACTACCTTATTAACAAGGTCTACATTAAAATATCAAGATTTTATTCATATGGACTCCTTTTTGTTCTAGGAAAAAATCTCGGTTCATCTTCTTCCATTATATAACTCTCTGAGTCATCACTATCTGAGTCATCTTTCTGAGGATTCCTGGAGGTTGAACCTTTTCTCTGAAATACATAAGCTTGCTCTTCTAAGTTGGAGTCATCACCAATGACAATGACTTCTACATTTGTTGGCTTATCAAGAACCTATTCTGTTTCAATATCAAGAATCTCTTCAAACGTTTCCTGCTGCTTAATCTCAATCCCTTGTTCTTCTTGCTGAATGTTTCTAAACTCTTCTTCATTTTTCCTAGAAGCTTCTTGTTCTACATTTGACTCTTCAAATGGAATCTTTGCAATCACATTTGACTTCCTCCTATTTCTTCTCCTTAACAAAGTTTCTTCCCTCTTTTCTGGAGCTTTCCTTTTTCTGGAAGTTCTTGTGGCTATAGGAGAAGATTCCTTAGTCTATTTACTAGTACTAGGATTATTTTTCTTATTCCTATCTTTCTGAGAAACCCTCTTTGTCACAAGAGAAGCTTCAGCCTTTTCTGCAGAAGTCTCCTCTTCATCTTCATGAACTAACCTTGAAGTAGAGGAATAAGGGGAATTAGGAGTCCTAACCCTAGATTTCTTCTTGGATGAAGAACCTTGTCCAAGTTCAATAATAATTTTCCTAACCCCTTTATCAATTTGAATCCTCTACCCCACTCTTCACCCAATAGGTTCCGAGGTTGGTTCTTTAAACCCTTGAAGCAGAAATTCATCCCAAGAGATGTCTAACTACTCCCTTAAAGCTTTCTCAACTATCAATTTGACTAAACAGTGGTGTGAGATAGAATTATGTTTACCCTCTTGAACTAGAGTGGCCTACTTCGACAAGATGCTAAACATGAAGCTAGGAACATTGATGGGCCTATTGTCATGCCTTAGACAACTCAAAAATTTAAAATGAACAGAATGCAAGTATGAATTATGTCCTTCACAAGTAAAATATCTAATGACATGAACTGCACATTGTCTAAATGGCTCTGGAAGAGATAGTCTGGATCTACCTTGTTTCCGGTCTACCTCAAGAGGTGGGTCTGAATGCAGGGTGAACTGAGCCCTAGATGTGGTCGGATCAATATTTTCTACAAATTCCTCCCCTTCCTATGGCAAACCCATAACTCATGCCAAAATTGCCTACGAAAATGGTACTCTCAACCCCTTTACTATAGCCACATCATCTTTGAATGAGCTCAAAAATTGCAACACGACTTCATCATCCTAGTTGGTCAGCTTTTGGATATAATCCAGCCAACCTCTTGCCTGAAAATATGGCCTGCAGGCTTGGTCGTCTAACAGAACATAATGCATAGTGGGTTCCCTATGAATGAGGTCACCTCCCATCTTCAAGTTATCAAAATACCCAAAATGAAGTTGCAGGAGATTAAAATAGTTAAGAACAAATTTGGACAAGGAGGCTTGAAAAGGCAAGTTACAGGAAGGTTTCAAACATGGAAAGTTCTAGTAGTCTAGTTTAGAAAATGAGCTCATAAGTAATATGAATTCAAATCAATAATCTCTCTTAACTACTCATAATTACTCATTCACAGAATTCGTACTTAACATGTACTCGCCAGCTTCACTTGATATGTGTGAAATAACAACGCAACACAAAACTCTTCAAAAAGTGTCAAATCATGACAAGAAATGCAAGTACGACATCATAGAAGAATAAACATAAAGATTTCATAAAAATAATGACAAAAATGATATAAGTTCCCCCCCCCAGCTAAATTAGGCAAGTGGTCCCACACTTTCACACGTGACAAGGCATACGAAAAGATCAGAAAAACAAATTAAAATTGCATACCTTGGAAAGTGTACGTACTTGAATTGTTGTTGAGGTGGCAATCATTGTTATCCACTTCATGAAGAATAAATGAAATGGATGGGTGAAATACAGGAAATGAAATGGAATTTTATTATGGAGAAGTAACTTTCATGAAGAAAGTGTTTATTATGAAAGTGATGAGAACTTTTAGAGTGAGGAAGGAAAATGAGCATAAATCTCATTATGAGAGGCTACAAGAAGTGTATCACCAGTGGAGGATGAAAATTTTTGTAGGAACTCTTCCTTACTCTAAGATTTGTGATATAACTTCAATCTGTGACCATTGACTAATAATTTGAACCGAACTAGATCAACTGTGGAAAGCTAGACCGCGTCATTTAGAAATACTATTATAATCTCATATAGTCCTAACCACCTAGTTTGGAATTTTCCAAGATTACGTTGATACTTGGAGTCATAAAGGATTTCCCAGTCACCAATAGAAAAGATTGTATCCTTAACATACTTGTCATGTCATTGCTTGCGTTGGTGTTGTATCAATTATGTGTTGTGCAGGGAAGATTTACGCCATTCATCAAGATAATTCAAGATCGGTATTCATTCTTGTTGTGCTGTAGTGAGATCCATACCAAGATCAAGAGTTGTCCTCAGTGTCTTATGTTCAAATTCTATAGGCATAACTGCAGACCGATCATATACAAGCTCAAAGGGTGTGAAACTAGTTGTAGATTTCCAAGTAGTCCCGTAAGCCCAAAGAGCTTCAGGAAGTTGTGTGGCCCAATCTTTCTTATGGATGGCTATAGTTTTGGTGAGAATAAATTCCAACTCCCGATTGGTAACTTCTACCTGCCCATTATCTCAAGGGTGATAAGGTGAGGATTTACCATGCCTTATATTATATTCTTCAATTAGGGCAGCTATCAAATTGGAAGTAAACTAAGGACCTTGATTAGATTGAAGCTCCCTAGGGACCCCAAATCTTGTGAATATGAACTCATAAAGGAATTGTGCAACATTTTTATCCCTTGGGTGCTTCATAGGTTTAGCCTCAGCCCACTTTGTAACATAGTTAGTGCATACAAGGATATAGGATTTACCTTGTGAAGATGGTTCAATAGGACTGACGAAGTCAATCCCCCATTTATCAAAGGGTGCAACAATTACCTTTGGTTATAGGGGAATTTCATCTATCTTAGTAATTCATCCCATGCATTGGCATTTGTCACACTTTTTGGTGTACTGAGAAGCATCTTTGTGTAAACTGGGCCAATAGTAGCCTATAGTCAAGATCTTCAATGATATTCATTTGGTAGCAAAATGTCCACCACAAGGTTCATCGTGACATTCCCTGAGGATATCATATGTTTCATCCTCCCTTATGCATCTTCTAATTACTTGGTTAGGACCAGTATAAAACATGAATCCAAAAATCCATGAATAATTAAAGCTCTTTTCAGCCAACAGTCGTCTTTGTTTTGCAGAGAAATGAGCGGGTGTCTTACTAGTGGTGAGATAATTGGCAATATTGGCATACTAGGGATTGTGTGCAGAGAGTACAAAGAGGTGCTCATTAGGAAAACTATCATCAATGGCTACAGGGTCATCAGGGACATGCAACCAAGAAAGGAAATCAGCTACCACATTGGCCTTACCAAGTTTATCTACTATGGTGATGTCAAATTCCTGCATAAGGAGCAACCAACGAGCTAGTCTTTTGGAGATTGCAAGTTTTTTAATGAGGTACTTAATAGAAGAATGGTTAGTATGCACATAAATCTCATATCCAGTAATGTAGTGTCTAAATTTATTCAGGGCATAGATGACTGCAAGCAGTTCTTTTTCAGTGACAGTGTAATTAAACTCAGCACCTTGCAAATTCTTACTAATAAAGTAAATAGCATGTTCAATTGAGTCCACCTTCTGACCAAGTACAACACCAATAGTAGAATATGATGCGTTAGTATGAATGTGAAAAGGAAAGCCCCAATTAGGTCCTCTCAAAACCGGTGTTGTCGTGAGAACTTCCTTAAGCTATAGGAAAGACTTTGCACACTCAGAGTCCCAAGAAAATTCAACATCCTTTTTGAGCAAGTTATACAGTGGTGTGGAAAGCTAACTAAAATCCTTTATAAACCTTCTATAATATCCGACATGTCCAAGAAAACTCCGCACATCTTTTTGTTTTGCTAGAGTAGGCAATGTGCTAATCACATCAATCTTGGCAGGGTCCACTTGAATACCTTTTGAAGATATGAAATTCCCTAAGACAACACCTTCTTCCATCATCATGAAGCATTTCTCACTATTAAGAGAAAGGTTGTAGTCACGACATCTCTTAAGGACTTTCTCTAGGTTTTCCTTAGCCTCATCAAAAGTATGCTCATGTGTGGTAAAGTCATCAATATAAATCTCCATGCAATTAGCAGATATATCAAAGAATACACTTATCATAGCTCACTGGAAAGTGGCAGGAGCATTGCACAACCTGAAAGGTAGCACCGAATAGGAAAATTTTCCCCATGGTCATGTGAACATTATCTTATCCTAGTCCTCAGGTGCTATATGTATCTGATTATAACCACTGAATCCATTAAGAAAAGAGAAGTATTTCTTACCAGCCAGGTTATAAAAGACTTGATCTATGAATGACAATGGAAAGTGGTCCTTCTTAGTAGCTGATTTAAGCTCCCTATAGCTGACACAAACTCTCCACTTCCCTCCTTTCTTGGGTACTATAACAAGAGGGGAGACCCACTGACTATCAGAAATGGGATAAATGAAGCCAACATTTAACAACTTCTACAACTCATTCTTAACTATATCCCTCAGAGCTGGATTAACCCTTCTTTGAGGTTGATGGATAGGTCTGTATTCAGGACTGATGTAGATTTTATGAGTGCAGAGTTTAGCATCTAGGCCTTTCATATCAGTATAATCCCAAGCAAAAGCTTGTTGATGCTCTTGTAGAAGCTACATGACAACTTTCTACTGAGAGAGTGATAAAGCACTACTCAAATTTAATTCCTGTCTTGGACTAACTTCTAACTTAATGACCTTTTCTGCCATAGACAACTGAGCAACTGGAAAAGACTCCATCTCATGAGGCAATAATGTATGAAGGAATTGTAAAGTTTATGAATACTATGGAGCATTTGGAGGTGGTAACAAAGTTTCCAGAACATAGTCCGCTTGGGGACACATTTGAGAGTGCACTCCATATTCATTCATGATAATGGAGGAAATTATCTCATCTTCTCCCCTAGAGGCTACAAATGGCTCCCTAGATATCATCATTAACTGGCAGATTTAATTGACCTCAGGTTCAGTATCACCCAAGTCTGGCCAAACTATCTGGTCATCTTGCAATAGAGGTTGAGCTAGGGAATATAGAGTCAGATTCTTAGTGTTGACTCCATTGGATATAGTATTTTTTCTTGACCAACAAGCTATATAGGCATCTGTAGTAGCCAACCATGGCCTACCTAGAATTATTGGATACCCTCCCATGTTAGCCTTTGGAGAGAGAACAACAAAGTCAATTGAATACTCCCAAGAATTCAAGGTGACTATGACATCCTCTACCATCCCATCAGGTGTAATGGTGGAACTATCAACAAGCTGAAGGATGGTTGGAGTTTCCCTAAGACTGATGATATGCAATTGAGACATTACTTCCTTAGTCATGACATTTATAGATGCACCTAAGTCAACTAGAGAATTTTGAACTTGTATTCCTTGAATAGTGACTATAACCACAGGGCTACCAGGATCAAAATACTTTGGAACTGTCAATTTCTCCAACATTAGGTTAGATAACTATCCTAGGACATGTATGGTTTTGGGATCCTTTTTCTTCCTCCCGAGTTGTTTTATACAAGCTTCCTTGATGACTTTAGTATATGCAGGCACTTCCTTTATGGCATCTAACAGAGGTATTTTAACTGTCATTTTCTTTAGTTGGGTAAAAAAGTCCAATACTACTTGGTTCTTAACTGGCTTAGCTTGTTCCTCCAATCGATGAGGAAATGGGGGCCCTTGAGTTATAGGAGAGGTAGGTTTTACTAGCACTTTAGTTGGTTCAGCCGAGGCATCCTCAACTTCAGTAATGATAGGCTGTTGTGGTGGAGAAAGGGTTGTGCCTAATCTTAAATGAATATTATTCAAGGAAATAGCATAGCTCTGTTATTGTGTTATGGGTTTGGTATTGTTGGGATTAGAGGTAGGCTGAGCAGGAATTTGAGTCTATTTAGGGGAAGTAGTGTTGGTTGTAGGAGGAGGCATTAGAGCCTGTTGTTGAGGTGGTGGCATCAAAGCTTGCTAGCTTGATTGGTTCATCCAATTGTGTGGTTGTTTCCACCCTTGTTGGGGTTGTTTCCAAGTTTGCTGAGGTTTTTTCCAACCCTTATGAGGCTACTGCCAACCCTTCTGAGGCTACTTCCAACCTTGCTGAGGTTGTTTCCAACCTTGATGAGGCTGTTGCCAACCTTGTTGAGGTTATTGCCAACCTTGCTGAGGCTGCTGCCAACTATTATACCCACTAAAACCACTATGTTGTTGATTTTTGCATGCATTATTACTATTAAAATTTTGAAGAGGATCTTGGGGAATACCTAGTCTTTGAGCCCATGGTCATCGCTGGGAAATGTAGAGTACCTCTCCATTCTCATCGATGGCTTTAAACTTAGTAGGAATAGATTGTGACTCTAGGCTTGCAATAGATTTGCACTGACATTTCTTTTTTTTCTCCCTACAATGTGGACAGTATTCTGCTAGCATGGCATTAGCTTCATCTTTCTTTCTTCTCACCTGCATGGTATCCAGCTATGTTGTAACATCATTGATGATGTCTTGCTTAAAGTCAAATAGCAAATTAGATAGCTCCATTTTTTATACTCCTGAACCACAGTTAGACTTATGAGGTAAGTCTCTCAATCCTCTTCCCTTCTTGACTATAGCTCTGGAATAGTTCATGCATATATCCTTTATGTTAGCCCAAGCTTTTTGAGTAATATCACCTCCTGCCATGAGGTCGAGGGCCTCAATACTTCCATCACCCACACCTTTAAGAAAAAGATGTTTCTGGGATTTTGGATTCAAGTTATGTTATGTATTGCACTGTAGGTTGAACATGAACCTAGAGACATAATCCTCCAGGGTTTCATCATCTCTCTGGGACATTTTAAAAATGTCATCTCCTTTTAAGTCTCTTCTTCTGCAATAGTCCTTGTACTTTGTAATAAATAGATTGCTCATCCTAGGCCAATCTTGTACAGCGTTGGAACCTAGGCTCATAAACCATTGTAAAGTAGCTTCCTTCAAGGTAGAGGGAAACAAATTCAGCTTATGGGCATCAGTTGGGTAGTCATAACTCCTATAGAGTATGTCAAACTCAAAGAGAAATGTCTCAGGATCTTCTGTAATAAGGCCATAGAATTTTGGAAGCACAACAGAAGGTATATTCTTCAGGTTTCGGTTAACTTGATGATTAGGAATAGGAAATGGAAAGGTAGGCTGGGCCATTATTGGTTGATATTTAGGTTTAGGAAATAGGTCATTCAAATGGTATGATTCCTCTGAGGTTGTAGGCGAAGGCAATTATTCATAGGCATCTACAAATACATTCTCAAATGATTCTTCTTCTTGTATGTTCTTAGCATGAGATTCTTCAAATTATTAATTAAAAACCTCAAATGGTTCCACTTGGATAACATTAGGAAGGAATCTCCCAAGATGATCCCTACATCTATGCATACAAATAATATAGAATGCAAACTAACTTAATGACTTTTGGGTTAAACTAGAATTTAACTATTGTAATTACTAGAAAATAATAGAAAGATTGACCTTTTACAAATGGTTGTGTAGAGCCTGATAAGATCTTTGTTTGTGCTCAAATAAGAAGCATCACCAGTCACCACAGGTGTATTTCTCCTCTATTGTTATGCTTCTTTGCACACTCTTCTCTTTCTTCTTCTCTTTTCTATTTACCCTAGCTTCTTTAAGCGTATAGGTTCACTCTTTTCTTTGCCAAAATGAAAGCAACTCATATTCTCAATAGGCATAAGAATATATAGAGTTCTTTCCCTAATTTCACCTCTCATGCATGACCTAACTTCATATCCCTTTCAGATACATCACTCTGTGGAGTATTAGTTCACTAAGGAAACATCTGATGCATGCTCTTGCTTTATCTTCTTTATGAAGAAAACAATAGATGTGTGTCAAGCACCTTTCCTTTACAAGAGATAACTCCTTTTTTTAAAGCCATAGATTTTGGCTTAAAAACCTTACAATGCACCTCAAACCGATTACTGTGTTAACTCAAAGTCTTTTAAATTTAGTACAATAAATCTCGGTCAAAGAGTTGGTTGAAATAGATAGTTGACTATGACTTCTCTGGTTCATCGTATCATACATAAGTCTTTTCTTGATCAGTTGAGATCCTTATGTTGTGAATACATAAGAGCTTTAACCTATCACTATTCCTTCCTTTGCTTATCAGTTGCACATTATCCTTGGTTGTGTTGACACCGGTTTGCACCTTTTCCTCATCTATGCTTATTGACACTGGTTGTATCCTGGTCCTTGGATGACGGTTGAATCCTCCTTTCCTTGACTATATACATTACCCAGTTGTTGAGACATTCCATAGTGATCGGTTGCTAAACCAGTCTCTTTTCATACAGATCTCCTTAGATCTTTAGACTTTAGAGAGATGAAAAATATCTATCTTCTTTTGCCAATCAATGACAATACTTGTACCAGTAGCAGGCTTACCAGTTACCTTCACTTAATATCATTAGTTGTAGAAAAAAAAGTAAAAATGAACATTACATAAATGCATACATGAGGCAAATAGGGATCTCAGTTACAATCTATCTTTTGAAATGTAGTAAACCTAGCCATAATCCTAACTATAGTCTTAATCCTAAAATTTAAGCCTTGATCCTAATCATAAACCCTAACCCCAACAATAATACTAATTGTGATGTAACCTAAACCTAATCATAATCCTAACTATAATCCCAATTCAAAACCCTAAACCTTAAGCACCCTAAAAATAATCATACTGATAATATTAAATAAATTAGAGTTATGATTATATTTCTATTATGCTTACAATTAGAGCTAGCATTTAATATACATATTAGGGTTAAGATGCTACAATAAATTTTAAGGGCTAAATCTAATACTAAGATAAGGTGTATCTTTAGTCCTTACCCTATCTCAAATTTAAAATTAAACCCAAAAATCACAAAAGCTTTAATTGCAACCCTACCTCTAAATCTATCTCTAATATTAAAACTAGAACTATAATTATGACTATAATGATAACCCTAACTCCATAGATAGCCCTAAACCTTAAATTAATCATGACCCTATACCAAACCCTCACACTAATTCTAACTCTAACGTTAATTATATCTCCAACCCTAACTTTGGTCATAATCTCAATCCTATCCCTAATCATATCCCCAATCCTCATAGCTAATTCTCACCCTAAAAATAGGCTAAATCATAAATTCTAAACCCTAATACTAACCCTAATTGTAAATGATAAACCATAATCCTAAATGGTAAACCCTAATTATAAATAATAAATCCTAATCCTAAATGTTGAAACCCAATCCTAATCCTAATCATAAATACTAAACCCTAATTATTAATGCTAAAGCCTAATCCTAACTCCAATTGTTGAATCCAAATCCTAAATGCTAAGCCTTGATCTAAATCCTAACCTTGAATCTTAAAACCTAATCATAACAAAAAACATAAATCTTAAATGCTAAACCCTAATACTAAATGTTAAACCTTAAAACATAGACCCCATTGTAAACCATAATCCTAAATGGAAAACCCTAATATTAAATGGAAAACATTAAATGATAAACCCTAATCCTAAATATTAACCCTAATCCTAACTCTAATACTAATCCTAACCCTAATCTTAAATGCTAAACCCTAATCCTAAATGCTAACCTTAATTGTAAATGCTAAACCCTAGTCTTACAAACTAAAATCTAATCCTCAATGCTAAACCCTAATCTTGAATGCTCTACCCTAAATGCTAAAACCTAATGCTAACCCTAACCCTAAATGTTGAATTTGGAGCCTAAATTATAAATCATAAATCATAAATCCTACTTGAACCAATAATCTAAAATGGCAAAACCTAATAGTAAATGCTAGACCCTAATCATAAGTGTTAAACCCTAATCCTAATCATAAATTATAAACCATAATCCTAATGTTAATCATAAATACTATGCCCTAATCCTAAATGATAAACCATATCAATAATCCTCCCTAACCCTAAATCATAATCATAATACAAACCCATAATTGTAACAATAAATCATAACCCCAACCTTAACCATAAATCATAATCCTAATCACAAATACTAAATCCTAATTCTAAATGTTGGACCCTAATCCTAACCCTAATTTCTGGATGATATTCCTAATCTTAATCCTAAATGCTAAATCCTAATCCTAAATGCTAAACCCTAAATCCTAAATCCAAAAATAAACCATAATCGTAAACATAACTGCTAGACCCTAACCATAAATGATAAACCTTAATCATAAATGTTAAACCCTAAATCATATGTTAAAACCCAATCTTAAATATAAAACCATAATCCTAAATATGAAATCCTAATCCTAATTATTGAACGCTAATTGTAAATTCTAACCCCTAATTCTAACTCTAATCATAAAACCTAACCCTAATATAAACACTAACCATGATGTACACCCATACCCTAAACCTAAACCTAACCATAACCATGAATCCTGAATGCTAAACCTTGATCCTAACTCTAAAATCTAAACCCTCATTCCTAATGTTAAACCCTAAATCCTAAAGTAAACCATAATCCTAATGGTAAACCCTAATCCAAAAAAGAGTAAGTCCTCCTAATAAATAAGTTCACCTAAGTAAACTTAAGTCAAGAGTGAAATGATAAAGAATCATTTACTCTAACACCCCACCTTAAGTGCAACTTAGTGAGTACAACAATGGAATACATATGGGTCCTGACAAAAAAAACTATGGTAGGTACCCATGTATAAATAAAAACATTCTCTCATAACTAGAGAAAAGGAGAAAAACCCAGTGGGAGAAAACTCCTCTCCAAAAGAGAGTAAAAGAAGAAGCTAAAAAGCTCTAGTAAAAGGAGACACCTATCGCACCCCAAGAAAAGGATGTAAGTGAATGAAATTTCTCTTAGTGAAGGGTTTGGTGAAGATGTCTACAGTCTGATAGGATGTATGATAATACTGAAGGTCAAGGACCTACTCATGAGTCAACTCCCAAATGTAGTGCATGTGAATCTCAATGTACTTTTTCCATTGGTGATGGACATGATTGTGAGAAATCTGAATGGCACTTTGATTATAACAAAAGATGACTGTTGGCTTTCGGAAAGGAATTCCAAACTTGTTGAGGATGTTTTGAAGCCAAATGACCTTAGTAGCTGCATTAATTGCTCCATGATACTCAGCCTCAGTGGATGAAAGAGCAATAGAAGACTGCTTCTTTCTCGACCAAGAAATTGGACCTAAACCAAGAGAGAAGCAATAGCCCAAAGTAGACTTGCAATCCTGAGAGTCACCTTCCCAATCTAAATCTGTATATCCTACCAAGTCAATATCTACACCTATTTCATAAACAATGCCATAACTATGAGTACCCTAGATATAATGAAGAATCCGCTTAGCTTCTTTCCAATGTAGCTCATGTGGCTCTTCCATAAATTGAGAGACCATACCCACACTGGTTGGTCAGAATAATACCCTAGTAACTTCAAGGATTGGACATCCTTTAATAGTGATTCATTGCTTAAAATTATCACATGTCTACTTGGAATATCAGACAAGACTTCATTAAATGTATCAATCCAGCAACGTGAGCTTGAGATGGTGGCTACAAGGTCTATGCTTTAGTTCTCTTCAAAAGTCATCACTACTAAAGTAAAGGTATTGTTGTAGGAAATTTATACTAAGAACTAAAACTGCAACTTAACTCACAACTTGAAGGAAATGCTCAGCAGTAAAGTAATAATGCTTCGTAAGTAAATCTATGCTATAGGAAACAGCAGATGGTTCTGCTACCAATGGTTGCAGGAGCAACAGTGCTTATCAACTTTAAAGAAACTTGACTAAGTCCTACTTGAACATGAATAGGGAATTCACCTCCTACGTGGGCCCCCACAGAAGTGTGAATAGATTTAAAACTTAGATGTTAAAATCTGGAACTATCATATATTCATTAACAAAACACAGGTACAAGATAAAATATTAAAGTGTATCCACTTTGTTGTTGGATTACAATATAAACTCCTCAAAACATGTAACTAAATCAGAATCATAAGTTCTAGCTTATTTAAAAGCAACTGAGAAAATAGAACACCTAAAAACTAGGTCCTTCATTACATAGCATAACAACTTCAGTTATAGGAATGACAATATCATTCTTGCAAGAGGATAAACCATATTTAGTGCTTCAAGAATATAGGAACACCTGGTAACTGGATTGACCCGGTCTGTATTAGCAACTGCAAGGTTATGGAAGTAGTGGAGCCATGATAAAATATGGAAACAGTTACTCACCTTAAAAGAGCCACTTCATCTTTGAGTCCTTACTCCATGTTGACTTATTCTTCTCCTGCAAAAGGTTAGCACACCAAAATCCGCACACAAATCCAAGGCAAAGATTTATAATAAGTTTCCCTACTTTAACACATCCTTGTCACACGGCTGCAGGAACACTACCCATTAACAATAGAGAAGAGAAATACCAGATTTCATCATAATATCCATTAGTCTATATATATATTCAGTATTTTCCTTTAGTGACAAAAGTATCATATATACACATGGCTAAAGCATAGAAACATAAGAGTCTGCATAATGTTTATGAAAACCATAAGATATTTAAGTCTAGACTCAGAAAATCATAAAAAAAACAACCCATAAACTAGACTCATCACACAACATATGAAATATCAGGCCTCATATGAGTCAAATATATGAGGCTACCAACCAATTGACGATACAAGGTAGCATCGAGAAAGGGTGAAGAACAAGAAGACTCAAGTTTGACCCTTGATATAAATCAAGAGCAGACTTACAATCAGCCATGAGAAATTTGGAGATCATATCAAGAGCATACTTAGGCTGTCCAATGAATATATTAGAAGGTGACTGAGTAATCTCAATCTGTAAGAAGTAGTGGAGAAGGCCTAAGTCAAAAATCAAGAACCGATCATGAAGGGAAATTTTGACTATCGTGATATGGGATGAGTGACTCCTTGTGATCAACAAATCATCAACATAGAGGACAAGGAAGGTGGGAGTATCATCCTTCTACAAAATACAGATGTTCAGATCAGAATGGCACTGAGTGAACCCAATTGATAGAAGGAAGGAGTCCATCTTGGCATACCAAGCTCGGGGAGCCTATTTGAGGCCATAGAGAGACTTTCGAAGGTGAAAAACAAGTGAAGGATCTTAGATGAAACCTTGTGGTTTCTCCATATATATCTCCTCCTGAAGGTCACCATGAAGAAAAACACTCTTCACATCCATTTGATGAACTTCCCAATGATGGGATGTAGCAATGGAAAGGATAATTCAAATGGAATTCATCTTAGCAACTGGTGAAAAGGTCTCAAAGTAATCAATTCTTGAAACCTCAGAGAATCCTTTTGCAACTAGGTGATCCCTACGCTTATCAATTGACCCATCTGCAGTAAATTTTGTTCGATAGATCCACTTGCATTGAACAATTTTTCTTCCCTTAGGAAGATAGACTAAATCCCAAGTATGGTTCCTTTCTAAGGAACTGAACTCCTCTTACATAGCAACATCCCACTTGGGGATGCCAAAAGCTTCCCGAAAGGATGTCGATTGGATGTTGTAGCAATGAAGAGATGTTGAGCTTGCTCAAATTGTGACCTTGTTCTTATCTCATCTTAAGGATCACCAACCCAATCACCTGCCAATTCTAATATTTGACAAGCCAAAAGAGGCCCAATAATTGGAGCATGTGGAGAATCTGGAGGAGAATCATCATCCTCTGAATGATAACTAAGAGACGAGGAAGATGGATACTCATCATCATCATCTAAAGTGGAAGAGAAGATTCCTCATCTGGATCAAGAGGATTGAAATCCTTAGAAGAACTATCATCATTTAATCATACTATCTCCATAGGAATTGATTATGGAGAAGTGATAGAAAAGGAACTGGAGGTATCTTCCTCAAAATGAACATCCTCTCAATGAAATGCTCATGTGCAGTGGGATGGAGAAGCATGTATCCTTTGACACCCTCTAGATACCCAACACATATACAAGGCCTACTCTGTGGGTCCACGGCCTTGTATTTCTCTACTAGAATATGGGCCCATGCAGGAGATGCAAACACTCGAAAGTGTTTGACCATAGGTTTCTGTCTGATCCAAGATTAAAAAGGAGTTACTCCCTTCAAGGCTTGATGAGGAACCCAATTTTGAATGTAACATGCATAGTTTATAGCCTCTACCCACTACTGAGGTGCCAATGATTTGGATTGGATCATACAATTGGCCATTTCTTTTAAGGACCTATTCTTTCTTTCTGCAACTCCATTTTGTTGTGGAGTGTAGGGAATTGTGTGTTGAAGATCAATTCCTTCTGAGATACAATATTGTTCAAATCTCTGATTAACATATTCCCCCCCATTATCGGTGCGCAAAACCTTGATGGATTTCCCCTTTTTTTTCTCTGCAAAGGCTTTGAATTCTTGAAAATACTCAAAGACTTCAGACTTTTGTTTAAGAAAATATACAAAAGTATACCGGGAAAGATCATCAATGAATGTTAAAACATATCTAGTTTTGCTAAAAGAAGGATGTGGAAATGGTCCTACCAAATCACTGTGTACTAGCTCCAAAAGATGTGTTATTCTCCATGCTTTGACTTTATCAAATTTTTCCTCGGGATGCTTTCCAAGAATGCATCCTTGACAAACTCCATTAGAAAATTGAATAGAAGTCAATCTTGTAACCATATTATGCTGACTGAGCTTTTGCAAGTAGTGGTAGTTCAAGTGGCCAAACCGCTGATGCCACAAATGACTCACCTCATTTGAGTGAGTGATTAATGCAAGTGAAGGAGAATCAGGAACAAAGTGAGAGAAGTGATATAATTTGGACTGATGATCTGCCTTTCCCATGCAACTATAGACCCATTGTTCATATCACTAATAACCACCATGTCTGGAGTAAACTCAACCCGCTTGCCAAAGCTTGTGTGATTGATCTGATAGATAGATAGGAGATTAGTTGACAAAGATGGAACACAAACAACATCATGAAATGTTCCTTCACTCACACCAACAGACCCTCTCCCATGTACTTCAGCAAGAGTTTCATCACCCAAAAGAATGGATGGCATAGAACATGACTCCAAGGAGAAAAAAAATTCTTTTGATGAAGCCATGTGGTGTGAAGCACCCAAATCAATAATCCAAGAATCTGGTTGTGAGGCAAAAGCAACTAGGGCCTTACCCTTTCCTTTCCCTTTACTTGCATCCTTTGAATATTCTTGAGATGAACTTGACTTGACAAAATTAGGTACTTTGATATTGTTCTTTTCAAGAAGATGAGATAAGTGATCAATTTTCTTCTTCAGACACTTGTGTTCATCATGTCCAAGTTTCTTACAATAGGAGCATGTTGTTTTCTCCTTCTTTTTCTTATCACCTTTTGAAGAAGATGCCTCATTTATTTCTTTTGGGACAACCAATTTCTTTTCTTTCTTCTTTTCTCCTTGGTACTTTTGTTTCTTCTCTTTCTTAGAAGGCCCTTTTTGTTCTCTTGTACCTTGATTCACATCCAAGGCATGAGACTTGGAGGGCTTAGTTGTGCCTATTTGAATCAACTTGTTTTGTTCCTTGGTGAGTTCATTTGCAAACTCATCAAGAGAAGGCATTGTATATTTGGTTCCTAAGGCACTTTTTGTTTCATAGAAAGTAGAAACAAATACTGAATAAGTGGGACCAAGTTTGGAAAGAATGCTAAGAATTAGTTGGGAATCTTTCTTCTCAATTCCACATGTTTTTAACTAAAATATTAAAGCCTTCAACTTTGTGAAGAAGTCTTGAATTGTGTCATAGTTACAAGGGTTTAACCCTATCAATTCATTCTCTGATTGATGCCCTCTTAATTCATCTTGCTTACCAAACAACCCTTCTAATGTTTTCCATACATTATTAGGAGTTGTAGCAGATTCAACATGAAAGAGAAGATTTGGAGATATGGCCATGCACAAAGTACCATATGCTTTATCACACTTGTTGAACCATTTGGGGTTTTTACAAGTATTTTTGGTTCAATTTCAACATCCATTATTACTCTATATAACCCCAACTTCTTAAGATAGATTGTCATTTTAGACTTCCACTCATAGTAGTTATAGGGTGTGAGTAATGGAATTGTCGATTGATCCATTTTAGTGCTAAAAATGAAAATGTAGTGTAGAAAAGAAGAGAGAAAAAACACACAAGAAGAAAGTGCACAAGACCACACGAGAAGATCCACCATTTTTCACTAGATAAAAAATTCACCCCCTAGATATTTACAAGTTGGCACTTTATAGTTTAGTGTGTTTACAAAGCTCTTTTCTAAATTATAATCTTCAATAGGCTCATAATGGCCAAAATTACAATTTTTGATATAAAATGAATCAGAGATAAAATATGGAAAAATAACCTCTATAGGTATGCAATACTCTTCACTAGCTTTCCAATGATATCTTGTTCGCCAAAAAAGGAGACCAAATGCACAAGATATGGCTCCCATAGTGCAAAATAAAAATTCCAACTTTGAAAGAAAAAAATGCTATAAAAAATGAAAAATAAGAAGATAAAACTACTAGATCTAGATAGAGCTCAAAAATATCTTTCCGACGATATCTTATTTTCCCAATTTCGACACCGTATGCTCAAGTTATGAGCAAAACACCAATGGGTGCTCCGGAAGGGCTTGATTTGACTACTGGATGAACGTCAATTTTAAAACAGTGACTTGGCACAGTTGAATGGGCTTTAAATTTGACAGCCTTATGGTTGTCACTGTAGAGAAAACAATATGTGTGTTGTTGCCTCAGTTTGCATGCCAAGCAGCATATTGGATAATTTATTTGCCTCAGATGCTTCTGTCACCGAAATGGGGTGAATTTTACATCAAATTTTGTCACTCGACCATTCCAGACGTAGTGAAAGGGTTTGTTTGGCTTGAAAATGCTTTGTTTTATGTGTTGTTCTCCATATCCGAGCTACAAAATCTCATTTTGTAAATTTTGCAAATGATCTCCTAAAAGGATGAAACAAAAATCAATCTTGACTTTCTTGAGCCTTTTGGACACAATGGTGCAATCAAAATTTCTCTTTGGATCCTTCAAGGTGCTGCAACCAACCAGATCAAGAAAAAATAAATATATGCAAAATATGGAGATTATTGAATCTAATCTTTCAAAAAATGCTCTAATAGCATGTTAGAATCTGCTAATAAACAGAAATAACCCAGAATCTAATTGAAAGTGTTAGATCAAAAATGGAAATAAAATAAGTAGAATAACACTGTTAGACAATCTTAATGTATATGCTTAGAGGCATAACATCATTAAGGAAAATCTCTATTATGTTATTCTAGCATATACAATATATCTCCAAAGTTACAAATACAAGAGATCTAGCCTGTTTATATAGGCAAGAGATGGTAGGAGGTTTGGACATGGTTGAGAAGAGTAGTTGAAGTCAACCAGCTATCAAATAAAGTAGTTGGAGTAATTGGACTCAACTACGTCTTAGAAGTAGTTGGAGTCAACCAACTACCAAACAAAGTAGTTGGAGTAATTGGACTCAACTACATCTTAGAAGTAGTTGGAGTCAAAGTAGGACCCAACAATATCCTCCTAATAATATCTAAAAAATAATAATTCCTCCTCATAAATAAGTTCACCTAAGTAAAATTAAGTCTAGAGTGAAATGGTAAAGAGCCATTTACTCTAAGAATCCAAACCCTAACTTCTAGACTGTTATGAAATCTGGATCATCCTATAGAGAATATATATGAGGCTGTACTGAAATAGATTACCATTGTGATTGATCTTTTCACCAGCCATGGATATATATTTATATCTTTTGAATAGTCACATCTTGAAGAGTCATGACCATATAATAATATAATATGACAATTATGGTAATAACCATAATTGTCTACTATAACCATAATTAACACTAATATATACCATATTATATAATATATAAATATAAATCACAATTCTTCATTAACAATAATATATATATATATATATATATATATATATATATATATATATATATATATATATATATATATATATATATATATATATATATATATATATATATATATATATATATATATAATACGAATGAAGCTATATCTTAACACTCCCTCTTAGCAAGTGAGTATTAAATACCAAAAGTCTATCATGACATCCGCCACTTCGGGACACACAAGTTAATGTAGTCTCATCATGAAAATAGACTTGAATATCATGATCTCTGCACAGTCGAGACACACAATTAAGTAGTCTATCATGATATGGTTTCGTTATTACACATCCAGTAATAACAAGATTCAAGATCTCTGCACAGTCGGGACACACAATTAAGTAGTCTATCTTGACACTTTGGTTAACCATTTACAAGATCGTCACCTTGAAATGTTAACCCACACACAAATGATCATTTTCACACAATATTGCAATATAATTTTTTATATTTATTCATGAATAAAAAACTCTGGCTCATCCAGAGAGTGGAAACCGAGACTTCCACCTTAGAATTGTCTATCAGTCATGACAATTTAAAACCAACAACTCAATGTTGTCTAGCCATGATAAGGTTATTACACAACAAGTAATAACATAGTATTCAAGATACCTTCTTTTCACCTAATAAGGTTTTATTCCTCAACATACCAAGGTTATCTGAAGGTACACAATCTTCTTTCTAGCAAGACGCTTGGTAAGAGTATCGGTTGTTTGTTCTTTAGTGAGGATGTACCTCCACTGAATTACAATTGTTTGCACAATCTCATAGTCTTGGTGAATTCTGAGCTTACAAAGTATACACCATCTTGACATGGTACACTACCTCTGAATTTGTATGACCAAGATCCTGGGGTGCCAACTTATTTTGATCTTCTAGCTTCTTCCTCTAACATATAGCCTTCTCACATGATAATGATCATAATTCTCTACTACAAGAAAAATTTCTTGATTACTAGAGAACCAACAAAACATGGTCTACTCCCTCTGAATCAAGATCCTTGAATGTTCACTGATGCAGATCCTTTAAATTCTCCATCTGTCATGAAGGCATACCCTATTTATATACTCAACTTAGTGTCACTACAGGATGTCATTTCATACTTTCCTTCCTGAGAGAACCAATACGAATAATCTGAATAGTCATAAGGTTACATTGGCTAGCATAAGATGCATTTGATCTTTTCCAAGGCCACAATATTAACACTCCCTCTTGGACTTGAGAGAAGATAATAAAGACCTCTAGTATTCTATCCACATGCATCTCATCGGTGATTCTATCCACAAGTTCCCACTATTATAATCTTAGATTTGTTTTACCTTCAATTGTGAACTCCCTCTTAATCAATACAATTGAGATTGTCATAAGTTAACTGAACCATATGCTCCCTCTGAAGCTCAAGTTCATCAACTTCTTAACCTCTTGAAAATGTCAGACTTTCTCTGAATCTGAATTTCATATGCTTTTGTCCTGAAACTTAAATTTCAAATATTTTCAAGTATTTCCTTTCGTAAGGTGAGCCCATTAATATGATACTTGTATCCATCATCCTTCTTTATAACTTAGATAGTTGGGATAATTACCTTAATTTATCCTTCTTACTTCATCGAATGATGCTATGCATGATATAAATGATGTGTGTAACCAATTTACAATGCTTTCAAAAATGTTTTTCTATGCCAATTCAAATATGCAGATATGTTGGTCAAATGTTCTGTTGTTTTCAATAATTATCAGAGTAAGTTTGATCTCCCTCTTTTGTTCTGACCAATCTAGATTTGTATCACCCTCCAATCTATTCTCCACTCCATTGCATAATACATATATCATCCATACCTCCTAGGTATCAAAACATCAGTAAATTTCAACAATATGTGCATCCCATAGAGCACAATCACAAGATCCCTATATCAACCTATTAATGAAATATGTACATATCCACAAACTCCCGTAGTGAACAGAGGTTCTCTGTGACCTTTATCTAGCAGTGATCAACCAATAAGCAAATAAGACCTGATGTCTTCCCTTGTATTTTATACTTTATTTTGATGCGATCTTGTAGCTATATAACATGATCCTTCTTCAACGTAAGTTTGTGACAAATAATATGCTATGATTTATATACTATGACCTTATGTGATTTGCAATTATATATCTATCCGCAACTTGGTGTAGTTGTCAAAATGTAATTGATTTTGTTGTTATCCAAATAAATGGAGGTCACTGCTATATTTGATGTATGATTTATGCAAGAATGATTTTTGATCTATATCAGTTTTACACTTCTGATATGTAATTTAAATTCCAATATAAAGTATGTAATATGAGTTTCTTATAGTGATTGTCTGATCTGAACTTTATTCTTGTCAATGTATGTATGGTACCTTATAGCAATCTTGAATTATATGTCATTGGTTTGTGCCAAAAAGATTATTGCTTCAAGAGCACGATCTAACTAAGGATAAAATCATGCACTGTTTATTTCCAGTCAATGTCTTTCTAAACATGCTCCTCTATTACAGCCACCTTCAAATACGGTAATTGTCTCTGTAATTACTAGAGCAATATTTAGGAGGACGCATTAGTCTTTTTACCTACACAAGACTCCATGTTGGCAACTTGATGCTTGGTATGAAATTTGACTTACGTAGAGAATATATCTCTACAGCAACACAAGAGATATATGATTCTTTATTGGCTACGATGATATAGTTATAGACTTTTCTGATCTGTCCACTTACCACTTCTTGTATTGTTTGTTCTACGATGAAAGAGTGAGAATTCACACTTTTATTCCAGCGTGTATATTGAAAAGATCATGATCTTTCCCCGAGCTATATTTTGGTGTGTATTTCCCTTTGGTCAATTTGCTTTAGTGAAATACTTTTTGAATCTCTGTTGAATATCCCTGTTTGGATGCTTGATCAAACTCATCTTCTATTCGTGTGGCTGAGACAAAGTTGCTGACTATGTTAGCGTCTATGATTTCTGATTGGAGGACTCTTTGATCTCTTTGAGCGCACTCTAGTTTTCTTGTGTTGTCAAATATATCCGGCGTGAATTCATCAAACTTGGGTAGTAATGAAAACATATTGAACCTTTCTAAGGTTGGCTCTGTGCTTCTGCAACCCACTCTCATGACACCTTCAGGGCAGAACTTTAAACAAGCCTGGAGGAAGTGATCCAAACCCTGGTTCTTGTATGTCACCACCAGTGCAGGTCCTGAGGGAAATGTATCTGCAGATAATGCTATACGTAATTGTCTGTATGTTCTCTAAAATTTCTTTATCCTCTACGTAGTTTACCAGGTGCTAACGTTTTCTTGCTCCAATGCTGAGTTGTTTGGGTCGATGAGTATTATTTGGGTGAGCATTGCCGTATCAAATATATTTCCTCATTTCCTAATTGTTCATTGTTATTGTTTACTTGCATCTTTCATTTAGCCATTGCCCAGCCAAACCATGAGACGCATATTATAAGATTCCAACAAAGGTTTATAAACCCTCCCATAGCAAATATATATTGGCAATCCTTCATAATCCAAATTCTGATACGCTCCTGTTCTTGAAGAATGATGTCATGCAAACAAAAAATTTGCCTTCTGAATATATTTTATTCTCTTATAGGTTAGGCTTTGATACCATGTTATGAAATCTGGATCGTCCTATAGAGAATATATATGAGGCTGTACTGAAATAGATTACCATTTTGATTGATCTTTTCACCAGCCATGGATATATATTTATATCTTTTGAATAGTCACGTCTTGAAGAGTCATGACCATATAATAATATAATATGAAAATTATGGTAATAACCATAATTGTCTACTATAACCATAATTAACACTAATATATACCATATTATTTAATATATATAAATATAAATCACAATTCTTCATTAACAATAATATATATATATATATATATATATAATACGAATGAAGCTATATCTTAACATAGACCCTAATCATAAATGATAAACCTTAAATCCTAAGCTAAACCATAATCCTAAATGTTAAACCTTAAATCCTAACCTAAACCTTAATCCTAAATGCTAAACCCTAATCCTAACTCTAATGATAAAACATAACCCTCATATAAACCCTAACCATAATGTATACCCATACCCTAACCCTAAACCTAACCATAACCCTAAATCCTAAATGCTAAATTGTTATCCTAACCCTAAAAGTTAAACCCTCATTCCAAATATTTGAATGTGAATGTTTTATATTTAGAGCATTGATTTGGTTTTTATTTGACAGTTTGAAATCAATAACCCTAACTCTAATATAATTATATATTAGAATTTTTATAATGTCTTATATATGCCGCAATTGCTACTAGCTTAGATATACTTATTATATATAAAATACGTTGAGAGATATCCTTCTCAAGATGCCTATTTTCATCAAATTGTAAGGTGCAATAGTGATCCAGAGCATCCACACACTAAACCACCAACCTAGGATTCCTTGTCCCAACTTTCTTGTAAGGTGTTCTCCTTCTCCTAATTCATCAAAAACTTTCCTTTTACAAGGTTTCCCAAAACCATTCACAACTCCAATTCCCTCAATACATACCTGCTGACCACCTAAACATCCTTGACCACTTATCTTCCCAAAACTATCCACACAAATTCCCCTTGTGAATATAATAGATCTTATAACCCATTACCATGTAACCATGATCCTTAACCCTCTCATCAAATTCAAGACTTAATGAACTCCTTCCATACACTTAAAAAACCCTTGACAACATCCACAACCCCTTCCTACACTTTTCTTATCAACATGGAAATGAGAGTCCAATATTCAATCCTTCTGGGATAGTTTCTGGAAATCATATTGTTTGACCCTTTAAACTTCCAAAATAATTTTTATGAAAAGAACATATTTTTTAGGTAACATCAAGACCTACCATCTCCCAAAATTATAGGGTCGTGCGAGTTCATTTGATTCCTCAACCAATAGTTTTTCAAACTACTAATTTTGGAAACATTCATTAAGACAGTCATACTACCAACTCAAACAATCACCCAAACTGACCATGACTTGTACATTCCCCATTAAAAAACATATGGAAAATCTTACAACTCTCCCTTACACATTCCTAATCCCTTACCTTCCATACAAATGCATTCCTCCATTCAAACTTCCAACCACATTCAACATTCTATAGTTATGTCCAAACTAGGACAGAAAACTAGACCTTCATCTCATTGTTTCTAAGTGAAATTTGTTACATGTACATTTTGCAACTTAAATATATTTTAATATACAACCTTCCCCATCCTCTTGACTATTATGGGGTTCTAGTCCACGTAATCCTGCAATAAACTACATGATTTTCCCTCTCGAGTTACCCTAGATGAGGGTTTTGACAATCTTCCACTATAAATTGAATAACTTTGTCAATTCTTAATAGATTTGGGTAATTCAAAAGCCAAAATGATGTGGATTTAGGCCTCCATCGATTCCAATAGGTGGTTGAATGAAACACCAAAGTATTTACTATGAGAAATGTCTGTAATCAAACTATTCTCAAAATAACATAAGGAAAAAACACATGCAAAAAACCACTTTCTATTGATGATAAACTTAGTACACCTACTTCCTCACCCATTTTCAAGTCTTACAACATATATAGATGTGTTTCAATCAGTTTTTGACCAAGAAAAACCATTAACTACCTTAGAACCAACTTTTGGCCGTTGGTATCCCCTAAACCATGATTACTAACATATTGTCATTCTTGACAATCTTACAACTTTGGATCTTTTCTTGTACCAGGGACTTAATTATCATCTTTATTACATTAAACTGTGTTAGAGTAATAAAGTATTTTCTTATTAATTAAATAATGTTTGATTTAATTAATAAATCACTTATTATCTCTTTCTGCTTAAGCTAAACTTTAGGCATATAATAATTAATTGTTTTATTAATTATTATCATGCAACCTAAGTTTGTTCACCCTTTTAGGGTTTTGATCTCCTTTTATAAGGATTTCTCTCCTCTTTTTTTCATAACTTTGATAATAGATTGTAATTGAGAAATATTCATTTTATTGAATTGCAACTTTTGTTTTTGCACATCAAGAATGTCTCCTCTTTCATGGATCCATGCGTTTAGGTCTCTCTAGCTTCTTACTTCTCTCTCTCTTTATGTGATAGGTATTCTTGGGAGCTATGAGTGTTTACTCATCAACTTCAATATGGTATCAGAGCTTCAGATCAATTTTCCCTTGTCCTCTTCCTAAGAGATTTGGCCGTGTTCATTAGATTTGTAGTTTCAAAGGGTTTTTGCTGAGTCTAGGGGGACCTCTCTTTTTGGTCATCTTGGCTTCAAACAAACCTCACGGTTGTATTCATAGCATCCAAGAACCCCTAGATCCATATAAAGTCTGTCCATTTTGGACAAAGTTAGAAACTGTGGCAAAAAAAAATTTGCAACAAGCCCTAGCATAGATCCCTAGGCATTCACTAGTATTTTGGAGCATTTCTAGCTCAAACGGACCTCGCCATTGAGCTCGCAACAATTTGAAACCCCCATTTCCATATAAGGTATGTCCAATTTGGACGTCGTTGCATTTTGAGGGAAATAATTTTTGCATGGCAGGTCGTATGACCTTGGCACGTAAATTGAGACAAAAATTATACCGACTTGGCATGCAAATTGAGGCAAAAAAATTCACTACCCTGAAACACAAATTGAGGCAAAAAAATGTACCACACTAGCACACAAATCGAGGCAAAAATGCACATATTGGCATGAAAATTGAGGCAATGTCATACAACCTAGCACACATCTCATGGTACGCATGTAATTTTGAGAAACAAATTGGATGGCAACGGCCATTTGGGCATCAAATTTAAGCCCATCATTGGATGACATTAGCATGCATCAACATCATTTGCACCATTTTTGGCCCCTCCAACACAATAGTTGGTATTTTGCTCATAAATTGAGCATACAGTGTCAAAATTGGGAAAATGAGATATCATTGGAAAGTTGGTTCCGAGATCTATCCAGATTTGGAGGTTTGAATTTCTGATTATTATTTTTTTGATAGTTTTGTTTACTATCAAAGTCAGATATTTAGTTTTGCACTCTGGGAGCTCTATCTTGCGCATCTGGACTTCATTTTGGGAAAACAATATATCGTTCAAAAGATTGTTCCGAGAGATTTCTAGTGTTGTGAGTCATTTTTCTAGATTCTTCTCTAGGTACATTTTATTCATATTTTTGCATTTTTGCAATCTGGTGGATATCTTGGATGTTTCAGGTCCTGGGATCTCTTCCCTTTGAGGGATGGATAATCTTAGGTTGTTCTTTTGTTTCAGAAGCCTTCGCTCTTCTTTCAAAAGTTTATAGTTCACTTTTGTAGCATTCTTTTATGCACATCCACTGAGATAAAGTGTCATTCTATTGCATGTATGAGATCTTGCACATATTTGTACTCTATGTACTCGCACTCCATTATAAAGTGCCAGGGGGTTTGATGTTTTACTTTGTTTTCCATCTACGTTTGTCATGTGACTGTTCCTCAAATGAAATTAGCCTTAGGTATCTCTATATGTGTTTGTACTCTTTGCACCTTCGATGTTTCAGATTGCTCTTCATCATGTAGTTCATATTGGATGGTCTTTTTAGTGTACCTGTCATTACTCCCTTGTCAGTATTATGGGGGGTGTTTCTACTATTGGTTCTACTACTTCCTTGGTTCAATAGTATGAGCTATGTATTCAGTATTTAATTATATCTACTAGGCAGATGTAATGGCTGGGTACCTATGCATTCTGGTGAGATGGATCATTCGCCATATGGACACTCTTTCTTTCATGATTTTGGATGCACTCTTCTAGGTTTGATTGATCAGCTCTTCAGACTTTTAGTGTTTTATGCCATCTGTATTTTTGAGTTCAGGTGTTTGCCTTTGTTTGCCTCCTGATTCAATTAGTGTCATTTGAGGGCACTCGTCCAGATTACAGTATTTTGTATCTTTGACTTCAATTGTTTTCCTTTGTTTGCCTCCTAATTCGAGTAGTGTCATTTGAGGGCACTCAGGAAGATTACAATCTTCTCTACTTGGTCATATTTCAGTGTAGGATCTTCAAATCATTAGTTACTTCTTGACAGAGTTTGCAACTTCTTGCTTCAGTGATATTGTACATGTTCATCCTTGTTCCTATTTTTTGGAACATTCCTAGTTTTGGAGGCTTTTTCAGTCCTTCAGATTAGTCTTCATCTCTTTTTGGAGTAGAGTTTTCCCCATGTGGTTTTCTCTATTTCTCCTTTTTTACAGAGACTTTGTTCTATACTTGGGTACCTGATCAGGCCTTTTGTTTCTGGGACCCATTTGCTTTCAGTAGTTCTTCCTAGGTTTCTAGCTTCTCCCAAAGTTTATCTTAAGGGGGGGCGTTAGAGTAATAAAGTGTTTTCTTGTTAATTAAATCATGTTTAATTTAATTACTAAGTCACTTATTATCTCTTTCTGCTTAAGCTAAACTTTAGGCATATAATAATTGATTGCTTTATTAATTATTATCATGCAACCTAGGTTTGTTCATCCTTTTAGGGTTTTGATCTCCTTTTATAAGGATTGATCTCCTCTTGTTTTCATAACTTTGAAAACAAATTGTAATTGAGAAACATTCATTTTATTGAAATGTAACTTTTGTTGTTGCACATCAAGAATGTCTCCTCTTTCATGGATCCATGCATTCAGGCCTCTCTAGCTTCTTACTTCTCTCTCTTTCTATGATATGTGTTTGCATGCAGGTGTTCTTGGGAGTTGTGGGTTGTTTACTCATCAACTTCAATAGCTTGGTCTTATGAGACCTTATGAAACATAAAATACTAAACCAAACACCTGATTCACCCATTAAACCCATTACATGGCTTATTAGGCCTAGTTTGCCTATCATGGCAACATTTAACACTTTGATTACAAAGGACTCATTACAAACCAATATGACTTCTAATGGATTTCATAGCCTCAACTACATCATGAAATGGTCATATAGACATGATTGGACCTTTTTCCTTCATATCTCCTCCATGAAACCTGACGGTGAACCTTGTGACCTAGGTGCTCCTGCACCATACTCTTGGCCTTGAAAAAATTTCCAAGTCCCTTGGAAACACCTGTAAAACAAAGTATTAGAAAAAAAAAGCATGTCTTGACTTTAGGCTTGTAGTTGTCCTCCATTTGCAATCTTGTCTTGGATTGACCTTTTACCCCTTGGATTTTCCCTACCTCCTTCATTTTCACTTTAGGCTTACCTTCCATTGGAAAAATCAGTACCATCTACTGCTCATTGATCACCAACATCTTAATCATACCCAACATCTCTGTATATACATGCAACATAATCAAACTTATCATCCAAAGACAACTCTTTGCCTTGTCAACAACATATCTCATCTATATGCTAGGAGAACTCACAAGATCATGGGCCTTCTCATGGCCTACCACAATCACTTCATCCTTAGTCTCTTCCATTGAGACAAACTCATCTTTCATCACATGCCTTTCCTATTGGCATTCCAATCTATCATCTATCCTTTTGGCTACATCATTAGCCTTCCCATTTGTTGTCACAAGAGTACCTTTCTACCCCATACCTCTTTCCACCTTCAAAGGACATACCATAGTCCCTATCACCACTACCTCATCATTCTCAATCCCTCCTTGGTTGTCTTCATCCACATCTCTTTCCTCTACCTCTATTTCAACATCTTGAACTTCTTTATCATTAGGCTCATCATCTTCTTTTCACTCTATCTATTGCACCTTGTGTTCTTTTCCTTCCAATGCAAAACTAACCTCTTCCTTGTAGTCTTCTTCTATGAAATATTCTTCTACATCTTCAAAAACTTCTTCTAAATCCTCCAATCCTTGGTTCATCTCTTGGAACTCTAAGTTCCATGTTCTCACTTCTTGCTTCAATGTTGCTATCTCCTTATCAAATTTACTTTGCCTCTTTCTCTTTTTCCTTTCTTCCTCTACCTGCAAATGTCTCCTTAACACTTCCATCTTCTCCCCTCACAAATACCTAGTCCCTTGCTCTGATCCCAATATGATGCAGAGCATCCACACACTAAACCACCAACCTAGTATTCGTCGTCCCAACTTTCTTGTAAGGTGTTCTCCATCTCCTAATTCATCAAAAACTTTCATTTTACAAGTTTTCCCAAACCAATTTACAACTCCAATCCCCTCAATACATACCTACTAACCACCTAAACATCCTTGAACACTTATTTTCCCAAAACTGTCCACACAAATTCCCCTTGTGAATGTAATGCATCTTATAACCCCTTACCATGTAACCATGATCCTTAAGCTTCTCATCATATTCAAAACTTAATGGACTCCTTCTATAGCCTTACAAAACCCTTGACAACATCCACAACCCCTTCCTACACTTTTATTATCAACATGGAAATGACTGTCCAATATTCAGTCCTTCTAGGACAATTTTTGGAAATCATATTGTTTGACCCTTTAAACCTCCAAAATAATTTTGCTGGAAAGAACATAGTTTTTAGGTAACATCAAGACCTACCATCTTCCAAAATTACAAGGTCGTAAAAGTTTGTTGGATCCCTCAACCAACAATTTTTCAGACTGTTAATTCTGGAAACATTCATTGAAACAATCATACTACCCCTTCAAACAATCACCCAAAATGACCATGAATTGTACATTCCTCATTACCAAACATGTGGAAACTCTCACAAATCTCCCTTACACCTTCCTAAGCCCTTACCTTCCATACAAATACATTCCTTCATTCAAACTTCCAACCACACTCAACATTTTATAGTTTTGTCCAAACTGGAATATCAAACTAGACCTTCCTCTCATTGTTTCTACGTGACATTTGTTACATGGACGTTCTAAAACTTCATGATATTGTAATATACAACCTTACCCATCCTCTTGACCATTATGGGGTTCTAGGCCGTGTAATCCTACAAGGAACTACATGATTTCCCCTCTCGAGTTACCCTAGATGAGAGTTTTGATAGCCTTCCACTAAAAATTGAATAACTTTGTCAATTCTTAAGAGATCTGGGTGATTCAAAAGCCAAAATAATGTGGATTCAAGCCTCCATCTATTCCAATAGGTGGTTGAATGAAATACCAAAGTATTTACCATGATAAATGCTTGCAATCAAATTGTTCTCAAAATAACATAAGGAAAAGAAAACATGCAAAAAAATACCTTCTATTGATGGAAAACTTAGTACGCCGACTTCCTCGCCTATTTTTGGGTCTTACAGCATATATAAATGTGTTTCAATAATTTTTTGACCAAAACAAACCATTAACTACCTTAGAACCAAATTTTGGTCGTTGGTATCCCCTTAACCATGATTACTAACATATTGTCATTCTTGACAATCTTACAACTTTGAATCTTTTCTTGTACTAGGGACTTACTTATCATCTTTATTGCATTAACATGGTCTTATGAAACCTCATGAAACATAAAATACTAAACCAAACACCTAATTCAGCCATTAAACCCATTACATGGCCTATTACACCCAGTTTGCCTAGTATGCCAACATTTAACACTTTGATTACAAAGGACTCATTTTGAACCAATATGACTTCTAATGGCTTAGCCTCAATTACATATGAAATGGTCATATAGACCTGATTGGACCTTTTGCCTTCATATCTCCTCCATGAGACCTAATGGTGAACCTTGTGACCTAGGTGTTCCTGCACCAAATAGGTGCCTCGAGAAGGATATCTCTCAACATATTTTATATATAATAAGTATGAGATATTTTCCACAACAAGCCAAATTGTGATATTGCTATCAGGATTCAACTGTGTAGTTTTCTTGAGTCAAACTCATTGACCCGGTGGGTAACCTCCTGGGAACCCCTGGTGCTTCACCTCTGTGAGCATCACCTAGATCTAACGAGAGCTAAGTGTTCCATTCATTCTCATGAGAGATGGGCTCGTGTGAATCACTACTCATGAAACACGAGTCAATGAGTTTGACTCAAGAAAACTACACGGTTAGAATCCTGATAGCAATATCACAAGTATATATAAGCTAGTTAAAGATCAAATAAAATTATTAAATTTCACTTTCATAAATTAATAAACAGTTTGTTTTTTCCAATCACATTTATAGGTTAAATATTTTTTTTCATTAGATTACAAATTATTACAAAACAAAATTTATTATTGTTAAAAGTTAGACACTACATTGATAAATCCTAAAATTAAAATTGTTACTTAATATCTATTATGGCCTAGTGATGGAGAACTTGTGCTTTTAAAAGACATGTCACAAGTTCAAATCTTATTAGAGGTAGAATATGACTAGTGAAAAAATTTCATATTTTATTTTTATTTTTGGAAGGTTTTAGTTTAACAAACTAGTACAAGAACAAGATTGTGACTCAATACATCTTTTAATTCTTTTTTGTTTTAAAGTTGATAGTATTCAATATATAAGACAAATATTAAAAAACATAAAAAGACAATAGAAAGTTGTCATTTCTCATTAGATAAGGAAAGAAAACAATGTTATCTTTTTAATTTTTATAATACCAAATGGGTGTCATTATATAATTATACTATTAATATAATATTAAATATCTAATTAAAATTTTAATAAACTGTGCACCTCGAAAACGACGAGAAGAATTTATTTCAATATAACCAGTTGAAATAACTAATACAAACAATTAATTTATAATTAAGTTACGCAGATAAAAAATATACACACAGCTTTTATTGTAATACTGGATTGTGAATGACACTGTTCCAAATTGCGAATGTTACTTTTCCAACCGCTAGCTACTCTACTCAAAGAAACATGGTCAACAAAAGCACAATTTAAAATGAGAATAACATTGAGTTTTGTCTGCTGGGTCAGACTTTTTATGTGGATTTAAATTCACCAGCATACTATTAAAGTACATGCATCTTCTATCCAAAATCGAATCTCCTTGAGAATGGCATATTGTCGGGCGGTGCAGATCAGAGATTAGGCTCCAATAGCTTCTGACTCATCACCCTAAATTCTAATCTACCCAACAGGGTCCCTTAGATCATGAAATTTTTCCTTCATATACCTTCTCAAAATCATGTACATCTAATTTTCAGATTAAGTTGCAGTGGATAGCTTACTTATGGAGTCATTCATTGCAACTGTTAACTAGAGCTTAGGATTTCATGTTCCATCCAAGTGGCTACTATTATGGCTCTGCAAAATACAATCCTAATGTTGTCCCTGGTCTTCTTATTAGTTTTAACTTGTCCTCTGTTTTGCAAGGCTCTTGGAAGAGGTTACACACTGAAATCAGTTACAGAAGCACCGGGTGGAAGATCCTTCACAGCCCAACTCCAGCTAATGAACAACAATTCTCTTTATGGTCCAGATATCCAACATTTACAATTGCTGGTCAGGTAAGAATCATCACCAATTCCAAACAGAGAACATCTCAGCTGCACTGAAATATTAGGATTATTTTTTTAGAGTTTTTGGCTAGATTTTTCTATTACGTTACAAGGTGGGAGATAAACTAAGCAGTAAGATCTCCACATTAATGATTTTCAGCTATGTACTTTTTGTCAGTCCCATTGCCCATGCTTGACTATTGGTGGAGGTTAGTTTCCATAGAAAGAACTCATTTGCTCTAGTGAACTTCCAATTTTTACTTTGCCAAACCTAAGCCTGGGCTTACAGTCATGACAGTACCTTAAGGCTCTTTCTCTAATGAATGGTCATAACAGTACCTTAAGGCTGATTCTCTAATGAATGGTATGCCCCTCTCCCTCTTTCATCTATTAAATGGTCACGAGACATGTCAAATTGATCTGTAAGCCCTGTCTACATGTTATCCACTTGTTCAAATGGTCATTTCTAGGTGTCTAGTTTTCAAATGATTCCTTCAGAACCTAATTTGACTGTCTTGACTCAAGATTTTCAGATTCTTTCCATAGTGAATGAGATCCCCCTCATCTTTATCAATCTATTGTGTGGGTAGGGCATGTTCTTTTCTGTCAAATTGATCTGTTTGACCCAGCGAAGTATATCTAATTGTTTAAATAGTTTTTTATTGATGTCTAGCTTTGAAATGAATTAATCCTCCAAGCATTGTTTTACTGTCTTGGTTTAAGATTTTCCTATGACCTGGTAGTTGTGGGTTCCCCAATGACTGCTTTTATGAATCTAATGTGTTCCCCAATCGTCATTTAAATTCTCTTGTTTTAAGATCTCATATACTAGATTGTCTGTGTGGATGTTGCTTAATGCCTTGGAATCTTTCCAGGTATGAATCACATGATCGCTTACGGGTTTATATTACTGATGCCGATAAACAAAGGTGGGAAGTCCCAAGAGAATTAGTAGCCAGAAATAATGATGGTGATGCAGTTAATAATAAGAAGCAACCTGAATTGCAGTTTTCATACACCAAAAGTCCATTTGGCTTTGCAGTTACAAGGCGTTCGAATGGAGAAGTCCTGTTCAATTCCACTGCACAAGATCTAGACAATGCTTATCGATTTGGGAACATGGTGTTTAAAGACCAGTATTTGGAGATTTCTACTGTTCTTCCCTCAACTGCTTCTCTGTATGGATTGGGAGAGAGCACCCGGCGTGGGTTTCGTCTGGGCAAGAATGAAAGTAATCATACTCTTTGGACTGCAGGCATTGGGAGTGTGAATTTGTATCTGGATCTGTATGGGTCTCATCCATTTTATGTGGATGTAAGAGCAGGGGGTATTGCTCATGGAGTTTTCTTGCTGAATAGCAATGGGATGGATGTTGAATATGGGGGTAACTACTTGACATACAGAGTCATTGGAGGGGTTTTAGACTTTTATTTTTTCTCTGGTCCTCATGCACTCTCTGTCGTTCAGCAGTATACTGGGCTTGTGGGTCGCCCTGCTCCAATGCCATACTGGTCTTTTGGTAATTATTCTCATACATCTTCTTCATAAAAGTTTTCACTGATCACTCTCATAATATAAAAAAATTGCATTAGTGCTTTTGCAGCTAGCCCCATCCCAGTAGCACCTCCTGCACTATCACAACCCTATTGAACTCACAACCTGGATAATCATGATTAAAATCTGCTTCACAGACCATTTTACCTAGTCTTAAAGCTTTATGGTAAAACGCATCCACCTCAGAACTTGATACAAAATGATTACAATCCTCATATCTGAAGCCTTAATCATTGCAATCGGCCTTTGTTTCTATACCGTGTACCATGGACATAAAAGCTTATGCTGTAAAGGATCGACCTCAGAAGATGATCTGTAGTGATTGCTATTCTCTGTCACTGGCCCATAAATGTAATATGGCTATGTTTGCATTTCCATAATTTATGCACCTGCTCCCCATGTGCCCCATAACTATTTTGAGGAGCATAAGAATCCATGCAAGAGGATTGGCTTACTGTGTAAAAATCATTGCTCCTCACTGGCTACTACACCCACATATCCATCCGTCCTAGTGAAAATTTACACACTTTCTCTTTCTGTGTTCCAACAGAGGACGTGTAATTTATGAAAAGGCTCCTAATGAGATTTCCAAATAGTAGTTTCAAAAAATTCATATACAAGGACTGCATTTAGAAAATTTCGAAGGTTCTCAATTTAAGTAGATTAATGAAACCTTGGGTTTTGGATAAAATGAATGGTTAGAAATTAGAATATCGGCCTCCTCTTGGCATCTATCCTATTGGTTGATATAGAAACAAATGCTACAAGTTACCGAGAACAACAATTATCTTCCATTTATGTATAATTTCTACTAGTGGTATGAGGACATATTTCTGAATTAATTTTACTATGAACCTGCAACTCCGAATTCCCAATCTTTCTGATGTGATCATCTGTATTGGATTGTACAGGCTTTCACCAATGTAAGTATGGATATAAGAACATTACAGACGTTAAATCAGTTGTAGCTGGGTATGCAGCAGCAAAACTCCCTCTAGAAGTTATTTGGACAGACATTGATCATATGGATGACTTCAAGGATTTCACTCTGGACCCTGTGAATTTCCCTGAGAAAGAAATGAGAGAGTTTATTGAACAAATCCATGTTAATGGGCAGAAATATGTTCTCATAGTTGATCCAGGTACTGCTGAATTTTGCTTTTTATCGTGAACTAGCTCAATGCTCTGGTGAAACTAACTGCTTAATTTTTTACTATTCATTGTATGATATAATGTGATTATGATAGGAAGTTTACCATAGGATAGATTCACATTTCTTTATCGTGAACTAGCTCAATGCTCTGGTGAAACTAACTGCTTAATTTTTTACTATTCATTGTATGATATAATGTGATTATGATAGGAAGTTTACCATAGGATAGATTCACATTTCTTTACTAAGCTGCTGTAGGTTGAAAAACATAGATATAATAGTATAAAGGGACTTCAAGAATGACAGGAGGAAACAGGGAGAATATTTAGATTCCTGCAAATGTGTTATGTAATATGTTTATTTATGTACCCATAAGAATTAAATAGAACTTTGCTACACGGTAATGACATCCATACAATTTTCTTAACATGTGCAGGAATATCCATAGATGAAACATACAAGACTTTTCAAAGAGGCATGAAAGAGGACATTTTTGTAAAACAAGCAGGTGTCCCATACCTTGGACAAGTATGGCCAGGCCCAGTACACTTTCCAGATTTTCTGAACCCCAAGACTCAATCTTTTTGGACTAAAGAAATATCGGAGTTTCACAGCACAATTCCATTTGATGGCCTTTGGCTTGATATGAACGAGGTTTGCAACTTCTGCACCGGAATCACATGTTCCCTGCCAAAAGATGGGAATTGCCCAAGAAAAGATGCACAGACAGACTGTTGTCTAGTGTGTGATGATGCCAAAGTCACAAAGTGGGACGATCCCCCTTTCAAAATCAACAATTCTGGAATCTTCAGACCACTGGGGAACAAAACTATGGCTGCCAGTGCATTACATTACAATGGTATCTTGGAATACAATGCACATAATCTATATGGGCTCTCAGAAGCCATTATGACAAACAAGGCACTGAGATCAGTACTAAACAAGAGACCCTTTATACTGACCCGTTCCACCTTTGTTGGATCTGGAGTTCATGCGGCACATTGGACAGGGGATAATGCTGCAACATGGGATGATCTCTGGTACACCATACCTACAATGTTAAATTTTGGATTGTTTGGAATCCCCATGGTAGGTGCTGATATTTGTGGTTTCTCAAATGACACAACAGAAGAACTCTGCAATAGATGGATTCAACTTGGTGCATTTTATCCTTTTGCTAGAGATCATTCTGAAAAGGGTGCAAATCGTCGAGAGCTTTACTTGTGGAAGTCTGTAACAGAGTCTGCAAGGAAAGCTTTAGGTCTGCGATACCGCCTTCTTCCATATATCTACACGCTATCTTACGAAGCTCACACCAAAGGATCTCCAATTGCAAGGCCTCTGTTTTTCACATTCACCCATGACATTTACACATTGGGCCTCAGCACCCAGTTTCTTTTGGGAAATGGGGTTCTAGTTTCCCCTGTTTTAAAGGAAGGAGCAAGGACTGTGGATGCTTATTTCCCAAAGGGGACTTGGTACAGTATGTTTAATGTTTCAGATTCTATACAAATGGAAACAGGTTCAAATGTAGGGCTTCAAGCTCCACTAGATACCATCAACGTTCATGTATATGAAGGGACTATATTGCCTATGCAAGAAATGGGTATGACAACTCGAGAAGCAAGAAAAAGCCCATTTAGTTTGGTGGTGGCAATGGGTAGCAGAACGGAAGCATATGGAGAGTTATATTTGGACAATGGATATGATTTGGAAATGAAGTTGAAGAATGGCAAATCAAGTTTTGTCAAGTTCCATGCAAATCTTGAAGAGGAAGGTCTTCGGATCAGATCAGAAATCGAAATGGAGAAGTTTGCAATTAGGGAGGGATGGATTCTTCAGACAGTTACAGTTTTGGGAATGGAATCTTCTTTTAATCATTACAATGAAACTGCCCCTAGCGCTACTGTTTCTGTGCATAACATTAGAGAGGATCAAAGAATCTCAAAGCTGAGAGTTATTGTTGATGGAAACTCTCTTCTTGTGTCAAATATTTCTCTTCTAATAGGAAAGAAATTTGAGCTGACTATTACATGGAAGAAATAGTTAAGCAAACTATGCCTAACTCGCATAGTACTAATCTTTTCTGTTCAGAATGATCAAGTGTAATAAGGATCATTTGACTGGGTGACCTATTTTTTAAGCAGTTTTTCTAATTTAAGCTTGATCTTCTGGCGTACTCTCTATGCATGAAACATAGAAAAGATAGGAATAAAAAAATCAAGAGTGATGATATTGATGAAAGAAGCCCCACATATAATTGATAATATGAAATAAATATAATTCATGTGAAAGATTTACGAAAAATCGCTTCAGACTTTAAAAAGGTTTTATTGGTGAAATATATTATAGAGGATAAAAATGTAGCTGTTGATTGATTATGCAGCATTTTGGATGCAGAAATTAATTATTAATTAAAATTTTAAACATGTAGTTGTTAAATTTTAAGAACAAGAGCTCTGTTCGAGCAGAAGTCCCTGCCTACTGTGGAAGTAGAAGGAAATAAATTATGAGAATGAGCCATCTGCAGAGAGTAACTCCACGAATTGGGTAGGAAACAGTTAGACAGATTTGTGAAACAGAATATTGCAGGAAACAGAAGCTAGTACTTTTTTTAATGAATATTGAGTTCAAAAAGTGATAGAAAATACTACTGATAATTATGTATCAACCATAGCCATTTATATTTGATTCAAATGAAGAGAAATCCCTGAACATTGACAAGCATTGTATACTAACACATATCATTACCACCAAACTATTGTATGGCTGTAAATATATTAGATGTCAAATCTGTCAGGCATTCATTCTAGAGCTGTAAAAACCATGTTTGAGGAAATGACAAAACATTTTTCCAACCAATGGTAAACATTGGTTATTTAAAAAAAAAACTCAGTCACAGGCTTTTTTCAAAGATATTGTAATATATAAAAATGCACAGAACTAATTCTATTTCAATCAAAATGCAGTAACATAGTTGAGATGAATTGCATGTTTTTTTTCTGGAAACTTGGAAAGCCACAAATTTGAAACAGGTTAGTACAAGAAGCATTGCAAGTGCAATATAATGATGGATTTTATAAGAGCAGCATAAACTATCAAAACTCTGTTTCAGATTACAACTTCTTAAGAAATAGAGAAAATTATTATTGATGAAGTAGTATCAAGAAGCATTGAAAGTGAGATATAATGGTGGATTTTGTAACATCAACATAAACTGTCAGAAGTCTGTTTCAAATTATAATTGCTTAAGAAATAGAGAAAATTACTCTTGCCCAAGAATTAGTATTAATGTCTTAAAGATTTCTTACCTGCAATTGCTTCTTTTATGAGTGTTTGGCTTAGAAATCTAGTAACATTCTCCAAGTTAACATGATTGCAAATCAAATTTGGGCCTCAAGAAGGTGTGAGGAATCTCGTAAATAGTTACAATGTATAAAATATGTAGTTCATATTATATTTTTAAATTATATGGAAGTCCTAATATAATTTGCATTGATAGGTATAGAAAACAATTTTCAAATTTTAAATTGAGCAGTTATCATTTCCTAATATTTAACTAGAGCCAATAATAAGTAATGCCAAAATAAAGAAATAAAGATAAAGAGATCTATTAGATTTCCACAATCCATATTAATGTTCGATTGGATTATGTAGTGAATTTTTTCATCAACGTTTCGGATCATACTACATGATCCATCATCAGGATGCTAGAGATAAAAGATCATGTTCTTTTATCTCTAGCATCCTGATGATAGATCATGTAGTATGATCCGAAACGTTGATGAAAAAATTCACTACACAATCGGATCCAGAAACTAATGTGAACAAAGATAAAGAGATCAAACGCTAAAATGAAAAAGGGCATGAAATAAACTTCAAACTAATTGTGCTTGAGGCAGATGACCCAAAATAATTTTTGGAAATGTTGCACATAGAGGTGAAGAAAAAATTAGGTTTTTACTTCTCTATTTCCATTTGCATTGTCTATGACATGCAGAGTGGGAGAAAGATCTTGTAGATTCTAGTAGTATTTCTTTTAGGATTTTTAGGTTTATATAAAAGTAGTTATTTTTTCAAATCAAAGTGTATTTAAAAGATTTTACATTTTTTAAAAATCAAATATAAAAAGGCAACTCTTAGAAATTATTACTTGCATTTGTAAGTTTTCATTCTATGTACACAACATCATCATAATTGAATTATATTTGTTTCCAATTTCATATTTAAATGATGAACTATCAACATTCTCCAATATTGAAGTCAATTGTAAATTAAATATAAACAGTAGAAACAAATTTTAAAAATAAAATATATAGAAAATACTTTACATTTTCAAATATATATGAAAAATATACCAATATCCCTACAAATATATAATAAACATACTAAATGACAAAGTAAAAGAATGTCCTTAAACAAATAGAATCTACATGTAAAAAACCAACATCACAATTTATAAAATATAAGTTTTAATTTTATATGAATATCCCTATAATAATGGAACTATATTTCTTCCTATCCTATGTTTAAATTAGAAGATTTAATCAAAGACAAACATATCAAATCAATTTTGTAGAGGAAAGATAGAGTGTATACTGATAAAAAGTTGTATGATCTTTCAAGTGTTAAAAGGAAAAGACTCCAAAATAACAAATAACATGTTGGCTGTTCAAGCTTTACCATGTATTCGTGAAAATTTATATGATTTCTTAAATTATTAATAAATTGTAAAAATTTATTATAGACAATATAGTATACTTTATAATATAAATATATGTTATTTTAAAATATTTATGATAAATATATAAAATAGAATATATAAATTTTAGAAATTTGTTAAGTAAATTAAAAAAGTTTGTAAATATTATATTAGTATAGACAAAAATTTATAATTTATGATATTAGTATATGTTTCTATATTTTTTATTTAGAATCTTTTAAATCTAAAAAAACTTAATATTAATTATTCACAAATTTCTTTTAACAATCATATGACAGGTGACCATCAAATTCTAAGCCTCAAGATAAGATGTATATATAAACCATACACAATATAAGATAATGAATACATAAAAGAAAACCATCTCCAAACTAACAATAAAACAATTTTAAAACACTGATTAAGATTATTGATCTTTTATTATTAGGCTAAGTTACACATCTATTTCACATCTAATTTCCTAATTTTATGGAGTATTGGCACTGCTTTTACTATGTGAGGTGCTAAATTTTCGAATTGCTTTACGGAAAAGTGTAGGAAAAAACAGCATAAACTTCTATTTGGCAAATTTTTCAGCTCATAAAATTATAGCCGAAATATTGGAAATAAAACGATACAAAAAAGTGATCAGCAAATAAATGTTTTGAAAACAACATTAGGTATCAGTAAAGAGAGACTGTATTGCAGTGCTGAATAAGAAACATTACTGATTGTGACATAACCAACTTTTAAGAAATCTTTAAGTTTGTTTAGAATAGAATCTTGAACATTTATTTACATGAATTTCTGAACAGCAAAAAAAACTATTTTATAAATTGTCAAAAGATTTAAATTTAAAGAAGAAGAGAAAAAGTGGCAATATTTATGAGAAAAAATAATTCAAATAGACACATTTACAATGATGTTGGTAAGGGAAATGCACTTAGGCATTTCCATTGTTGGGGCTGTTCAAGCTTTACCATGTACCCAGTTTGTTTCGATGCCAGCTCTGAGAGTCAAATGGGAAGGCTTGAAATTGAACGCTGGCGGAAGTGGTTGTGATCACAGACGCTTCATGTCTGCTAATCTGCAGGAGGCGAATGCATTTCTTTTCTCTTAATTGATCTGATATAGCTATAAAATCTAATGCTAAAGTTATCTTGTTGGTACGCACAGTGGCAGGTGACAGTGGGACGTACGAAAGCAGGCTGTGAGAGCTGCAGTTTGTGCGTTGAAGTGAAAGACAAGTAAAATCCTTCTTGTCCTTCGGATCTGTGCAGAAATAATGACATTCTGTCCTGTTTTAGACATGCGCAAATTTGAAAAAGAATTAATTTTTCAATCTACCTTCAGACAAACAATGGTTTTTAGTTAAACAATTTATAGCCGAAACATTGAACAGTTCTTAGAAATCTAGATAGCACGCCCATTTAATATAAACCAAAATAAATTGGAAAAACCAAAAAAACCCCTCAAATTCATCAAGACAAACAAGACCCAAACAGAAGCTTTAAAAAATGGTCTAAAACACCAACTATCGGTGAAGGAGTAAGGGGCAATCCAAATTAGCCCCCATCCATTCTCATAAAAATCCGAATGTAACCCACTTTTTAAAATACCCACACAATATAATTAAGATTTTCACAATGCATCTCTCATTCTTTGCATAATAAAACCAGGAGAGGAAAACACTGCAAAGAGCCCTCATACAACCTATCCACCACAAATTGCAGCTCTGTAAAGTGCCAAATGGTTGGTTTTCTGGTCACTGTGTTTGGAAGGCAGATTTCCTAGTCATAGGCGATACATCCAACCGTAATGTGCCTGTGGAAAGGAAGATAAACCAAGGTAGCCGATGACCTGTATTTACTGACAAAATTTATCAATGTCATTAATTCATCTCTATCTCTTGCTTTTTACGGTGTACGTGAATAACAAATACAATTAAATGACATCTATTCATAGATTTTTTTGGTTATTTTTGAATCGAGAAAACAATTAAAACCCCAGGGAAAAGGGCTGTGACCAATAAGAAAATAGGAATTAATATACATAAATCAATTTTAAAATTAAAACTTTTCAAACATTAGAATCTTATATTTGTTTAGATATATAAATTAATAAATAGAGACAACTGAAAACATTAGTTCCCTGCCTATATATAGGCAGAGACTAATAATTATGTTTTCAAAGTGTATTCAGAATGTTGGATGCATTTAGCTGTATAGAATTCATTTTTGAGGTATATTGTTGGCATTATAATAGAAGCATAATAGAAAAACATATTCTTGAAAAAAAACAGTTATCAAAGAAAATGTCAACAGAAAAATAGTTAAGTACATATTTACTAAACCTTACAGCAGTTCAGATTAAAAAAAACCATTCACACAATCCACCGTACAACAATATACCAACTAACATTATATTTGTAGATAAAAGGGCTTAACAAAGTCTTGCCACAATACTAATTCATAGCAAATCCATCTTCAATCCCTTCCCCTGAATCTACAAACATTCAGTTTAATATATCTTTTTTTTGGTGCTCGCAAAGACACCAACTCTTAATAGAACTTTTTTAACTTTCTATTTTCAGTAACCACATTGCAGCAGTTCTTAATAGACTGGGTCACTAAAAGCTATTTCTAAAATAGAAAAAACAGTTAAAATTGTCTCTTACTTAATAGGAGTTACTTTGTGGTCAAATTCCATTTCAATTATTTTCCCCTTTAATGAAAATTCTTGGTTCGAAGGTTATTTGTATAAAAACAATTTTTTAACTAATTAAAACACTAGACAATTTAAAAGTTTAATTGTCTAATTATTACATTATTTTGTGATGTAGGATTGTTTTTTAATTCTAGGATGCGATTACATGAAACATCTAAGAAAGATTTTGGAATAGATGGTAGAGCCATTCTTTTGATTTGAAGAATCTTTCTTGGATGTTTGATCTGATCCTATCCAAGATATAATACTTGTCTCATATAATGTCACAAAAGATTCCCAATATGTATCAAAGAGAAACCTATCCAGTCTCTAGTTGATATGCTTGTGAAACCTCTCCTTCTATTTGTCCATGTGAAGATACTATTTTTTGGTACCACATCCCTCAACAAATTTTGCTGCTCAAAATTTTGAAATTTAGTCTCCACTTGTTATATATGTGAGTCAAACCTCCATTATGTAAAATTTGTCGCTTGACCACTACAATTATTTTTTCCACTTAATGTTCAAGCATCTTCCATTTAATTTACAAGTGGTAATTTTAAAACTCCTTCGTTCATGGTCATAACAACTCAATATGCTTACACTTGCTAGTGCTCAGCTTCCATAATTAGATTCATACCTAGACCTAGACCTAGACCTAGACCTAAGCCTCAAAGGTTACTCTTGATGACCCTACCTACATATCCTTTCATGGGAAGTTATAGGCTTCATAGTTCGCACTCAGAGAGAGTTTACTCTCTCCTCCTAATGAGATCCCTAATCTCTTGTAAACCATGACTGTTAATTAAGTAAATCTATGAACTTAGTCCCATCACAATAAAAAAGATATCCATTATCATTGGGTGCCAATTTCATACCATCATTTTCAATCATTAGTTGTACCAACTTACACATATGCATAGGGTTCATATCATAAATCACACACATAGTGATTATCTTGAGCATACATCACATATACACAAAGGACTATCTTATACACATCACAAGTACACAAGCTAACTAGCTCGTACACATCACATACACGGTTAGTAGCTCCAACATACAACACAAGACAATGGTGACTAGCTCATACTTTAATCACAAAGACAACAGTGGATAGCTCATACAAGCATCACAATTAAAATAGTGATTGGATCATATACAATGGCTAACTATCTCGTCCATAGTGCATCCTAGACATAAAAGGAATGTTGGTGCATTGCACACTACACCATGGGTCTTGTTCATTTTCCTGATCTTTTGCACCAATGGATAATTGAGAAGAGGACACGGTGTAATATCACATACTACACTAGGGTTTTTCCTCAACCCAACAAGGTCAAGAATACCATTAGACAACCAAGAAGAGGATTTAGCATGCATCTCATACTACTCTATGGGTCCATCTTCGATCCCAACCTATATATCCAAAAGTAGTGGACCAACCTAGCCCAGTAGATTATGATTTCAATCGCCTATAGGCCACTAGCAACAAGACTATCCAACCTGAGAAGATGTAGCTTCCAACATATACCACTTGGTTACTTTAGTGATAATGTCAACTATCTTCTTCACAATCTCAAGTAACATTAGGTATCAATCATCCCTATGCTATAGGTGACTACCAATGAACCCTGTTGATACAACATTTAGCTCTAGTTGCCAATATCTACATGGTAAGGTAACGCCCCATGCAACTATTAGTGTATCAAATCCTTGATAGCCTCTAGCAATCCTTCACCTTCGTGAACTAGGTGAATGTTGGCTGATCCAAAAAATACAATAGTATCTCTAAGCATCTGTCATCAACATGGTCCAATGACAACCTGCTAACTATTACCATATCATATCCAAGGTATTTATGAACAACTTCACCTCTGTGAACTAGGTAAATGTCAAATAGACCCTTTTGATAGCCTACATATCCATCATTGGCATGGTCCAATGACTTCCTAACATTGCATAAATATCCTAGTGATTCACACTTGTGAGGGTCATATATAACAAGATTCATAGTACTAATTAAAAGGATAAGTAAATGGTGATCAAGAAATTTAGGAATCTATAGTTCTAGGATCAATTTTATCAAACACATAACAATTCCATAGAACCAACACAATAAGGTATTGACTCAAAATTTACCCTTAAACTATAAGTTACTCAACCAAATTCACTTTTTTTATCTTTCTATTCAAAGCATATTATGTACATTTGACACAAGGGAGGATGGGGAGAGGGGCCAAAGGCATACCCTAACCAGATCCACCTTGCAGAACAACACGCAGAAGAAACAACAAACAACAGTGAGAGAGAGAATGCAAATCTTTCATATATTATCTTCAATTTGATTCATACATGCCAGGCTGTAAGGCCTTCCTGATTTAGGCCAGATATTACAATTAAGTATAGAAGTCCTCAAACATGCGAGGATCTACCAACAATCACTAATCTTGTATCTTATATCTCCAAACTTACTTCTCCAATACTTCCCCAATACCTCCCCCTAAATTCTAACCCAACAACTACATTTATACAAGAGGCTACTGAATCAAGTCAAGCTTCAGATCCACAATCAATGAAAGGGACAACCAGATCTAGGTCCACACGCTTCCCAATGATGGATACCAACATTAAATCTGTGATCGTAAATAAATGCACAAGTCAGCCTCAAAGAAATCCAAAACAAACAACTCGGTAAGAAAGGAAACTAAGCGCCAGACAAGCATCGTCAAGCGCCAGGGAATTAACCGAGTGCCAGGGAATTAACCAAGCACTAGAGAGATGACCGACCAACTCAGTCAACAAAGGAAACCGAGAAACACTGAACCAACTCAGTCAAAGAAGGAACTAAGCAACACAAACAAACTTCAAATATGTTTTTGGTGACACAGGATTGCCAAGGACCCAAGATGCTCCTGCATCAGACACAAGGAGTTATTTGAGAATGATTCTCCAAATCATGAAACAAGTATGATCTGAGCTGCATCCAACTCAGACTGTGAAATCCATGAACTATCTTCAATTAGTCTATTCTTCCATTTTACCAGATATTCCATATACTATTTGCCTCTTGTACTTCTGCCAATTCTTTGCTCCAAAATCTGCTCAACCTCTTCATTCTGCTTCTTAGGATAATTCATCGGTACTGCCATGTCTTCATCAGGTTCATGATACTCATACAAATCAACAATGTTGAAAATAGGTGGTATATCCATGTCATTAGGTAACTCAATCTCATATGCATTTTCACTGTCAAATGTCCTCAAAATCTTGCAAGGGCCAAACTTCTTCATTTTCAGCTTCCCATATGTTCTAACAGGAAATCTGCCTTTCTTCAAATGAACCATCACTTCATCACCAGCATCAAAAGTCTTATGTCTCCTTGATCTATCAGCTCTGCCTTTGTATTTCTGATTACTCTTTTCCAGCTTATGTTTCACATCTTCATGCAATGTTTTCATGTACTCAACAAATTTTACTCCTTCAACACTTCTCTTTCTTTCATCAGCAATATCCCTCAAATCAGATATACCTCTCGCTCGTATGCCATTTATAGTTTCAAAGGGTGTTTTTCAGTACTCTTATTCACTGAATTATTGTATGCAAACTCTGCTTGTGCCAACACAGAATCCCAATTACTTGGTGTGTCTCCAACTAAACATCTCAAAAGATTTCCCAAACTTCTATTCACAACTTTTGTCTGTCCATCGGGTTGTGGGTGAAATTTAGAACTATATTTTAACTCGGTGCCAAACTTTCTCCAAAGGGTCTTCCAAAAGTATCCAACAAATTTACTGTCTCGGTCAGAGATAATACTCCTCAATAATCCATGCAATCTGACAATTTCCTTATAGAAAAGATCTATTATATGTACTGTATCTGATGTCTTTCTACAAGGTATAAAATGTGCCATTTTAGAAAATCTATCCACAACAACAAATATAGAATCATTACCTCTTACTGTCTATGGTAAGCCAAGAACAAAATCCATATTGATGTCAATTCAAGGTTTCTTAGGTACAACAATCGGTGTATACAATCCAGTATTCTGACTTACTCCTTTTGCAACTTGACAAATTCCACAACTTTTCACAAATTTTTGAACATCTTTATACAAGTGTGGCCAAAACTATTTCTCCTTAATCAAATTCAATGTTTTATCAACACCAAAATGTCCAGCCAAACCACTACTATGTTTCTCCTTTATCAAATTAGTTCGCATTGCTCCTCTCAGTATACACAACTGAATACCTTTAAACAACATACCTTCTTGAATAAAATATTCTTCCCATTTAGTACTCGGTTGATCTTGAATAGGTGCTCTACACTTTCTCCATGGCTCAGAAAAATCAGGATCAAATTCATAAGAATCTCTCATGTCATCAAAGCCAAGAACTTCAATTTTCATCTCGGTAATCAAGGATCTTCTTCTACTCAATGCATCAAAAACTCGGTTAGTGACTCCACTCTTATGATTTATCACAAATGTATAACTCTGCAAATACTCAACCCACTTCATATGTCTCTGATTCAACTTATTCTAACTACCTAAATACTGTAAAGCCTTACGATTGGTATACAAAACAAATTTACTCGGTGTCAAATAATGTTTCCATTTCTTCAGTGTTTGAACAATAGCATAGAATTTTTTATCATACACAGAATATTTTCTTCATACATCATTCAACTTTTCACTAAAGAAAGCAATAGGTTTACCTTCTTGACTCAATACAGCTCCTATTGCACTTCCACTTGCATCACATTCCACTTGAAATACCTTATTGAAATCAGGCAATGCCAAAATAGACAATTCAGCAACCTTTTGCTTCAAAGTCTCAAAACTTTTATCAGCTCCATATGTCCACTTGAATTCTCTTATCTCCTCTCATAGTCTCAGTCATAGCATTACAAATTGAACTGAAATTCCTAATGAACTTTCAGTAAAAACTTGGCAAACCATGAAATGATCTTACCTCACTAGCATTCACAAGTGTAGGCCAATTCAAAATAGCTTCAACCTTTTCAGGGTCCATTTTCAAACCATTAGTTGAAATCACAAATCCCAAATACACAATCTCCTCTTTCATGAATGAACACTTTTTCAGATTTCTCAGCAACTTTTCTTCTTTCAACCTCTGCAATACTTGTTTCACATGCAACAAATGTTCTTATGTGGTCTTACTGAATATCAAAATATCATCAAGATATACAATCACAAACTTATCCAAGAATTTCTTCAAAACTTCATTCATCAACCTCATAAAAGTACTCGATGCATTAGTTAAACCAAAAGGCATAACCAACCACTCATACAAACCTTCTTTTGTCTTGAAAGTAGTCTTCCATTCATCACCTTCTCTGATTCTGATATGATGATTTCCACTTTGCAAATCAATTTTGGTAAAATACTTTTCTCCATTCAAACTGTCCATTATGTCATCCATTCTCGGTATAGGAAACCTATATTTCACTGTTATCTTGTTGATTGCTCTAGAATCAGTACACATTCACCATTCTCCATTCTTCTTAGGTGCCAATACAATAGGTACTATACAAGGACTCAAACTTTCTCTGATCAAACCTTTATGCAACAATTCTTGAATCTGTCAGTTCAATTCCTGATTCTCATTAGGTGTCAACCGATGTGGTGCCTTATTTGGTAAACTAGCTTCAAGGATTAGATCCATGCAATCATCAATGCTTCTCTTTGGTGGCAAACCATCGGGTACATATCAGAAATGATTTCACTCTACTCGGTGAGTAACTTATCAATCTCCTCAAGGACACTATCCTCTATTTTCTTACTCAGTTTGTTAGGAATCACAGCAAAACATACATCATTCTTTTTCAAATCCTTAACAAACTTTCTTCCTTCCATCAAGAATACTTTAATAGATGTGCAAACATTACTAATAGGTTCTTCAATCAAAGGTAACAAGATTTGTCTTCTCTCATCAGCCCAAATAGTATGTTTATGCAATCTCCCATCATATATAGCATGTCTATCATATTGCCAAGGTCTACCCAATAAAATATGACAACAATCCATAGGCATGATGTCACATAACACCTTATCATAGTACTTTCCAATTTTCAAATTCACATAACATTGTTCACTTACCAAGAGTGTATGCTCATTTTTAATCCATGAAATTTGATAGGGCTTCGGATGTTCCAACCTTTTCAATTGCAACTTTGTGACCATTTCCTCAAATGCCAGATTCTCTGAGCTATCACTGTCAATGATTACCTTCCAAACTTTGTCTGAAACTCTACATCTAGTCTTGAACAAACTTTTCCTTACCAAATCTTCCTCATTACTTTCACTCCAAAGTGCTCTCCTTACCATCAAGTTATTTTCCTTCTCAGGTTCATTCAGTAACTCTTCTTGCACCAAAGTATTTATGTTGTTACCAACCTTGTTACTTACATGTGTACACTCAAATGATCTATGTCCTCCACAATTGTAACAAGTTCCTCAAAAACCACCTTTGTTATAGCCACCTCGATAGTTACTGCCTCTGCATCTAGCTGAACTTTCACCTTTCCACTTGGTCTTGCCTTTATCTAGATTTGTCTTTTCACGTTCAGATCTACTATTTTCACCATGAGATCTACCTCTTCCTATAGGGAATCTACCACCTCTACCTCTTTGTCTTTGCTCATATCTCTTGTTCAATTTCTCCTTAGCTTTCAATGCAAATTGATAAGCCTCTTCAATGTTCTCCAATTTGACCAAACTGATTTCTTCTTGGATTGAAACTCTCAAACCATTTAGGTATCTAGCAATTCTTTCCACATCATCTTCATCATGTCCAAATCTGATATCTAATCTATAGAATTCCTCAGTATATTCTTTTACCGAGCTATCTTTCTGCCTCAAACTTTGCATTCGCCTAACTAGGTTAATATGATAATCACAAGGTAATAACTTTCCTTTCAACTTATTCACCATTTTATTCCATACCTTGATTTTGTCTTTCCCTTTCCTCTTTCTATCTAGCTACAGATGTTCCCACCACAAGGATGCATGACTTTTCAACTGTGTGCTTGTAATTTTCACCTTCTTTTCCTCAGGTACATTCTCATATTCAAAGTACTTTTCCATCTCAGTGATCCAATCAACCAATTTATCAGAATCTAATTTTCCACTATACTCAAGAAGCTTAAAGAGTGGTGTAGACTTCAGACTTGTCAAAGCCTTCAAGAATCTTTCCTCACCTTGATCCATCATAGGTGCAGGTTCTACACCACCTTGTTCTACATCAATTTCATCATCACTAACATCTTCAAGATGTATTCCTCTTCTCTGGGCTATTTCAACAGCTTCTAATCTAGTAGCAAGTTGTCTCAACATGTCTGCCAATCCTCGATCTACATCTCACCTCCCATGAACCATCTTGAAAACCCTCTACAATTGCAGGTCAGATCGCAATTTGCTACCCCAAAAATAATTCAATTAGGGCTTCACAAGAAGGAACCTTCAAACATAGATTTGCAAACCTAGATCCAGATCTCAGCTCGCTTTGATACTACCTGGCGCAAGAGAGGATGGGGAGAGGGGCCAAAGGCATACCCTAACTAGATCCACCTTGCAGAACAACATGTGGAAGCAACAATAAACAACAGTGAGAGAGAGAATGCAGATCTTTCATATATTATCTTCAATTTGATTCATACATGCTAGGCTGTAAGGCCTTCCCGATTTAGGCCAGATATTACAATTAAGTACATAAGTCCTCAAACATGTGAGGATCTACCAACAATCTCTAATCTTCTATCTTCTATCTCCAAACTTACTTCTCCAATACTTCCCCAATACCTCCCCCTAAACTCTAACCTAACAACTACATTTATATAAGAGGCTACCAAATCAAGTTGGCCTTCAGATCCACAATCAATGGAAGGGACGACCAGATCTAGGTCCACATGCTTCCCAATGATGGATACCAGCATTAAATCCATGACCATAAATAAATGCACAAGTCAGCCTCAAAGAAATCCAAAATAAACAACTTGGTAAGTAAGGAAATCGAGCGCTAGACAAGCATCACCGAGCTCCAGGGAATTAACCAAGCACCAGAGAGATGACCAACCAACTCGGTCAACAAAGGAAACCGAGCAACACCGAACCAACTCGGTCAAAGAAGGAACTGAGCAACACAAACAAACTTCAAATATGTTTTTGGTGACATGGGATTGCCAAGGACCCAAGATGCTCCTGCATCAGCATTAAATGTAACTTATTAAGTTTCCTTAACTTTATCATAACTATGTACTACCTATTTTGGCCTTATCTGAAGCCTACTAAAGAGGGAAGATCAAACAAGTTAGGAGCAACCCAAATTCTAGAGTTATACCCCTAAACCCTCCCCTACAAAGTTGAAGTAATAGGGGTATCCTTCACCCAAGGACCACCTATGTACCCACTTCCAAATGGATCGAAGTCAAACGTAGTTATTCTCACTTGGTCTCTCAAGGATACCTACACATAGGTTCTCATTACCAACATTTCATTATATTGATAGAGGGGTTAGTCTTATCACTCAACACAAAATTACCATTATTCACACAAACCAATAGGAGACAATTTTCAAAAATCTTATAATTAGCTAAGTTTTGAACAATCACCCATCTTTATATCATCCATTTTGATATGCAAATGAAGTTCCTATATGTGATTCCTAATAGGAGATTGTGCTTAATGGAAAGTAAAAAAATCTAAATTTGATTCCCAATTTAATAAGCCATGATTATAAAATGTATATCTATGTTCAAACTTTACATGGATGCTTTACCACAATCAAACATAGATACTTCAAAATATTATTAAAGTAGAAGATCATCTATCATAAACTTATCTATATCATATATACCACAAACAATGAGCTATCGTAGTCTAATAAATGATATACATATATTTATTTCACACCATAATAGACATCCAACCTCTTATTATCTTAATCATATCACGACATATATCATAGGTATACATTTAATAAGTCCCGAAGGCATCACCGTGTGATTAAATATATATCATATAGTGTTGATTAAAACTATAATGATATTATAATCCCCATTTTATTGTATAGTAACCTTTTGAATCTCACTAGAAGAGAGCTACATATAGTCATATGTCATAGCTCATTGTGTTAACTAACCATAATGCTTATATCTATAAATAAGAAATAGTACTACTACAACAAAGCATAATCATTGTATGTCCCAATATGAATAACATTCAATTATGGTATTTCAATTATTAATACCAGAGTCATATGCACTTTTCATGAAGACATGATTCGTATAATTATGTTGTTCCATTTAATAAAAAAAAGTATTGACAAAATTCTACATGATTGACACGTTTTAATAAAGACTTGTGCTAAAATAGTTGAACCATCTTTATGCTCTTCTAAAATTTCTAACCATCTCATGTTTCTAAAGAATTTTCCTAACACAAAAATCCTGTAAACATTAGCTTCAATATAAATTTAACTTACAAACCAACATGGAACACATATAATGTTGAGTCATTTAATGCATGTGTACCCACTCTAGATTAGGTCCAAAGTATTCATATCTACTACAACTATGTAACAAGGTTAACTGTCATAACAAGGTTAGCAACATAGGCAAATATGGTTAAAGAGTTTATGGTTTTTACATCATCATAATCTTTTGACCCAAAAATCATGGTAATAAAGCTATGGGTTTATTATTAAATTATCATACCATTTTGTTTTCTACAATTTGAATGGTCTATGATGTAGTCTATAGTTCAGATTGTGATATTTTTGTTGGAAGTATAAGTGGGAAAGTAATACTGAGAGGGGGGGGGGGGTGAATTAGATATTACCTACTTTTATCCTTTTGATCTGATAAAGCTTTATGAATGACAAAAAAAACACTTGATCATAGTAAGCAACAAAACATATAAAGCAGCATACATGAAATTACTCATAACACCAAGATTTTGGTAACCCAGAAACCCTTGAAAGGTAAAACTGGGGTGGGCATGACACCCACAAATCTTTACTACTGTAACTTAATAAGTTTTGCCTGTTAAGGCTTACAAAATGTGATCAAATCATGATCTAGCCTGTGAAAGGTCTGCTCTATCAAAAGCTAAAAGACTTGTATAGTCTACCTTGTTCAAGGATTTATAAACTTACAATAAAGTAAGCACTCGGTAAAGAGATTTACAAAAAGTCTGCTAAAACTACTCGGTTAAGAGATTTACCCTAATACACGGGTCAAAATGTCTTAGTACCTGATCTTTCAGTTTGCACTAATATGTAGATTACAGATGTCCTCTTTACTTTATATTTTGATCTCTTCTATCTGATCTTTTCTTGATTCTGTCCTTTCACTGCTTAGCTCGGTCACTGAACTCTATCTGAATACTTCACTATTCTGAATATACTTCTTTGATCATTTTCTCATACTAATTCAATCTTATCTCTCTGATTCACACACTTATCTCTGATCTAGATCTTGCCCTTATATAACAACAAAAATGTTTTACCGTTTCAAGATCTATGGTTCAGATTTATTTCTATTGCCACCTAAACTATAAAATTTTTTGATTGGCTCTAGGTTTTACATAGGGATCAATGATAATAATATGGATGCGTAATTACCTCCGTAATTACCTCAATAGACAAAATACAAAACATTATTATCACCAAAAATGGTTTACCTCGATCATTGTGCCATTCCAAACTTGTATGTCAATTCTAGCTAACTCGGCAAAAGTTATTCCTGGCACTCGGCATTAACTATACTCGGCATCGATTGAACTTCTGTGTCACTCGGTAATCATTGATATATGTAACTCGGCAATAACTATACTCTCGGCATATTACAAACATAGTGACCATGACTTTACTCGGCAGTACTACTGCTCGGTAAGTATACAATACAAAACTCGGCCTTTACAAAATGACTCGGTCGCAGTGACGACCGACCATCATTGCCTAGATAAATGACTAAGTGTGAAACACTAATGGTCAACAAAAACTATAGAGATCTACAATTTTGAGTACTACAACTTCCAATTCATGTAAAATAATTTTTGATATTAATGATTAAAGTATAATTGACTTACATAACTTTCTGCAAGTTAATACGAATATTACTTTTTTAATTTTCTTAGAAAACAAATCTTAACCACAATGGTTAATTCAATAGAGATAATCATTATTTCCACACAAAATCTCATAATGCCAAATGGATAGTTGACATTTTTCTAAAGATTGCATCTACAATTGATAGATTTGTAGAGATTGTGTCAAGTTGTTAATATTGACATATAAGGCTCCATGCCAATAAGTTTTTAATGCCTTCAAAAATTTACCCTCTGAAACCAAATGGTAATTATTTTCTAAATCTAAACAAGGAAATCACCTTAAGCTAATGTTTGTGACAAGATTATCTTAAGTGCTTAATATGACTCGTAAGTATTCATTCTAAAGAAAACCACAAAGATAAGTAATAGAACTATATGCGTGCATGCGTGCATGTGTGTGTGCATATATAGATATAGATATAGATATAGATATAGATATAGATATATAGATATATATATATATATATAGATATATATATAGATATATATATATATATATATATATATATATATATATATATATATATATATCTATATATATATATATATCTATATATATATATATATATATATATATATATATATATCTATATATCTATATATATATCTATATATAGATCTATATATATATATATATATATATATATATATATATATATATATATATATATATATATATATATATATAATTTTTATGTCAAATGAAGCATTATAACATCACTAAAGTAAAATCAAGCACCCAAAACTATATAAGAATTGTGAAAAAAAAAACCACTTAAACGTGACTCCAAAATACTAAAGCTTTTGCTAAAAGAAATTCTGATAAACTCCAACAAAATATTTAAAGACTAACCTTTGAACTAGACTCAAAAACAAATATGAATCATGGGTTTTTCCTTCCACCATTTACATTCATTCTTCAATCACATTCTTTGAAAGTTTCCAAGCCTTTTGATAAATGGATTTGTGCATATCCTACAATTTGGTTACACTACATTATCAAGTCCACATGTATGTATTTAATAAAGCATTATAAAATTTATTACATGTGAGTACTATATAATTATATGAATGGTTCTCTCATAACTTATTGTGTATGTGCATTAGTTTACCACTAGACCATCAACGTTCAAACCACAAAGCGAAGGACATCAGGGCACTTTCAAAAAGGTATCTTTATTTGCATGTTAATTTGATTTACTTGATTATATTTAATTAATAAATGAATAAAAAACTAAATTAGTAGAAAAATTATGATAAAAAATGCAGAGTCAAAGCGTTCATACCAATGGTCACATTCCTTCACTCGCCTTTGCCATGACTTCACCGAGTCAACAAGTATATTTGTGTATTGCCTTAAATGTGTTGTTAGATAATACCAAACTAAGATAACTTTCAACAAAACAAGATAGATAAACACTTATGCTAAAACCATAAAGAAGAAAAAAAGCTTGCAAACCTCTCACAAACCCAAGTGTGAAGCCTTCTTTGTTGTGTAGATTTGGTCCAAGAGATTGGATGTGTGCTCAAATTGTGTTCAAGCTTCAAAGGATATGGTCTTGGAGTGATTTTGACATTATAAGGATGTATTTGATCTTTTTGGAGCTCTCAAATGGGCAAGATAACTTTGCATAAAAGGTGGATGGAAATGAAGGAGATGAGGGCTCATTTTAAAGGCAAGGGGAGGGGCGAATGAATAGTTAAGATCTAAACCTGAGGAAGGGTCAAGATGCATTTGAGAGAGACCACATGGATTGTGATTTCTCAATGCATCTCATTGTGACAAGTGTCAAAATGGGAGAGGTTGGAAGAAATGGGGGAATGTGACCATTTTGGGAGATGTGAGAGGGGACAAATGTGTAAGAGGAGGATGGAGTGTGTAAGGGATGTGTAAGAGCATTTAAGGTTGACATGAGGTGAGGGAATTGGGGGATTTGAGGATGTGACATGGGAGTTGACTTGGGTTGGGTTAGGATTTCTTAATCCATGGATTATGATTGTGCAAATACTTAGGAGGTGATTAGGCTTGGATTAGGAGGCAAGTGGGAAGTTTAGGAGGATGTGATGGGAGGAGAGAGAATGAGTGGAGGGGTTGGATTAGCTAATCATAGGTCATTAGATAATTAAGGGTGATTAGCATGTGTGAATGGGTTGGATTGAGTATGAACTCCATGTTAGGATTTTGGGATGGGTTTGGTTAAGGGTTAAAGTTAGGAGCCATGTGCTCAAATTGGATTAAATGCATTATTTAATTCCAAGTGGGAGGAAAATAGGGTTTTATGAATTAATTTAAATAGGGATATGTATCTATTTAAATTAATAGAGGAATGGGGATTTAATTAATTATCAGACTATAGGTTTGTCATTTATATAATTAATTGGACTATAGTTAATTAATTAAATTAATTAACTAGGGGATGACATAAATTAATCAAATAATAATATTTTATTAATAGAATGCCTTAGGAGAAAACTAAATAGGATTACTTAATTGTGTAATCAAATTTAGGTGTCTACAATATGTAATAAGCATTATAATTATTACATGTGAGTAGTACATTATATATATGAATGGTTTTCTTATAACTTACCATACATGTGCATTAGTTTACTACTGGGCCCTCGACATCGACATCACACATCGAAGGACATCATGGCACTTTTATTGAGGTACCATTTATTCATTAGCGAGGTTAAAAAATATAGGTATTCTTGATAACTACATAATACTCTTGTTGTTTTATTTTCAGTTGTTGACATCAAATACTCCACCTTGACCTAGTGTTTGTGACTCTCTAGATTGTGGGGTTGCTACAACTGTAGAAATTTTTAAAGCATTAACCGAGGTATGAAAGAGATTACTTAATTTTAATTGTTGTTTTAATGGTTTGTATTGAAATTTTTAATGATATTCATATATGTATTTTAATTATTATTTTAATCATTTTTGTAGGGACTTGCTAATCCAGATCGTCAATGTGTCCCTTTTGTGGATGAGCACAATGACTATTTGATAGTGGTAAGTGAATATTCTATTTGATGCCATTGTATAATTCAAATTTGATGTATATTAGTTATTGATGTTTATACTTTTTATTTTATCAGTTAGAGCTCCAAAAGAGTCTAGACAAGAGGATGAGTGAGCGAACTCGGAATACTACAATATCCACTACATCTCCATCCACATGACGATTAGAGACATCCCAAGATTTTTTTTCTTTCCCTTGCGGGAAAGGACTAGATTAGGGATATACATTGTATGCCTATATGGAATTATTGGACATATTTTTGCATATTGTATATGTGACATGTTCTACATCCATTTGGCTTTCAGGAAGCCAATTTAACTACATTGGATAAACTACATGTATGACATTATTGGACATATATATTTGGCTTCATGCCCTATGAATATTTATAGTTTAAGTTTTAAGTATGCAATTCATGTCTCATGTGTATTGATGTATACTACTTTCTGTTTATGTGGATGTCTTATGCTTTTTAGATTTCTTGCATGCCTTATATTTATTCTTGAATGTATCTATGTATACCATTACTATATGATTCATACTTTATGACAATATGTATGTTTCATTTCATACAGCTTTAGTACCACTACTTTCAACTCAAATGGTTTATGCAGAGGTTCATTCTTGATATACATGAATATATGACTATCTAACATAACATTTTCATAAGCAACACCATTCTTGAACAACTCTCACTATTCCAATTAACTAGCCCTTTTAGGCCAATTAACCCTACCTTCACTATTTGGGCTCAAAATCATAGACCTTCCAAAAAAATTCCCAAACAAATGATTTATTCAAATACCCTTTTCAAATCTTTACAACATATCCCAAAACCATCTATTACTCTTTTAGACCAGCCTCCACAAACACAAGCTTCCTCGTTGCTCAACTAGGCCTATTAAGCCACCTTTACAAAGGAACTCTCCTTTGATCATACAAGAAACACACAATACTTATTCTAGTCTATTAGATAGGTCCAAATTAGAAATAAAACACAACTTCAAACACCCACACACTCACCAAGTGCTCATTCTATCAAACCCTTTATTTTAGGCCTAATCATGAGGGTTTTAAGGAACTCACCCATAAAATCTTCGCCAAATATTAAAAACCACCCATACATAATTTTTATGACCTTCAATCACCATCCAAACTCTTACATGATGAAGGCTAATCCATTTTCACACATTCACCACTCCTAACCATCAACTTTGGTTCGCAAATCATCATTTTATCGCCTAGGGCATTATCTCATCTCTTTGAAACTTAATATTTTCTCTAAAAACAATTGGACATTGAAGAGGAAATTTTCAACTATCTATCCCTCCATTTGTGTAATTTTCCCATGGATATTTTAAGAGAAATTCACAAATCTCAAGCAATACCTCTGTATATGAGGGTTTTAGACAATTTTGAAAAAATTTCCTCTAACTTTCTTTATCTACCACAGAAGCACCTAAAACCAATTGAAAATCAAAGATAATTCACCCTAATTTACATCCATGAAAATATTTTATCCAAACTATGAATTCAACATGTGAAAGAAGAAAAAATAAAAATAAAAATAATGTCTTGATTTACAAGAAATAAGAAATTTTCATTATAAATTTCTTCAAAAGTCCAATCTCAGCAATCTTTGTTCTATTAGGAATAGTCCCAAGAGATAACTAAGAGGGGGGGGGGGGGGGGTGAATCACTTATCTACAAGATTCAATTGTTTATCGAATTAAGTATAGAAGAATAGTAAGCATAAACACAATATGAGAACACTTTACACAACACCACAATTTTGGTTACGGGGAAACCCAAATAGGTAAAAACCCCGGTGGGAATTAGTACCCACTATAAACTACACTAGAGTATTATGATCCCTATTAGAAGATATTACAACCCTGTTAGGAGTCTTTTACAATTAACCCTGTTAGGGGTGAGGACACACTGTCTAGGAGCACACTGCTAAAAGGGGTGAAGGCTGCAACCTTGTGTTTAATAGATACACACTATATCTAGATCTTGGTGAATTGTGATTAGACCTACTATCTTGATCAGTTCCAATGAATAGTATACACTCTCTACTTTGTCACATAGACCTTCTACTGATGGCTCAATACTTCGCACCTTCTACTCTGCTCTTATCTTTCAACTATTTGCCATACTTAGCGATCGCAACTTGATCGACTATAAGTATATTTCTCCAAATGATATAATCAAGTCACCCTATTAGAACTTCCTTGAAATCATATTAGAGAAACAATGTAACTCTCCAATAACATCTCAGTCGGCTATACTAAGCACACAACACAAATTAGGACCACGTAACTCCATATGAGTAAATGCGTCGCTTCATACTGTTGGCTCAACCAAATTAACTGATACATTCTTCTTATACTAGATTACATCATGCGCTCTTAATCAAACATTCTTAACTCTTATCCAAACACTAATCCAAGCATGTATATCAAAATGATAGGCACAACTACTACAATAATAAAAACAATGTCGGCTCCATCTAATAAACTCAGAAAACTGTAACTGACTACTGGAAACTTCATAACTCAACCTGTACTACATATCTAACTTTGCATCAATGAAAACAACATCATACACATGTCTAAAATATAAATATAAATGCACAAGGCTCCATTACAACCATACTGCAAATCACATACAAAACTCTTCCTGGGACCTATCAGGAACACTCATTGATACAAACAACTGTATTACTGTCTTCACTCAGAATCAACCTTTGCATCTATGATTTCATGCTAATAACATATCTAGGAAACATATGCTCAAGGCTCTCTCCATCAGGCTTCCATACATGTTTCTTATCATATATTGTCATCAATGACAAACATACAGTCAACACTGGCTTGTTGGCAAATCTCCAACAATCTCCCCCTTTGGCATTGATGGCAACATATGGAATGAAAAACACCACCAATCCAAATGTACAATTATTTTATAATATTCTCCATTTCCTCAAAAAAACTCCCCCAAGAATGAATCCTCCATCTCTTACTGTTTTGTTTCTTCTTGCTAAATACTCACTCCCCCTTTCTACAATTCTTTTATAACATTCTCCATTTCCTCAACAAAACTCCCCCATACTTCATACTCCTCAATTGTATATAGTCTTTCTTTTTGTATTATTTTTCATGACTATATATACTCCCCCTTTGACATCAATGGAAAAGGGTCCTAAACAATTAAGCACCGGTACTACTCTTGAAGTAGAGTAGTCAACCATTCATCAGTCACTGAGGACTAATGCACTCCTGCAAACTCTAATCAGATTCAAGGAAGGGAATTACTCCCATCTTCTCCCTGAGATACTCAAATGTATCCTTAGGTAAAGGCTTTGTGAATATGTCTGCTAGGTGATCTTTTGTGCTCACATAGTCCAACTTCACTTCTTTCTTTGCTACTTTCTCTCTTAGGAAGTGGTATTTTATCTCAATGTGTTTTGTCTTTGCATGCATCACATGGTTATTTGACATATTGATAGTGCTAGTGTTATCACAATGAATAACAATAGGATAATCAATCTGAATTCCAAAATATTTTATCATCTGCTTGATCCACACAATTATAGAGCAATTTAATGCTACTGCAACATACTCTACTTCTACCGTGGACTGAGAAATATAATTTTTCTTCTTACTTGTCCAAGTGACAAGTCTATCTCCAAGAAATACTGCTCCTCCTGAGGTACTCTTTCTATCATCAATGCAACCTGCCCAATCTGCATCTATATATACATGAAGCTCTACATTCTCTGAATTAGGATACCATAAACCATAGTCTATAGTTCCTCTCAAGTATCTAAATATCCTCTTTACTGCCATGAGATGACTTTGTTTAGGATCTGCCACAAATCTTCCAACAATACCAACTGTATTGGAAATATTAGGTCTAGATTGAGTAAGATAGATTAGTTTACCAATCATAGACTTATACAAGGTCATGTCTACTATTGCTAAATCATCTTCTTTTGAAAGCTTGCATCTTGTTATCATAGGGGTACTTATTGGCTTGCAAGCATCCATCTTGAACTTCTTCAGTATCTCTTTCACATACTTAGACTGAGTAATGAAAATACCTTTGTTTTTTTGTTGCACATTCAGTCTCAAAAAGTACTTGATAGGTTTAATCATGCTCATTTCAAATTCACTCTGCATTTGTTTAGTAAATTCTACACTAAGCTTGTCATTACCACCAAAAATAATGTCATCAACAAATATAGAAACTAACAATAGTCCATGTGTTTCTCTTATGAATAAATTACAATCTACTGCTCCTTTCTTGAATCCAACCTTAGTCGAGTAACCATCTAGTCTTTCATAAGATGCTCTAGGGGCTTGCTTAAGTCCATAGAGGGTTGTCTTCAATCTGCATACCATATCAAGTCTATCTGATAAAGTAAATCCTTCAGGATGCTCTATGTAAACTTCTTCCTTCAGATCTCCATTCAGGAATGCTGACTTGACATCCATCTGATATACCTTAAAGTCTTTGAATGTAGCATAGGCTAGAAACAACTTTATGGCTTCCAATCCACTTACAGGGGTAAAAGTATCTGAATAATCAATTCCTTCTCTTTGTGCATATCCTTTACATACTAGTCTTGCTTTGTTTCTTACTATTGGTCCATCTTCATTCATTTTATTTCTGAATATCCACTTGGTTCCAATCACATTCTTATCACTAGGCCTAGGGACCAATTCCCATGTATCATTCTTAATTATCTAATCTAGCTCTTCTTTCATTGCTTCATGCCAATCTAAATCATTTCATGCATCTTCAACACTTAAGGGTTCAATCTGTGAAAGTAAGCATACCTCTTCATTAGTTGTTGAATTTTTTTCTTTTGATCTTTTCATGACTTTACTATTATGATCTCCAATGATATCTTCCTTTCAATGGTATCTAGATGTGAATTTAGGAACATTAGGTGTGACTCTCTCATCTTACTTCTGTGATTCTTCTTCACTAGTTTCAAGGTCATTTAATAATACATCAATGCTATCAAACATTTCATCAACAACTATTTCTCTAGTGGTAGGTCTAGGTTCTTCTTTAATTATAGGTGCATAATCATGATATCTTTCTTGAATCATAAACTTCTCATCAATCTTAACATAAGCACTTTCAATGATCTTTTTCAATCTTAAATTAAAACATCTATAAGCTTTTCTTTTATTAGAGTACCCAAGAAAAATACCTTCATCACTTCTTCCATCAAACTTGCCTATAGCTTCATCTTTCTTGATGTAGCACTTGCTTCCAAAGATTCTGAAGTATTTCATAGAAGGTATATTACAAAACCATATCTCATAAGGTGTCTTTTCTGCACCTGGCCTCGATTGAATTCTATTGATAGTATAGACTGCAGTATTGTCCACATCTCTCCAATGGGTGTGTATGACCTTTCCTTCAATCATGATGGTGCGTGATGTATCAAGTATGATCCTATTCCTTCTTTTTACAATTCCATTCTGTTGAGGGGCTCTAGGAGTACTTAGCTATCTTTTTAACCCATCTTCTTTGCAATACTCATAAAATCTGTCAGAGGTGAATTCTCATCCTCTATCTAATCTTAGACATTTAATCTTCAATCCAGACTCATTTTCAACCTTAGCTTTGAATATTTTAAATTTCTCAAATACTTTTGATTTTTCTTTTAAGAATGCAACCCACATCATTCTAGAATAATCATCAACAAACAAATTAAAGTACCTTTCACCATAGTATGATGTTGTTTGAGTTGGTCCACATAGGTCTATATGCACTAGATCTGTTGGCAATTTGGCTGAGTTGGTTACATAGATGTTTTCATTATGGAAACATATGATCTACATGAAGATCACACAAGTCAAAGAGCTAGTATGTCAGAGCGCAATGTGAAATTGTCTAAGTATGAGACAGTGTATTTTTACCAGTGAACCTGATGATAGTTTTGGTTTGTGATGTGCATTGGAGTAAGTTCAGTGCTTGCACACTTGAACATAGACTCTATGGTGACTATTGAAGACTCACCTCAGAGTGCAAGTCAATACGGCATGTACGGAAGAAGTTATGACAGTTTTACTAAAGACAATGTTAAGCTGACAGGACAGAATATGAAGACAGAATTGATAAAGAGTTAAGGGATTATTTTGTTTATCAAAATAATGACTTAACAATATAAAGGGATGACATCCTGGATGTTAACCCTTGGATAAAGATATTTTTAATATGATAGCTGACTGGAAAGTTATTAATCTTAATAACTTGTATAAAGATATGTAAAGATGTAATTGAAAAGTAGAATTGAGAATTGTATATGTGATGTAACGAATGAATGTAATAGCAATAGTGAAAGAGAAGTGAAGAGATATTGATGCAAGTAGTATAAGGTTATGTACCTTGACCTATTTTTGTAATTAGTAAATATTGTATATTACTTGCTTGGGTAGTGGGCTCATCTGGTAATCACATTTTGTACTGCCAACTCCTAACAGGGTTTTGGCTTCTAACAAGGCCTATAGTCCCTTAATCAGGATTGAGACACTATATGCATGTAATAGACTCTTAACAGGGTCAACATCCTTAACATGATACTTTTGATTAGTGGATCTTTGTGGGTACCATCCCCACTGGGGTTTTCCCTTGGCCAAGGTTTCCTCGAGAATAAATAATGTGTTATGAGTTCTTTAGTTTTATTTCTATGCATGTTGTTTAGCTTCTTATGTTATGCATGTGTTAAGATAATCTGTTATATCCATAATTGGGCAAAAGTTAAAGTTTGTAGAATATTGATTCACCCCCCCCCCCTCTCAGTATTCCCTATTTCTAACAAGATCTAATTTTTTCTCTTCCGAATTATGCTTTCTTCTGAATGAATTCCTCACATGCTTTCCCATCACACATTCCCTGCATATTGTATCAACTGGTTTTGCAATGCTAGGAAGGTCTCTTACTGCCTTTACATTAATTGTATTTTACTATATTGTCAAAATTGATGTGACATAGTCTTTTGTGCCATAACCAATTGTCATCTACCTTAGCAACAAAACAACTTGCTTTAGGATTAAGCTGAAAAACATTACCTTTATTCTTTGAACCTGATACAGTCATTTCTCCTTCCTTGTTATTAATGATGCACTTGTTGTCTTTGAATTCCAACTGATATCCTTTGTCAAGAAACTGTCCAACACTTAGTAGGTTATGTTGCAAACCATCAACATAAAGAACATCATCAGTGTTGTTATTTCCATCCAAGGTGATAGCTCCTCTACCTATGGTAGGTTTAGGAGTGTTATATCCAAATCTAAACATGCCACCTTTGTACCTATCTAGATGTACAAATCTATCCTTGTCTCCTGTCATGTGATGTGAGAAACCACTGTCAATGATCCAATCTGTCCTGATGTCAGCTTGTGAAATTAGTGCTAACTCTTCTACTTTCTTTTCATCTTCAAGGTCCATTTCATCAAATATTTTCTCCATGTCTTCAAGAGAAATGAATCCAATTTCATCTTCTACTGAATCATCATCTGATACATGATCTCCAGCATAGTAACATTCTTTTGTATACTTAGGTTTGTAATTAGTTTTGAACTTCTTGACTCTTGTAGGACACTAAGAAGCAAAGTGACCAATCTTGTTACATGAAAAGAATTTGAATGGTAACTGACCTTCATATTTTCCTTTTCCTTTCCTTTATTTCTTAGCAATCAAAGAAATGAAATCATCTAGTTCTTTCTATTCATCATCTTCATCAGAATTACTAGAAGTGTTCAAGGATTTCTTACCATGGACTGAGGCTTTGAAGGCTGTTTCATTTTTAGGTTCTATCTTCAAACTTGATATCTCGAATGCTGAAATCTTGCTGATTAAGGTCTCTCTTTTGAACTCTTTTGAAAATTGCATAGTCTCATCTAGGATGTTTATCTTGCTCTCATATTCTAGTGTCAAAGTAATCATCAAATTATCCATTATGTCTTCTTCAAAAATCTCTCCACCATTGTTTCTGATTCATGCAACTAATTCATTAATCCTTTGATTGTAGGCTCTAATTTTAT